>VZRS01014203.1:5250-97360 GCA_013398055.1 Ifrita kowaldi
CGGCAGCGCGGGCGCCGGGGCAGGTGCAGCGGGCGGGGGGCGCAGGGAGGGATGGAGAAGGGCGGATTTGGGGGCTTTCTCCCCCTTTCCGCCGGTCTCGGCCCCGTTCCTCCCGGCAGGTGGGGCCGGGGCTGCGGCAGGAGGGGCGGCTGCGCGGGGCCATGTTCTGCAGCCGCCTCGAGGGGGGAGGCAGCGGTGATTAAAAACGGTAAATTAATCAATAATGTGAAACCATAACGAAAAAGCGTTTCAAATGAAAATGGGAAAAAAGGAGCTGTCCGCGCCCAGCCCTTAATTTGGGGGGTGTGGGAGCGTTATTGAGGTCACGGCACCCCGGCGTTGCCCGGCTTTGTTGCACCCCCCGCTGCCCATGTCGAGGGGTTTGGTGTTTAACGTGAGCGAGGCGGGTCCCATCCTGTTGAATCCAGGGTGTTTTCCAGCCGGAATGGGGATGCTGGTGCCCAGCCCCGTGGGTTTGGGGCTGCGGTGGTGCTGCCTGGTGTCACCCTGGATTTGCACATCCCGAGCATCCCAGTGCCGTGCTGGGATTGCCCTTGTCATGCTGGAGTTGCCCCCTTGTCCCTTCCATCTGCCTCTTCCTTCTCATCCCAAAATCCACCAGGCGGGGCGCGGGGCTGCCCCCCTTTCTCGGTTTCTCCTTTTTTACCTGTAGGTATTGGGTATTTCTTTATTTTAAGTCTAACTTAGCTGGGAAAAGGGAAGTTTCCTTGCCAGGCGTTTCCAGGAGCGCACACCTGCCCTCCTGCCTTGGAGCAATTAAACCTGCAAGGAGCAGAAACAGCTCATTTCAGCTGAGGGATGGAGATTTCTGCCTGCATCCCTGTCTGCCACATGAGCACAAGGGAGGATTGGCTTAGGGAAGATGATTTTTCCTGGTGTTTTTGAACACCTAGAAGCGCAGTCCTGCTGTTGCTCGTAGAGGGCAGCTGCCATCACTTTAAAGGGAGTTTCTCCTTCCATTTGCTGTGGTACCACCACGCGAGGTGCAGCTCCATTTGCAGCGAGAGGCTGCTCTTGCCTGGAAACGTGCTGGAAGGAGCAGCTGAGATGAGCTAAGCTGTCACCATTTGTATGCAGCGTATTCCCGAGTTTCCCCGGCGTGGATGTGGGCAGATGTTGGATGCGTGTCTGAATCAGTGAAACGAAATTTGCTACTAAGAATCGTTAATTTGTTCTGTCGAGCTGTGGCCGCCCCTTTCCATCCACTGAAGTGGTTTTGGCTCTGCTGCCAGTACCTCGGATTTGGGGTGTTTACTGGCTTTCCTTGTGGGGTTCAATTTTCTTGGCATTATTTTTCTCAAGGTGGTCAGTCAAAACAGGTCTCAGTTGGGCATTTACAGACTGCTCTTGAGGGGAGAAAAATGAAAACCTCATTCTCTCTAGAAGTCAGAAATTGTCTAACCCGGTTGTGCTTTGTTCTCTCGTGATACGCAAAATGCTTGGTTTTCACCCCAAGATGCGCAATTTAAGGAGAAAAGCAAAGTGTTGGCTGATTTTCCTGTAGTTTGTAGAGGATTTGAACATAGAATCATGGAATGGTTTGGGTTGAAAGGAATCTTGCAAACCATCTAGTTCCACCCCCCTGCCATGGGCAGGGACTTCTTCATTAGACCGGATTACTCCAGCCTGGCCTCGAACGCTTCTAGGGATGGGGATCCACTGGCAGATAGTTCACACCTGATTAAAGTATTGCATTTTCTCATTCTTTGAATAAAATGCAGGTGGGGTTTGCTTTTTGAGAGCCGGGGGAATGTGATGCCCATCCCACAGATGGTGTTACAGATCAGATAGGGATGTTTATCCTGCATCAACTGGGATTAACTGACGGTAGGAGTGGTGGGAGCTCTGTGTGCCCTGTTGGGAGCTTCCTGAGGAGGGGATGGGTCCAGTCCCTTCAGGCGACAAGTGCAGGTTTTGTGTGCCCCTCGGTCAGGTATTGTGTTAAGTATTCACAGGTCAAGCTTCCAATTTAGTCTTGCTCACCCTTCCCACTCCTCTGTATCCCCTTGCTGCCCTCTGCTTCCAGCCACTGCCTTCCCAAGGCATTCCATTCAAACAGTCCCATTCCCTCTGTGCTTAATGAGCTGCAGCTTCAGGAGGACCCAGCTGGACCAACCAAACATACTTATTTCACATCTTTTATACCTGAAAAGGGAGGGCTGTAGCTTTGTCATTTCCTTCCCTTAAGCCACGGGAAATTCTACTGCCCTGGCCAGTCCTCACAGGGTAAAAATGAGAAAAATGTGGCACTGTAGCTGCTCTTTCTCCTTTGAGGAAGAGCTGGGTGTAGCCAGTCAGGGATGCTCATAGCATGCCAGTGAGGTGGGTGTTTTATCTCCTGCCTTTCACGTTCCTCTGCTGCATTTTGGAGAACCGTGTTCCTCACAGCGTGCTCCTTGATCCGTGTAGCACCATAGTCTTTTTCCAAGGTTTTGCCAGGCGTGGGATGTGGAAGTGTTTGGGTATCACCTTGCTGGGGCATTGCTGGGCAGTCCTCAAGGGATGGAGCAAATTGCTCCCTGCTTGGGTTTATGTCCCCGTGTTGGGCATCGCAGCATTGTGGGGCTGTTGGAACAGCCGCGCTGGAAATGTTTTTGAGGTGGTGTCAGTGCCGAAGCTCCTGAAAGCCTCCCTCCATCAGCACGGGAGCGACAAATTGTCCTGACACGTCCTGCAGCACAACTGTGGCTGCCGATCCCGTCAGAGCGTTCGTGTGGGCCCGTCCGGCTTTGCTGGCCGGGGTGGGTGCTGGGTGTGCCCACCCCAGGCTTCCAGACAAATCCCTCTTGGTTGGCAGAGCGTGGAAAATTGGATCACGAGGCAGTGTCTGAGGGGAAGTGCTCAGGGTGGCCAGTCCCTTTCTTCCCAGAAGCAAGATTATTCAAAAGCGGGAAGAAAGCTCTGGATTTGAGTTTGTTTTCAGCAGAATAATCTTATTTTGTCAGCCCAGCGTGCTGATGAGGCTTGGCTGTGGTGTTTGTTGGTGTCCTTTGGGGCAGTGCTGCTAATTTAGCTGTAGGAATGCTCTGACACTTGATGAATGAGTCAAGGAAGAACCAGGGCGCTGGTTTCCACCTGGCTCCCAGTATTTTCCAGTTTGGTCGGCTTGCTGGCTGCTGAGGTTAGTCAGCTTGCAGGTTGGCTGGTTGATTGCTCGGCTGTGTGCCGGCTGTGCTAAGGTGCGTGGCATATTGGGGCTGCTGGAATGTGGCAGTTTAAAAGGAGTTTAGGAGGGTTGTGGCTCTGCAGACAGGTAGGGCAGCCAATCCTGAGCAAAATGGTCATGGCTGGTGCTTTCTGGCTCGTTCTGAGGTCTGCAAACCCATGAGTCTGTGGGAGGGCACTGAGAGCCCTTTCTTAAAGCAGAATGGGCCTCTCTGGCTGTGTTAGAGGAGCCAAGGCTGTCAAACCCCGAGGTGATCGTTTCCCTCGTGTACCTGTCCTGTAGCCGGGTGGAGGGGGAGCTCCCCCTCAGCATCCTGGCTGCTCCCAGCCTCAGTTCAGAGGAGCAGCAGCTCTCCGAGGACCTCTCCCTGCCGCTGCAGTGGCAGCGGAGCTGGGCTGGCTTTCTAGGTTTTTCTGCCAATGCAGTGTAATCTCTTTCTACCTCAGGGGCTTTGCTTGCTTAGCTGTGGTGTTCAGACTCCAGAGCTGGCTGGATGGTGCCTGGGGCTCACCCCAAGGGTACATCCTTGGGGCTGGGGGTGCATATCTTTAAATTGGGTGATGCTGGATGCCGGTGGGGCTCTGCCTGCCTGTGGAGATGGAAAAAGAAGGAGGCAATTGCAGAAGTCACTTGGGCTGCTGATCTTGCAGGGCAGTACAGAGATGTTCCCAGTCCCCTCGCAGCAGTCCTGGGAAGAGGATGAGGGTGAGTGGTCCGGGGCAGAGGGCGGTGGGTTGTTTGGTGACACCGCACACAGCACCAGACTGGCTCAGCCTTGCCGGAGGCACAGCCCCCACGTTGGATCACTGCTCCTTCGTGGAGATGCAGAGCTTCTGCTCTGTGCAGTGCTGTTCCCACCTGGCTTTTTAGTGTGAACAGCCCTCAGTCCCAAGCTGTCTTTGCAGATCACCCCAGGATGTGCTGGGTATGGCAGAATTGTGGTCCTTTAGGCAACCCTTTGTGGGGTTTTCGAGGTGGGCACAGCTCTGCTGTGAGGGACTGAGTGAATCTGAGCCTCTCTTGCAGCAGGATGGATCTCCCTCCTCCATCTGTGAGCAGGAGCTTTGTTTTACCCTGAAATCTGCTGGTTGTAGGCAGGTTTTTTTTTAAAGTGCCTGTGGAAAGCATGTGTGGTTTACCCTGGAGTCTGGAGGAGAAGTATCTGTGCCTTTAGACTTGAGTGGGTTTTCTTTGCAAGTCTAATGAGCTTTTCGCTCCTCAGAAATCAATCCATGGTTTTTCCCTTTTCTTTCGAAGCAGACCAATTAGTAAAGGTGGTCATCACACATAGCATAGCTCGTGTTTTCAGTGTCTCTTCTTTAAATATCTAAGGAAAGGGAGCACCAGGGGATACCTTCTGTTAAGCTAAAAGGATTATTGCTGCAGTTGGGCTAATTATTTCCATCTTTGCAGCCTTCCCACTCTACCTGCCCTGACCTCTCTTCCTCGAGCAGATCTGGTGTCACTGCCTGGCTGTCCTTGCCTCTGCCTTCCCTCAGTGCTGTCCTCCAGAGCTGTGGGAGGGATTGTCCCACCGGTGCCTGGGAAGGCAGAGGGATTTGTCCCCAAGAGCTAAGGTGTGTTTGGACAATGCTCTCAGGCACAGGGTGGGATTGTGGGGGTGTCCTGTGCAGGGATGGGAGTCGATGATCCTTGTGGTCCCTTTCAACTCAGGATATTCCATGATTCTGTGATTCCGAGTGAGCTGCAGCTCAGCTCTGTGGTGATGCTCCAAGGCACACGGGAAGGACAGAGGCTGATGCGGGATATTGAGGGATGAGGTGCAGCCCTAAGGGGCAGGAAGGGCCGTGTTAACTCTGCTGGTCATGGAGACGCTTCAGCCCTTAAAGAGAGGTGATGAAACCACTTGTATTGAGGGGCTTGAATAGCACGTTTGTGACTTCGAAGGGCTTTCTGCCACTTATCAGCATTGCACTTTATGGCTCCCCTCAGCTCCTGCCCCGGGCTGTCTGCCTGGAAGTGCCAGATGTAATTTCAGATGGATTTCATCAGTGTCTCAGGTCACTTGCTGCAGAATGAAATTCCTTGAGGTGTTTGTAAATGACTCAAAAAATCTAAAGAAGCCTCTCCAGTGAGTCCTGAGGACATCCAGCTCATCCTGTTTGTGGAGGGCTGGAGATTCACTTTTAAGATAAACCAACTGTTTTCTGTGCACTGCGAAGAAGAGTCTGCAGGGCTTGGCTTTTGAAGTTGAAATTGCGCAAGTCGGGGAGATATTCAGAGTGGTAAAATTGTTCCCTGTCCTAGGAAACATTTTATCTTTTCTTTGATTAAATGTTACTTAAATCCTGGCTTTGTTGGCTTGGTCTCAATGTGGAGTGTGTGTGCGTTGCTCAGAAGCAGCTCTGCTCCTTCTTGTGTGAAGTGAAATGTCACTTCACGTGAGCTTCCTGGTGCAGGGCATACATCTGGCCAGCTGTGCACGTTCTCAGTTAGACGAAGGGCAGATCAGGGCTGTCACACTCCAGATGAGAGGCCAAGTGATGGGCAAACAAGGCTTGTCTTGGCTGGGTGCTGTGGATCTCCAGGTGTCAGGATGAGCCTTCTCAGAGGGAGAAGGGGCTGTTCCTGCTCTGCAGGGCTCGGGGTGAGTGTGTTCACTGTGTCAGGTCGAGAACACGGCGATGGCAGAAGGGGTGCCAGAGGAGGCTGTCCCAAGAGGAGGGATAATCCAGAGGGATGTGCTTCCTGGAGGTTGCTCTGTATTTGTGTCTGCTGAGGGTTATGTGAGGAGCTTCTGTATAAAAATGACATTTGTATCTGGAGCTGTACTTGACTTTGGTATTGTCAGAAGTAAAGGAAATGTAAGATTTGGAAACGCGTCTCATGTTCCTCCCCTCGCGCTGACCCACCTGGTACAAAGTGCTGACTCGCTCCCTGCAGGAGCCGTGTTTCATTACCCTCCGCTGCAGATCCTGGGTATGATGGGGTGAGAGTTGCTGGGATTGAGTTACCTGTGTGGTTTAAGGTGAGACCTGTGATGAAGCTGGGTAATGTCACAGAACTGGAGCTTCTCGTGCTCTCTGCTGGTAGCTGTAGCTTGTGGTGTTAGTGAGCCCAAAGCTGGGATTTAATCCAAAATCAGAATTGCCTTTTGTGGCTGATTTTCAGCTCCCACTGACTCTGAATTCGAAGGACAGATTTTACCCTGAGCAAATTCTGCCCTCTGAAGTTACTGCTTATATGTGGTTTTACCTCCTGCCTCATCAGCATGACAAAGGGTGCTGCCTGGAGCTGCCTGGAGGGATTTGTACAAGGAGCTTTTAACAATGGACGTCTCCAAATTGGACAGAAAAATACACGCTTTTCCCTCAGCATTTCCCGGTGTAATAAGGGAGAGCCTGGCAGGCGTGAATAGGCAGAAGTAGTAAATGTTGCTGTTGGGGGCAAAAAGGAAAGCAGGTAAAAGGTAAAATCAGCTCGACTCATCGTGTGGCTTGGAGTCACTGCCCGGGGGAACAGATTTAGAGAGGATGGGACCAAAATGAGGATGTTGGACCTATGCTGTGAAAAAGGGAGTGACTCTGGGGTTTCTGGAGCCTGGCAGGGTTGTGGTGGTGTGTGGGTGATCCAAAAAGAACAGCTGTGAGCTGGAGGAGTCCACGGTGCTCCCCGGTTTTCTCATCCTGAGCAGCATCTTGGGCACCTGCCAAATCCGAGCACCCTGTGCACACCTGGGCATGCTGTCCTGTCCGCTCTCCTTCCTCATCCATCTTTCCCGTTCCTGCCCTCTCTCCCTTCCATTTTAAATCCTGCCTGGCAGCCACAGGTCCATGTTCTCCTGGGGCCTCCTCGCCGAGGCAGCTGGTGCTTGCCTGGCCCTTGACTTGGGCAAGTGCTCAGCGACCAACTGGGCTTGCTGAGAGCAAGGTGAGGACCCGTCTCCCTGCAGGATGTGGAATTCCAGCGTCGGGAATCTCTCATCTGCAGCATTCATGGTTTTGGAGCCTGCTTTGCACGAGTTCTGCCTTTCCCCCTATTTCAGCGTTAGCTGGATTACTTTGCCAGCTCCTCCCTTCCCCCGGGTTCCTCCAGGCAGGAGGTGAAGAATGAATACTCTTTAATGTGAAGGCACTTATTAATGCTTAATCTCTCAAATATGTCACTGCTTTTGTGTCTAATAATAGGGTTTATTGTCACGGCTGTCTGAGGTCCGTGCTCAGCTCCAGAGCAGGTTTCGTTCGCTGCTGTTGCTCACGTTAACAGAGGAGTTCTGGACTCCATGGGCTTGTTTGCTCTGTCAGCATCCAGGAGCCTCCTGGTGCTTAAGTTCTTAAATGGAAAAATCCTGCTTAGGGACTGTAGTGTTTGAGTGTTTGTGAGCAGGTGAAAAGCTCACAAACAGGGCCCGGCATGGCCTGGGTGCAGCACCAGGCCTAGGAGGGAGCTGGGTGGGAGGTTTTGAGCCGAGTAAGGATTGCCTTGCACTGAAGTCCTGCGGTCAGGAAAAAGCCCTGAATGTTTCTCATCAGTGAAAACGGGCAGTTCTGTGAGGTGGGTAAAGCTTTTGGCCTCGGCGGGGTTTCTTTGCTGCGGGGAGAGCAGGAGCCGGGAGCCGCCGGCTCCTGCCTCCCTCGATAAGGGATGACAAAGCCGTGGCTTTAGGTGTGGTCAGAGCCTCTCCAAACAGGCTGGCTCCATTCATCCACGATAAAAACAAGCAGTGCTGAAACACCAGCAGCCCTGTGTCTTCCAGCCTTTGTATTAGTGATTGAGGGAGAGCCCGTGACCCTCCGGAGCATGAATGGAGCCCTCGTAACCCGAGAGCAGCACTGAGATTATTTTAAGGCAAAAGTGAGGCTCTGAGGCAGGCGGCCCCTTTGTACATGTCATACGTGTGACAGCAGAGCTGCATTTAGAGCTGAAAGAGGAGAAAATCCCCGAGGAGACTGATTGCACCTCGTTTATTTTTAACAAATGTACTGGGGAAGATTGAGCCAGAATTCCGAGACTTGGGGCAGGCGTAAATTTGGACAATTTCCCTCATCCCTGTGAGAAGAAAGATGGGCACCAAGTGGGCTCATTCCTGGGGAAGATGAAATGCATGTGGATTATGGATTTTTTTTTTTTTTTAACTTTCCTCCTTTGGCCTTTGGGTTAGGAGGGGAAATAATGGTTTTACAACTCTTTGGCTGAATTTATGGTCCGTGTTCCCATGTGGATTGTCACTAGTCATGCTGCCTGCATCTGCCTGTGCTGCAAATCTGCTCATCGGCCCCATAAAACTAAAATCAAGGCAAGACAGATTGCTGCTTGATTGTCATCCCGAGTGGCCCAAACTGGGCAAAGACCAGCTGGAGAGAGACATCCGAGTGCTCAGTAGGGATGTTTTGGTATAAAGGTTTTTATTTGCTGTTCATCCTTACTGGAAAATCCTCATTTGTCTTGTGCCTCAGCACAAACTGTGCTCCCTTGTTAGGAGAAATAAAGGTACAAATGCAGCTACTGTTGGGTTTTTGTATTAGAAGGAAGAGCTCTGGCTCTCAAATTCTGTGAACTTGTGCAGGGTATGGGGAGACAGAACCATCTCCCACCACAACTCCCTTGCTGTTCGTGTCGTGGTGTGCAAAACACGAGCAGAAACAGGCAGCGGTGCCTTGCCAGCCCCTGGGCAGTAGGATCAACAACTCCTGGGAACAGGGCTGGAGCTCCCCGGTGCTCAGAGGGCTGTGAACCTGCTGGGTGCCCACCCGCTTCCCCTGGGCTGGCATGTCCCAGTCCCTCCCCTCCCCTCCCTGTCGGGAGCTGAAGGATTCTCTCATCCCTGCGCTCAGCTCTCCTGCTGATGTTTGTTTGTTTTCTCTCTTGAGCTCTTCCAGATTAGACTTTTTTTTTTCTGCATTTATCTTCTTACTGACCTGATACAGATTTAATAAAAAAATGGAGCTTTTAGTTTTAGTAAATACAGTTGTGAACATTTTGAGAGAACATTGTTTTTCTGGTGTTACGCAACAACGTGATGGGGGAGATAAAAGCTAAGCAGAAACACTTGATGAATGTCCTATTGTTTGTTGTCTTTTGGCATTAAAGAATGAAAGATGATGTTCAGGAAACACACTGTGACTTTTGACCTCATCTGAAGTGCCTCTGAGTCATGAAAAACAAAAATAATTCAGCAGAGCCAGACAGAAGCTAAAATGGGCATCGCAGAGCCCTGTCTGGTTGCATGGTGGCTGTTGGGGTGAGGACAAGCCCTGCTGAAGCCCCGAAAGCTGGTGAGATCTGACGTGTTTGTTGCTTTCTAGGCTAGGAAACCAGTGTGTCGAGAACGCCTGACTCTTGCCTCTGTATTTATAGAGACTGTCCTGGTGAGGCGCCTGCTGCATTCCAGCGCTGTCAGTCACCTTCAGGGTGCTGGAACTGGGCGCTGCGGGGCCAAGGGCTGTCTGGTGCCCAGGCTGGGTGTCAGGTGGCTGAAAGTGATGGCTTGGTGAAACGAGCACAGTGTATGAACTGCACGGGGAGACTTGTCTTCCTCCTGCAGGGCTGAGCTGGGCTTTTTCAGACAAGCTGGTAACGCCTGTTCCTGTGAGCATCGCTGCTGGACACGCTGTCCTTTCCCTCCACTTCCGTGTGCGGGTGTCTCTGCCATGGCACACTGGAATCCACTTCTGCACGTGCAGACTTGGATGCTGCAGAGGGAAAGCAGCGATCCCTGGGGAGCCTCACCTGCCTTGGCTTCTCCCCTGGGACAGGCTTTCTGTCACTGCGAGAGCGATGCCAGCCATGGTGGCGTGACAGTAGCTGGAGCAGATGGTGCCGTTGTCATCATTTTATTTTCTATCCATGTGCTGAAACAGCTCAAAATAACTTTAGAAATGACGGCCCAATCCGTGAAGAATGTTTTCCTTGCCCTGAGAAAAATCTCCTGCAACATTAGTGGCCACAAGGCTCTCCTGGTTCTGTTGCATCTGCTCTGACTGGGATCGCTCACTAGACTGAAGCTGTGGAATGAAGAATCTTTCACATTTAATATCTTCATTACTGTGGCAGCATTGAATATTCACAGAACTTCTGTCAGGATGCAGCAAATGTTGTCAGCACTGTGAAATCAAAGAAAGAGGAGCAGCTGAGATCAAAGTAAGCAGTAAACACGTACCTTGTGTCTCGACAGTGTCTTTTTCAAGCCTGAGGCAAAACCCGGAGGGGCTCAGGTGCAGCTGGGTGGTGGCTGGTGCTGGCAGCAGGGTGAGGTGACCCACAGTGCTACTGTCACGTGCAATTTCTGCTTGTGAGTGGCCTAGTTTCTGCTGGTTTAGTGCCTGGAACCAGCTCCTGGGGGGTGTTGGGGCAGTGCTGGTGGTCCAAGGGAAGAAAGACCAGGCAGTGATCTGAGCCTGGCTTGGGAAACTGCAGCCTTGCTCTGCCCAGTTTTTGAGGGCCTCATTCTCTCGGTCTTTCCACAATCAAACATTGCTGTTCTGAAGCCAGAGTATCTACTTTGGGCCCTTCCTGTGGTGCTGCACCACGCACAGACATTCCTGACTTGGCTAAGGTGGAAGGTGATGCCAAGCACCAAAATCTCCAAGTCCTTTTGCAGGTCAAGTGAAGTTTTCTTCTCATAAAATTCTCTTTAATTTATGAAGCTTCTGTGCTGGGTCCTACAGCTCAGGCTGTGCTGCAGAGCTCTGTTTGTGAAGTGGAGCTCATGTGAGGAGGAACAGCAGAGCTGCTCCCGAGGAGTCGCTGCTCACAGCCTGCCACAAACACCTTGATGGATCACGGTGCGAGCTCCTGTCTGAGGGCTCAGCCCTGCGCTGTCTCAGCAGCCAGGGTGGGTATTTTCACCCCCTGTTCCTGTGAGGGTGTTTCATGTATGGGTGGCTGACAGAGTGACTTTTGGGGTATTTCTCGGCTCTTTGATTGGCTGAATTGCATTGCAGGGGCTGTGTCTGGGAGCTCAGGACGGGTGTACCAGTGCTCAGTGCCCTCCCACATGGGCTGTGTTGAGGGAGATGGGGGTGATCCCATATCCACCAGTCTGTCTCTGCCTTGGGAGGTGGTGTGGTACCCACTGGCGCATGAAATAAGTCCTGTCAGCTTGTTTCTGGCCTCATATTAATGAAGAAAATGGTGATAACCATGAGACACTGCTGGCCACACGAACTGTCGTGTGTTTGTTAGATTGCAAGTGTCCCCAGAGCAGGTGAGCCCTGCCAGGCTCCTGTCCCCCGGGCTGCTCTGCAGGCGGGTCTGTCCTCTGCTGCTTATCCTGGGAACATCCCTGATAATTCCACGTGAGCGGCACAGGGGAGTGGCACAGGGGAGCGTGGCAGCCGTCAGTTAGCGGGGATGAGTGCCTGGCTTTCTTTCTTCAGGCAATGCAATCTCTCAGAAAAGCAATTTCTGCCTCCTCGTGGTGTCGTTTGCCAGCCAAGGTAAAGCAGTCACTTGATGGGCCAGAACAGCTGTTGTGCCATCGACTGTCCCAATTCATTAAGACTCCAGTGGCATTTTTTGGGAACTTTTTTTCCCTCTTTTCCCTCTCCCCATCCTTTTTGGTGGTAGGGGGCAGGCTGGGAGAGCAGTCTGCGACACTGTCCGAGGACTCTGCTGTGCCTGGTGGTGCAGCCACATCTGGGCACAAGCCCAGCCTTGAAAGGCAGTGCCGGGGGAATATCAGCCTTCCAGCATTTTCTGTAAGTAAATAATGACTGGTACAAGCCTGAGAGCTGCCGAGCCTGCCTTAAAACCTGCAGCAGCAGGGAAGGTGCTCTGATTTGCAGCGGGTTGGGCTCAGCCTGGGATGGGAAGAGTCAAAGAGAATTAGCTGGTAAATAAGATCTGCCTTCTCTTTGATCCGCTCTACGTGTTCAACTGCTTAAAGGCTTCCCATGCAAGCAGGATTTTGGGGAGGAGGAATTTATCCACCCATCGACCATCTCGGGTCTCAGTCAAATGCAAGATGCTGCAGCAGGGGGTTGGGAAGAAATCCGAAGGCAGCCTGGTAAATCCGTGCCAAAGAGGCTTCTCTTCCCTCTCTCACAAAGAGCCTGCTGAACACACAGGGCAGCCTTTAAAACTGCTGTTGCTTCCTTTTCTGCTGCCACGTAAGCCCTTCTGATCAGAGCTCTAATCTAGCTAAAGTTAGTGGACTTAGGGACAGCCTGATTTTTGCATCATATTATGGAATGAGCTGGGTGATCTGGAGTGCCAGCACCTCCCTGGGCCGTGGCCGCCGTTAAACACCCTCCGAGAGCTGGGGTGGGAAGGGTGGGGTCTGCAGTGGTGTTGGGAAAGGTTGGGCTTGGCTTGGTCAGATAAACCAGGCCAAAAGTGAGAAGGAAAGAAGAAGGGGTGAAAGATGAAGGAAGGAAGATGCGTTTAGTGACAGGAGATGCTGCAGGTGGACATGGAGGTGCTCAGGTTTTGGGTGAGCTGAAGGTGGAGCAGTCACAGTTGCGGTGCCCTTTTATTTGGGCGGAGAAGAGACGTGCAGACAAACCCATTCCCATCTCCTGCAGCTCAGGCCATGGGCCGGGGTTTTGTGTTGGATAATCTGGTCTCTAATTGCTACCCTGCTCTGAGGCAGCTGCTGAACTGGGCCTAAGCTGATTTGGGATGGCAAATTCTGTTAGTTTAATTCTCAGCAACCCTGAGGAACTTATCAGCATGTGATGTTCCCTTGGCTTTTCTCTGGCCACGAGCCTGCTCTGGAGACCCCCGTGGTGGCCCCTGGCAGTAGCTCGCAGAGCTTTTGGCTGCGGAGACGTTTGATTTGTAAGGGCTGTATTGGTCTGAGAGGGACTTTGGACAAGGGAATGAGTGACAGGAAAAGAAAGTGGATGTCCATACTGCTGTGATGAGACTCCTGTGCCCCAAAAGCTGTGCTGCTCTGAATCCAAACCCATCTCACATCTCTTTGGAAAGTGTCCAGCCCCTGGAGAGAGGGGCAAAAGTTTCAGACTTCCAAGGAGTTACTTAAACTATAACAAATACGGAAAAATTGTGAAAAGAAAGAAGAAAAAATATGCATTGTTTAGACAATTTTTTTGCAACTCTTTTCTATTGCTCCAAGAGGCATTCATCTGTCTTTGAACCTAGTGGAAGTTTTTCTGTCCTCTTGACTAGATATCATGAAATTCTGTGTAATTTCTCAGCTCACTGCATATTAGTGCCTGCAATTAATGAGATCATCGTCCGTATTCCTTCCTCTGTCGGCTTCTGGGAAAAACAGTACTTGGAGAAGTACACAAAGGAGATGAAAAGGAAGTTGCTTATGAATTATGAACAGCCTTTCAGGCTGATGTTGTTTCACGGTGCTGTCACTCTGTTTTAATTATGTAATTCAGATGGAATGATGCTTTTTTTAAAGCCCTGTGTTTGATCACCTTTCAGAGGTAACACTTAGCTCATGTTTGTTGAATTTTCACTTTTAACAACAAGAGTGAGTGCTTTGTGCCCTTTCTGGTTAAATAACGGAGAGGGAAGATGCTGAACACGAGACAATAGCCAAGAGGCTCTGCTTGGCCGTGTCTGGGAGTTACCTGGGCGATCTCTTGGATGTTCTGTGGCTGGCGTGAAGGGTGGAGCTGCTCGGCTGGGCCCACTGGCGAGTCGCAGGGTGTGCAAATTCAGCCAGCATCTCCCAAGGCGATACTCCCTTCTGCTGAAATGTCCCTTTTCCCGTATTTTCCTACCCACGCGCACCAGGAGCCCTCGCACCCACCCGCAAGCAGCGCTGCCAGGGCCGGTTTATTTTGGGCCTGGGGTGTGTGTAAAGCGAGCCTCTGCTCCCGGCCTCGTGATCCCCGGCGCTGGAATCGCCGCGGTTGGAATCGCTGCGGATCCAGCGCTGCCCGGGGCCGTGTCCCCTGGGCTGTGCCCGCGGTGAGCGGGGGCTGCTGCTGACCCGCTGCCCCTGGCACATCATCCCCTGGCTCCGGGGGCTGCGGGGAGGCTGCTCGGTGCTCCTTTGTGACGGGGCTGGTGCTTCTGGCACAGACCCCGCCAGGCTGAGCGGCCCCGCGGCGCCGCTGGGTGCTCGGCATCGTCCCGCTCCCCGCTCCGCTCCTTGTTTCACGCTGTTTGCAGCCCCGCATTCATTTGCCTTTCACTGCAGAGAAACTTTTTGCCGAAGGATTAAGAGTTTGGGCTGCCTGGCTTAATTTGGGCTCTGAATCTTCCCAGGCAGAGGGTGCTGGAGGCTTTGTGTGGGGCTCCCTGGGGTTTTCCCGAGTGGCTGCAGGACGGGGGCTCTCTGTGGTGTTGTGCTGGTGCGCTGAAATCGGGCTCTTCCTCCTGCTCCTGGCAACAAAAACTTTGCCTCCCAGGTACCTTTGCCTCCCTGGTGCCGGGGTGCACAGCTCCAATGACTCCTCCAAGGCCTCTCCTCCCGCCAGCCGGGCTTCAGGTCTGGAAAACGCGAGGTTTGGAGGAGCTGTTAATTATGGGATAGGCTGTTGCTTTTTAGATAGTGTCCCTGGTTAAGGAGAATAGTTCTGCTGGGGATGGATAAGGTTCTTTGGAGGGTTTGTGCTTTATCTGTCATGCAGAGGGTGCTGTTCAAGTTTATCTTTGTGCAGCTTTCTTTGCTCTAATTATGCATCACTGAACCATTGCTTCAAGGCGGGGCTGGTTTTACACTTTTAAGAATATTTTAGAATTTTTTTTCCCCTTGATGTTATGTTTTTCCCTGAGAGGGATTTCCCCTTCCCCCACTCAAAAGCAGAAACAAACAGGATTATCATTGTGGACTTCTTTCAGAATTTTCAGACCATCTTTGAGAATTTGAATCTAGAATATGTCATTTTAATAAGATTTAAATTCTCTTTGGTCACATGAATTCATTACCGGAGTGAAAACCCAAGGCAAAGCTGAGACTTTCCCTCCCTGCCCGTCCCTTGGCTCGTGCCAGTTGGAGGTGGTTTTGTTCCCTTCACGGACGCTGCTCACGGTGGCTCAGGCACAGAGGGGCTCTGCAGGAGCAGAGGGAGGACATCGTGCTTCATCTGCTGGGAGATGCTTCTGCTCTGCAGAGCGATCCAGGCATCGCCCCCAAGCCCCCGTGTCCGAATGAACGGGCGCTCGGGGCGTTCCCTAAGCTGCAGCTGGGTTTGAGGTGCTCCCAGGGTCTCACTGAGTGTTTTATTGATGGACCTTCGTGCCTTTCACTCGTGCTTTTTTCCCTGTAGCAGAAAGGCAGCTCTTTCTCTCTTGTCTCTGAAAAATTAATGGCTGCATCCTCCCGAGCCCCCTCAGCTGCATCCTGCCGTGCCATGGTGGGAGCGGGGGCTGGCCCTGCCTGTCCCTGAGCAGCGCAGGCAGAGAACAGCATCCCCAGCTCCCCTGCGCAGCCCCGGCCGCTCCTTTGTGCTGGAAAGGCCTGGCACTGGCTGGTCAGTGGGAGCAGGTGACGGCCAGCCCTGCCCTGCAGCAGCTCCGCCAGCCTGTGCTGAATCACGGCCGCTGCTGCAGCGTTTTCCTGCCAAAGACAGGGCAGTGCTTTGGGAAAACTGCTGTACCCAGTCCCATGTGTGTGTTTGGGGCAGAGAGGTCACTCTTGTGTGCCTGCACACACGAACGCACCGGAGCAGCAATTTCTGTGTCATTTTACACTCATGTGTGTGTGTAGGCTGCTTTTGTGGCCCCTGCACTAGGTTAACACTACATTTTAGTATTTCAGTGCTGTAAATAATATCAAGCATCAGCCAGATGAGGCCTGGGTATAATCAATACGATCCTTTGAGCACTGGGAGGAGGGCAGCCATATGTCCAAATAATTACGGCCCACCAATTAGAGCAAAAATTAGATACTTAATTCTTTCCTATTTTATACCTCCGTTTTTATGGGTGATTTCATTCCAGGGCAGGTTCTCCAGCTTCCTTGGTTCTCCAGTCCTGTCAAATGGCTTTGTAGCTGTCTAAGGCAGTAATTAAATTGCAGAGTCATCTTGCTAAGGTTTAAAAAAAGCTGGGTGAGAGATCTGGTTGTGGCCCTGGAGTTTCTCGTGTGTGGTTCCATACATCCAGTTAATTTATTGCCAGCAGACAAACCCACAAGTTTCCTCCTTGCTGCTGGTAACCTGAGCTCCATCGCTGGATTCATTCGTCCCTGACGGTCATGGCAAACATGTGATCACACTAATAGCTGATTATTAATCACTGCCAATGCCTGTAATTATATCAGCTCTTAGGAAGCCAGCTAAAAGCACTGTCTGTGCATCCAGCACAGAGAGCAGGGCCCTGCGTCGTGGGGCAGATAATGGTTGTTGGAGACTTCATTTCCTTTTGCAGATCGATGCAGTTTAGGAAAACTACTCAGGTTTGGCACCTTTCTGCTTCCACCCCAGTGTCCAGACCTGTTTGCTTTGCTCTGCACCGTGGTGGGGCTTTCTGAGCCCTGCAGGAAGGGTTTGGGGTTAAAGCAGGGGTTGTGCTGTCCCCTCACAGCCACAACCAAGTGAGACCCTCTCCTCTAAGAGTCCCGAATCCATCTCTGGAGAGTCCTGGCTTCCTCCCATATGTCACTTTTGGATGGCTTTTAAGATGATGAGTGTATTGTGGTGGGTGTGTATCCCTGCTGGGTGTATCCACAGGGATGGAAGGAATCCCTTCCCCACGGCAGCATCGCACCTCACCAGCAGGGACGCTGATTCAACTGGGAAGTGCAGAGTTTGGAGCGTGCACCAGGAGTCTGTCAGCACTTAGCCTGCTGCTCCTGGGGCAAAACTCTGTCAGAGCAGTGTCCTGGGTGCTCTAGGATGGTCATTTTGCTTGAGACGTCCTAAATACCAGTGGAATTTGAATGCAGCTGGCAGGAGTTGCCTGTGTGTTTGTTGTGAGGGATGCAGTGACTGGCACACACTTTTGCTTGTGCAGGAATGAATGACCAGACCTTCCCTTTGCTCCTGCTGTGTCAGGTTTTGCCTAATGGGTGTTAGTTTTTACTCTCCTTTTCAGGTACCTTGCTGAGAGGTGGCAGAGCAGCCTCAGGACATCACCATGATGGAGGATCACGCACCTGGCCAGGAAAAACACTTCTCATCAGGTGAGCACGTCCAGGAGGTGGTGGAAGGACCCGCCTGGCCCACTGCTGAGCTAAGTGGGGAGAGGGAGAGCAGCGTGGTGGTGTGAGGGGTCCTTGGGGACAGCCTTCCGTGTGTGTGGAAGGACGCTGTGGATCAGCTGGCTGCAGCCAGTGCGCCGTGGGGAGCCCACCAGGTGCTCCAGCATTCACAGTCGTAGGAGAATGCTGCTCGTGGACATCACTGTCCAGCACGAGCAGAACAACCCCTGGTATCCAGACTAGGGGTGATCCCACTGCTGCAGCTTTGCAAGTGTGTGTTTGTGTTCACTCCTCAGTTTGCTATGAAAACACAGCACTGTTTTTATTTGGGGTCACAGCCCAAGGATGCTGCTTGCTGCCTGCTTTCCTCACCTGCACAGGGACCCGGGGACAACTGAACAGAGAGCTCTGGGAGTGGGGGCCATGCCAAAGTCTTCCTCACCATATTTCAGACCTGCATTTCTCCAGAAGCTTTTCCTTTCTCATTCCACCATGCTCCACAATTGAGCTTGGAAACCTGCACAGCACCAGCAAACCTGGTGGGACTCACTCCCGGCTATGCTCCATATAAACATCATCTTAATTTCCTTTTCTTGAGGTGCTTTGGACACCTCTTACACCAGATAAATGGATGGCCTCTGTCCTGGAGAGAATCCACAGCATCCATTCATCCCGGGCTCTGTAGCGCATTGCGGTCCGATAGCTCCTCTCAGCTTGTTTCACACATCACAGGTTCCCAGGGATTTCGCTTCTTCTTTTCCAAATCAGTTTTTCCAGCTCTCATTATTTGATTTGCCCGCACCCTTGCTGAGAGGAGACTTGTGCCTCTTGCCCTGCTCTTCCAGAAGACTTTTGCCACCACTTCTTGGCACAGAATGTTGTCCTGCACTGAGCCCGTTACAAACACGGGCTGCTTTGCAGTCCTGGGAGTGCTCAGCTTGCTCTGGGAGGGAGAGGACAACAGTGACTCAGGAGCTGCACATCTTTCCTCCTTACGTTGCTGAGGTCTCCTTGCCTGCTTGTGCCATGCTTTGCTGTTTCTGCCTGTCCAGTTCACTGGGCTTTTCTTTTGCTGATGGGTTTCCGCTTGTTCCTTTTGGTGGTGACAGTGGTGCTTTTGGTTGGCATTTTCACGCTTTGCTTGCTTTTAGTTCAGGTGGTTTTTACTCTCCAGCTGCAGCTTCTTGCTGCTGTGGATCTGGGCAATCAGAGTTGGTAACCCTCAGGCCCCAGTTCATAGCCAAGGACTTGTTGTAAGTATTTGAATGTTTTCCAGGCTATCCCCTTCAGATACCAGTCGATGATGGATCAGATGAGCCTGTTTCTGAAACATCTGACGCTAAGAGCACCCCAACTACGGAAGGTGGGAGCTCTTTGACTTTCTGCTTTGAAACCATGGTGGACGGGGTCGTGGTAAACCTCGCCACAGACTCCCCATGCCGTGTCCTGGTGGGGTTTCTCAGGAGGAGAAAATGCTCTTCATTAGTCTCGTCACCAGTGGTGTTTGCCGTGCTGCAGAATGAGATAATGAGCTTTAAAGGTGGAGAGTGGGCTGGAAAGCAAGAAAGGTGAAGTGTTCATTACACCTCAGGAAGTTGCTTGTGGTTTGTTTCCTGCAGACTTCTTGCACGGGCACGGCAAGGTGCCGGCAGTGCAGCCAGGAGCAGCCCTGTGTTGTGTGACACAGGTTTTGTGTCACTGTGCTCCGAGCCCTGAATGCCTTGTGGGTAGAAAGACTCTGATTCCAGAATGGTCCAGAGACTTGTTCACTGTTGTAATTACCTTCACTTTTTGCGTTCCTCTGGCTGCTTTAATCCCAAGTATCTGCCTTTGGAGACTTGAGGTAGAGGCTTTAGCTTGCAAAATTGTTCTGGAAGGAAGGAAGGGTGGGCAGAGATGCCGAGCAGTCCCAGCCCTGTCCCGCTGGAGGCGTGGGCTGACTGATTGTCTGGAAAGTGCCTCAAGAAATCGGGACATAAAACCTGTCTGGTGCAGGACGGGATGTTATCCTGCTTTCCAGTTGGATTGGGACCATCAGGATGAGCAGACACCCCTCTGGTAGGTGGAGCCAGGTGTCTGTCGGTCCCAGGGCACGATGCAGCCACACTGGGCTGTTTTGTGAAGGTGTCCCATGGGAGCTGCTCTGTCCTGCTCCAGAGCAGCCCAGTCCCCATGCAGGATTGCTGTGCCTGTGCATCAGGCACCAGTGGCTGCTTTTAGCTGTGGATTTTTGGACAAAAAGGCAAAGCCCTCAGAAGCATAGGGAGCACGTTGTGGCACATTGTGTGGCAGGGGGGCAGCTCATGGTGTCCCTGTGGTTCTGGCTTTGCTGTGTCGTGCTCGGTTGTTCCCTCCACAAGCTCCACTGGCTCAAGGGAGGGAGCCGAGTGCTTCTCTGAGCAGAAAGTTCTTCAGGCACATCGTGGCCTCCAGAGGGCTTTGCCTCTCAACAGCTGTGTGAAAGCTGTGTTGTTTTTCAGATGCCACAGCACCTTTAGTGGAGGAAGGAGACCACGAGGATCAGGGTGGTGCGGAACAGCACGGGGAGATCCCAGAAGGAACCACAGGTGAGGGAGACCAAGGTGCAGCTTCATCTCTTGATGCAGACAGAGCAGAGAGCTGGACTGGTCGGTGCTGTGAGACAACACCACAAAACCTGTCAGAGGGACGCTGCTCCCGACGCTGCTTCCTTCTTCTCCAAATAATTCCTCACTTAAATTGTCCTCTTACCTTCCCCATCCTGGGGGAAACTCGCAGCCTTTTCTTCTCTCTTTCTCTGCTCCACATCTGACAATCCTTCTGTCTGGTGTCTCTGCGGTGGCTTTGGCTCCCACCTCCAGGCTCTACCCGCAGATCCGGCTCGTTCCTGCCCCTGTGCCAGCAGCCCCTCACAGCTGCTCTCCGCAGGCCCTCGGTGCCTGTCCTGCAGCCCTTGGGCTCTGCCCAGCCCTTGTGGGTGTCTTTGCAGTGGCGGGTGAAAACCAGGCCACTGCAGCGGTGCTTTTAAGGATAATGCAGAGGAAGTGAAGTGACTAATTCAGCCTGAATGGCCTGTGGGGAATCACTGCACCTGGGCCTGGTTTTCCAGGGAAGGATGGGGCCTTTCAGAGTCACTGTGGCAGTGCTGTGTGTGAGAGAGCAGGATCTGCGAGGGCAGATCTGTGTGCGAAAAATGAGGACGTGTCCCCTGTGCCGTAGCCAGTGGCTTTCCCTGGAAGCATCAGGCAGGACCCGAGAAAGGTAGTGGGTGGAAAAGGGCTTCTGCCACTGCCAGACACTGAAACAAACTCACAGCAGTGAAATTTCTGTCCTGCATCCAGTCCTTGAGCTGCTGGTGGAGCCCTGGGCTGAAACACAGAGGCTCTGGTGCAAGACCTGGCTGTCCCAGGGAGCCAGTGTGTGTATCCTGGACTGCTTGGAAAAAAATGGGGAAAACAGAGAAAGGCCTGGTTTGACTGGAGAACTGTGACATACAAATATAATTGTTTAGGCTGGTTTGAAAGTAGTCATAGAATAAATTGAAAAAATGCTGATGGAGACAAACCATCATCACTGTGAAGAAAACCATGCTTCTCTGAGGTACCAGTAGTCCTGAAGTTCAGGATTTCTCTAGATTTGTATCAGGCTTGGAATTACTGGTCTCACACCCTTGGCAGGGTTCACAGGTTGGTCACAGACACCAAGAAGGTGAGCTCAGGTAAGAGACATTCACGGGAGTGCTGCTGGCCACGTAAAGGCCAGGTGGGGTAGAAGAGGGATTTAAATCCACAAGTTTCCTTGTTCCTTAACAGCCTGTTTTCTGCCTGGAAGAGCTTGTACTAACCTGCCATTTAGGATGTGGAAGCTGGTGAAGCACTCCTCTGGTCTGTACAGCACAGGCTGAACAGATCTACCCAGATCTATCATCGGTGTGGAGAGATTTCCTCTCTGATACTGCCCTGCTCGTGGTACAGCAGAGATCCTGCCCATTCTGATGGGCAGCCTCGGCAGGGAGGTGGATTCATTCTCCAGGCACATGCTTAAACTTAACTCTTGTTTTGATCATGTTTTTCCCCTTCTTTCTCCGACCCGGGAGCAGCTGAAGAGGCGGGCGTAGGAGCCACTCCCAACCTGGAGGACCACGCTGCAGGAGATGCCACTCAAGGTGGGTGAATCGTCTGTCCCTGGGACCAGTTGTTGCTGCCCACGTGTGCCACTGGTTGGTGGTGGCTTGGGAATTTTGTTCTGTGAGGAAATGCTCTGCCCTGCACAGCAGCTGTGCAGTTCTCCCTGTTCCTGACAGAGGAGGATCATACACGCTTGGAATGTTCCAACACGCTCATTTCAGGGAGTTGCAGCTTCTCATGCACCAGATTTCCCTCCCAGATGGCCAGAGTCATGGTGCTTGTTTGTCCAGTTGCAAAACCAGGGCATTCTCCAGGCTGGAAGAGCTGATGGACAGAGCTGGGATGTGCCGTGACCAGAGGAGCTGCTCGGATTGAGCAGAGGCAGTGTGGGCCCTGCATGTCACACGTGAAACTAGTGCATTGTTTAATTACCGTGTCTTTCTAATGTAAAACATGACTCAAACCGACTCACTAATACCCTGACTTTAACATTATGGGATTTTTCTCCTCATCCCAGTCTTGGGGAATGTGAGTGACAAAGCCAGACACAGTGGGCAGCGAGCGTTCTCACAGCATTAATTACGTGTCTGCTTAGATGAGCCGAAAATTATCCAGGGACCATTTGGACCTGGAAAGCTTCTCTTGATTGTGCTCTGTTCAGACTTGATGGAAAATTTGTTTCCCAAAGTCCCCAGTGCTGGCTTAATTCCGTGGGGGAGACTGAGGGGTTGAGACTCCCCGTGATGTTTCTGTTCTGCCTGCACTGTACACCACAGCCCTAATTTACTGTGCTGTTTAAAATCCTAGTGAAAAGCCATTTTGTGAAGCAGTTTCCTGTGCAGTAAACACAACAAATCCCTCCAGCTGGGCAGTGTCTTTCCTCCTCGTGGCTCCATTAGTGCATTTAGACATCCATGTCTTTTACAGAAGTAAATAGTTCTTCGCCTTCTCGGCTCAGGGCAGAATTCAGGTTGTTGTTGCCTTCCACAGACAGATGAGCACAGTTCTGTGCACTCTGCTCCCTGCAATTAGAATAAAACCTTTACTTGCCTGGCCAGTGGTTTTTGGACTCTCAGCTCTTCTATATATGAAATAGTGGTGCCACTATAAAAAAGTAATCAGGATTGTTAGTGGAGGGGGTTGATGTTCTCTCTTCTCTCTGCCCTGGTTTTAGTGCTGTTTCTCACCAGATTTTTGCTAAGCCCTTTCTGTCCTGTCCTGGGATCTTTCAGCTGTTCACGTACGAGGTCTTTGGTTTTTTCACTTAACTGTGATATTCTCTTAAAATGGGGAGGACACTGATGAAAGGCCAAGTCAGTCTTGACTTCATCTTTTCTTGTTTTAGTCTTGTTTGTTATTCTGCCAACGCCACAGTCGTGATCTCAGGGCTCTGATTTAGGCACTTTACCTGATCAGTGCTCAAAAAGTCAGGAAGGAGAACAGGGCTCTGGCCCTTGCTCAGGCCCTTGAGGCAAGAAGAGGTGGGCACTGAGCAGCAAACAGATGGTCCAGTGGTGGTGTTAGGGAAAATGGGAATGTTCTTGGCTTCTGGAAACTTCTACAGCTAAACCAGCTCATGGAGTGCAGGGTGAACCCGGCCACCTCCGAGTCGGGCCCAGGTAGGAATCTGGTCTCCCATGTGCTGCGGCTGTTGCTGTTCCTGATTCCTGTGGGGATCAGAGTTTCTTTCTTTGAAGGCAAAAGCCCCTGTGGGAGTGAGTTGTCTGTTCAGTGGGGTGGGGTGGGACTTGCTTTTCTCTCTCGATTGCCGGTAGAAATCCCGAGTCTCTCGTGTTACGTGATGTTTGACATGCCTGTGCTAATCTCTTGCCCGTGCTTCATACCCCACATCTTCAATTCCAGGCAAGCTGAGCTCTCCAAAGCTCCAGCCTGGCCCTCAGGAGCGTGTGGGAGAGGCAGTAAAAGGTGCCAGCCAGCCCCCAGAGCAGGGAGCGGGGCTTCAGCAGCCGCCTCTGTCGTGTGAAACGAAGGCCCCGGCAGCAGCTCCCACCAGAATCGAGGTCACCATCCCAATACCCCTGGATATGTACCAAGGCTCCGGAGCACCCGAAGGCAGCAGTGAGTTGTGGGATCAGGGAGGCAGAGAAGGCGTCGGTGTGGAGCCAGAGCTGGGCCGTGGCGTGCGCACGGAGGGTCTGGCAGGAGCAGGGGGCACAGGTGACCGTAAAGATGGACCATCTCCTTTGTGTGCCAGAGCTCTGTTAAAAGAAGATTCTGGCGGACGCGACAGAGATGAGGACCGGGATATTGATGAAACTTCTGAGCAGGGTTTGCCTTCCCTTGTGGATCAGCGTGTTTCACTGGGACCTGAAAAGGGCTCATGTCCAGCAGCAGCCAAGGAGACTCGTGAAGAACGTGATGGAGAAAACAAGTCCAAAGATGTCCTCAGAGACACCCCAGGAGAGGCACTTCTGACTGAAACTGAGTCACATAAAGCAGGAGAGGACCAAGAGGAGAAGCGACAGCCACTGGGGAGAGAAGGAGGTCCAGATGTGACCCCATCAGAGCCTTCTGAAAGTGTCTCCCAAAAAGAGGCTGAGCCCAAGGAGGGAGAAGATTCCAGGGCCATGCTAGAAACAGCCAAACTCCCTGCTGAGGTAGAAGATGACATGAAGGACAAACATGCTCCTTCGGAAGAGGTTGTGCCAGATGCAGGGGGTCGCCGGATGCCCAGGAGGAAGCCCAGTGGCCTGGCTGCAGACAAGGCCAGTCGTGTCCCTCTCCCCAAAGGTGTGTGCTCCAGCTGCTGCCCTGGGCTCACCTGGCTCCCAACAAGGCTGCCAGATCCAGCACTGCAGCTTGCTGCCACCTCGACTCCTGCTGCTTGGAAATGGCCTGGACCTGTGCTGTGACTGATCTACAATGCTGCTGCTCCCTCCCTGCCCCTCCCTCTTTATTTAATCCTGGATTGGATTGCCAGACCCTTGCGCTGCGGTTCTGTGTCCCTTGCATGGTGCTGGCGTGTCCCCAGTCATGCTTTTTTTCACCTGTTTTTGTTTTGATTTCCTTGGATCTGTTGGGTGGGCGCCTTAACTCCCACCTGGCACCTTCCCAGAGAAGACGAGGACCGGATGGACGTGGCTCTGGCATGCTGGAGTGGGGCTAACCTGGCGTGTGCAGCTTGTTCCGGCAGGACACGTGCCATCTGGTTTGCATGTCTGATCCAATAACTCTTGGAATTGGCTTTCCTAAAGAGGAGGGAGGAGGAAAAAGGCAAGGATGGCAGGTCTAACTATGGAAAAGCCCCCACATTGATCCTGTTTCTTGTACTTTTCCCTTAAATATCCACTACCCACTGCTGCTGGAGGCACGGTCTGCAGCCAGCAGACCTTTTCCCACTGCCAGGCATGTCCATTGCTCTTCCAAAGCATCCTGCTGCCATCCCAGCTCTGGATGGGGTGTCCCTGGGTGTGCCAGCACAGTGCTGGGTTTGGGGGTTCAGCAGGAGCTGCCTGTCTGTCTGGAGGCATCTAAACAGTGTGTGGGGCTGGGCTGGGCTGGGAGGGGAGGCTTGGGTCAAGGTTTGAGTTCACTGAATGCACGAGCATCCCTTAGACCTTTCCTTTCTATTTTCCACCTCTCCTGGGTTCAGGAATGTCCCGAGGGCCCAGCTCAGTGGCCGAAGGCAGGTGGTGCTGTGAGCTGTTCACAAGCCAGCGCAGCAGGACACACGCTGGTGTCTCACCGTGTTGCACCTCAGCTCGGCTCCCCGGGGTCTGTCCTGGGGGAAGCTCTGCCTTTTCCCCCAGATCCACGTTCCAAAGGCTGGCTTGGCTGCTCCCATTAGCCTGGGAATGCTGCTCTGGTTTGCGGCTCTTTGCTGCGCGGGGCTCACGAAGAAATTGTTGATGGAGCTTTTTCCACTGGAGCTAAAGCTCATAACATATTTCTGGTTGTTCCCTCCGGGATCAGCAGCGGGAGGCTTCGCACGTGTGCTGCGGGGCACTGGCATGGCTTGCACTGGAGCCTGGAACCACGGCAGGGTGGGGATGCACTGCCCAGAGCCAGCCAGCTTCTGATTCAGTAGGAGAAGTTTAATTATTTAATGGTCTTTCCCTTTAAAGACAGAGATACTTTGTGGCTGTTTGCCTCCAGCCTTGCTCCAATGTGCAGTTTAACTGAATTTGGGAGGGGTGGTGCCTCCAGCAGCTCTGGGATGGGTCAGTGCTGGATTAACAACATTGTCCATGCCATTGGGAAAGGGCTGCTCCCCCAGGACAAGTTTCCAAACACTGGGCACAATAGCAGCAGCTTCTCCTCCCAATTAGCTGATGATGGGGGGAAAAGGGCTTTGTTATGAGTGCCTTGTAGTTCAAACTTTATCTCCTCCCCAGTTCTAATCTCCTAATTAGAGTGCCCCAGGTGGAAGGGGCGCTGTGCTGGGAGGCAGGGAGCAGCCTGTCAGGAGAGATGGGAATTAACAACGGCCAGGGTAAAAGTGCTCTGCAGTGCCAGCTGAACACCCTCCTTGAATGAGATCACGGTGCTGCTGGACCGGGGCTTCCTTCAGCTTGAGTCCCTATTTATATGATTGTCAGAACAAGTGGGTGTTCCAGAGACTCGTGTTTAGGCTTAAAGGGAACTTTCTGTCCTAAGATGGATGGATCCTGCGGGAACTGGGTGGAAATCTGGGCGAAATGCTCTCACACAAACCTCGTTGGTGTGTCTGGTCTCCAGTGCTGACTAACACAGGATCATCTGCTAACACAGAAGGAATGTGTTTGTGGAGTGGTGGAAGGATTTCTGCAATAAACGGTGACTTTGTCGTGTTTCTAAGAACAGTATTGAGTCTAAGGGAGAGCAGGGACAGGGAACACCCCCAGCAGTGTGGTGTCATCTCTGGAGTTCATGACCAGTCCCAAGAGGTGTAACTGTGTGTTTCCATCTGTCAGGTCGTGTTGACAAGGAAGGGACCGAAGCTGATGAAAAGAAACCCAAGGTAAGCAAAACACAAAAACAGGGGTGACACCTGTCCACATTCCTGGCCCCTCTCCCGCCCTCCTTGCCTGCTCTTGTGCCTCTTAGGAAACCTTCCCATTATGTTCCATTTTTCCATTTGTTTTCAAGAGTGTTTTTATTTTTTCTTCCCTCCCTCGGGTTTGGATGGTGCAATCCATGGGTTCTTTGAGGGTGAGGAAATGGTCCAAATCAAAATCAAACTCGTGGCTCATGGGGTTGGGTGGGTGGTTGGAGAAATCATTTTCTCAGCCCAGGACTGGAAAGCAGCAGCTGACCTTGGGGCAGACTCAAAACTGCATCAGGGACAAGCATAACTGTGAAAAGAGCAAAATATATAATTAAAACATTAAATTAAATAATTTAGGCCTTGCAGATCATAGAATATCCTGGGTCAGAAGGGATCCACAAGAATCATCAAATCCAGTTCCTGGCTTACACAGGACAACTCCCCAAAAAGATGCTGTGTTGTGTTCTGGGTGAGGAACAGAGTTTAATAATGGGTAAATTCCAGGAGTTTAACAATATCTGTCACACTGGTAATTTGGAAGAGGTTTAGCTTAGCTGGCCATTATCCTGGTTAGTGCCTGAGTGGGATAATGGACAAGCTGAGGGGAAATTCAGTGGGTGAAGAGCTAAAGATGAGGGATAGAATTATTTTCAAACACCGAAATTGGTTATTTCTCTATACACTGCCCTGGCAGTCCCAGCCATCACCTACCCCACACCCAGCTCTGTATTGCACCTTCTAATCCTATTTATTGTTGCTGATCCCATTTTGTTTCCCTCCCATGCTGATTTTTTTTTGTTTGTTTTTGTTCCCATTTTATTTCGTTTCCATGTCCAAGAAATCCTCACCCTGCCCTGCCAAACTCCCCGGCTCCATGCCCCCCCTCCGACCCGCAGCCCCTCCGAAACCACCCTCCAGCCCTGCCTCGGCCTCCAAACGAGCCTCTCCTGCCACTCCCCGGCCCGCCGGTGCAGGGACGCAGGAGACGAGAGCCAAGGTAAGGGAGTGGGGAGGGAGAGAGGCCAGGGGCAGTACCTGGAGGCGTTCCCGGTCGATGGAGCTTGGCTGAGTCCTTCCCTGTGCCATGGAGAGGGTGGGATGTGCTTCCCCTTCCCGTGGTGAGCTGAAGCCCGGGGCTCACCCGGGAAAGGTCCCGGCAGCCCGGCAGGGGCTGTGCCCCGGCCGTGGGGATGGGACACGAGCTGTGAACAGGCACATTCCAGGTGTGGGGAATCCCAGGGGAGCAGCTGGGCGGGTCTCGGGTGCTCTGAGCCCGAGGGGTGACAGCCGGTCCCTGACGTCCCCGCTGTGTCCCCAGGGCCCGGAGGCGAGGGGCTCCAAGACGGGCACGGCGCGCGCGGGGCAGGCGCAGAGGAACTCCACCAACGCCACCCGCATCCCGGCCAAGACCCCCACGGCCCCCAAGACCCCTCCCAGCTCCGGTAGGTGACGGTGGGAGCCGCGTGCTGGTGACTGGGTGGTGCTGCTGGGCAGTTCCAGGGCGTCGATGACCAAACTCAGCACTGTCCTGGGGCTGGGGTGCAGAGCCAGGGGTGATCCCTCTGAATCGAGCCTTTCCAGGTGCTGCTCAGTCCCCTCTGTTCGTACAGTCACCAGTGTGTAGGAGAGGGCAGTTGCTTTATCCTGTGGGATTTCCTCAAATTTGGAAGATTTAGGCAGCTCCGTTTTTTTTAATCCATCTACTCGTTTTCTCTCTGGCGATATTTCACAAAGAGCAGGGGCAAGAGGATCAATTCTTCGATTACAGGAATGGAGATTAGCCCATTATGCTCAGAGAAGAAAACCCCAGAAAGCATCAGGCATTGTGAATTTCCATTAAAATGGTGCATTTCACTGGATATATACATATCTTTCATACTTAACCAGAGCTGCATAAAACCTTAAATCAATTAATTTTCCAGCTTTATTATGTTTAAGCATCTTTCTCATTCACTAAACAGGCAGAAAGGAGCAGAAAAAACCACCTCCTGCAGCAGCAAAGACTGAGAAAGGTGATGTTTAAGGGTCTTCTTTTCTTCTTTCATTTCCTTTTCAAACTGGGGACAGTGCTAAGCTGCTCAGCGATCAGCCTTAGTTAATCACAGAAAATAATTTTGTGAAAGTGCTTCCAAATTTCTAATAGAAAAGTGGTTCTGAGTGTCTTTTGTCTGTAATTCGTCATGCCACGCTCGGGTGGGGAGTCTTACTGATGATCCAGGCAATGGAGACCATCTTCCTTCTGGGATATTAGGAAATTGCCTTTAAATCGCAGTTTTTCCTTCAAAATGGAGTAGAAGAAAGTGCAGCCACCACCCTCCCCCTGCACTGGGAGTAGCGGGTGGGCTCTGGGACGAGGCAGAGCGGCCCCCACGGGGAGCAGGGCAGGGTTCTGACCCGTGCTGTCCTGTCTGCAAACCCCAGGTGAGCAGCCAAAGTCTGGAGACAGAAGCGGTTACAGCAGTCCCGGCTCCCCCGGGACTCCAGGCAGCCGTTCCCGCACCCCCTCTCTGCCCACCCCACCAGCCAGGGAGCCCAAGAAGGTGGCAGTGGTTCGCACCCCACCGAAATCTCCCGCCTCTGCCAAGACCCGCATCCAGCCGTCGGCCGCGCCCATGCCCGACCTGAAAAACGTCAAGTCCAAAATTGGCTCCACCGATAACCTCAAGCACCAGCCCGGAGGTGGCAAGGTAAACACGGACTCTGCTTCCCAGGGGCCTGTCTGTGGGGACAGCGGGCGCTGGGCGCTCCGTCCGGGGTGGGAGAACCTCCCTGGAGCAGCAGCAGCCTGGCCGTGGGTGCGGGCAGGGCTCCAGCCCGACTCTGGTGTATTTGAAAGGCTTTGGGTTGGATGCTTGGCCTGGAATTCCTTGGCTGGCTTAGTGCAGCTCAGCTGTCCCATGGAGAGCTCGTGGTGTGGGTCTCATGGAGCGGCTGCCAGGGGAGTGACATTCCCTGGTGGTGTCCAGGCAGGGACAGCAGGTTGTGACCTGCAGCTCTGAGGAGTGGCAGGATCAGGGCTGTTTTTCCACTGTGCCTGGAGCAGTCCTTCCAGCACTGCAGGAGAGGACAGGACGGTCTGTCTCCTCCTTCTGGGGGTCTCAGGCTCGGACCCCACGTTTTTCCGGACACTGGGATTTTGGATCCAGCTCTGTTGGCAAGGTTTCGGGTTGTGTTGTGCCATCAGGCGCTGTCTGGCTGCACGGTGCAGGGTGGCACGGCCAGAGCTGGTGGC
Organism: Ifrita kowaldi; assembly: GCA_013398055.1. NCBI lineage: Eukaryota > Metazoa > Chordata > Aves > Passeriformes > Cinclosomatidae > Ifrita > Ifrita kowaldi. The sequence continues at coordinate 34,792 of VZRS01014203.1, forward strand.
ACTTCTGTCCTTTCAACCACTTTGCACTCCCAGGAAAGTTGTTTCACGAGCAGCAAAGGGACCTCTGGGCTCCAAGTGCTTGGGAATGAGGGTCTTGGTTAAATTCTGCAAGCCTGGGGGGGACACTGCCTGTCCTGGGGTGACACTGCCTGGCTCCAGACCTTGCAGAGCCACAGCAAGCGTTCCCTGAGTGCTGTGCATGGCATTTTGTGTGAGCAGGTACCTCAGTGGCTCTGAATGTTCCCCTTTGGCATAGGGGGAGGCTTTGAGCTGGTTCCTCTGCATCCTCTGAAATGGCAGCCTGCTTTTCCATGGCCTTTCCAGGCGTTTTCTACTGTGGCTGGCGATTTACTGGCTTTGTGCCACAATCCAGGGGGGCTCTGGAGCCTGGGCAGGGCTCTTGGTCATGAGACAGCAGCACATGAGCACAGTGTCCTTTTTGGGGGGGCTCAGCCCTGCTGCCCACTTAGCACAAGACACAGGTTTTTCTTCCCACCCCCACAAACCCTGTTCTCCAGTGATTTTAGAAGGAACCCTTGTTTACTGGAAAATAGTTAAATTATTTGCTTCTTCTTTTTTAATCCAGCTTTTACAAGTTGGTTTTTTCCCTTTCTGCTTCTCTGTTGTTGTTGTTACTGAAAGAGTAAGAACAGTTGAATTTGGGACAATTCCTTGCTCTTTGCAGGGGAGAATGGCTGGATGCTCTGCTGGGGGTTCTGTAGGACACGAGGCTGCTCTCAGCAGAATGGCTGCAGCTGGAGCAGAAGGGGCTGATCCCACACGTTTGATTTTAGGCTGGTCAGAAATGGGTTTGGAGCCTGCTCTCTGTGGAGGTTCCAGACCTCCAGCCCAGGGAAGCAAAGGAACGTGGGACACACACGCCAGGAGCCAGCCAGGCCACGTCTCTGCCAGTGTTCCTGCATGGCCTGGGCACTCCTGTTGTCGCTGGATCACCGAGTGCTGCTCTGGCAAAGCCTGCTCTGGCAGAGCTGGGTCCCGATTTGTGGGATTAGTGGATGTGAACTTGGAAAATCCTGCTGGAAGCACGTGCCAGCCGTGGTGCTTCCCAGGCTGGAGAGCCAGGGCATAGCAGGGAGCTCTCCTGGCAGCAGCAGGCCGGGCTTGGAGTGCTGGGGTGGAGGCGAGGTGCCTGCTCAGCCCTGGGGATGGTGCTGCCCAGAAGTGACGCTGCTGGTCGTTCTCACAGGGCTGTGCTTCACACAGGCTCAGACCTGTGGGTTTTTACCTGCATTTACACCTGGGGGGGTTGTAAAGCCACTCCAGGGTGTGTGGGGAAGGAGCAGGGGTTGTCTTCACCTTCAGGTTGTCTGGAAGAGCTGCTCCGATGCCCGAGGTCCCTCCCTGCACAACCAGTGGGGAAAACAAGCCCCGAGTGGCACCAGCGTCATTAGCCCAGAAATCCGTGGGTGGAGGGAAGGCTTTGGGGCTGGAGGCTGGCCTTAGCAGGGCGGGTGGTTCCCATGTGGGCCCAGCCCTTCCCGGCCTCCATCCCACCGGGAATGTTGGGAATGTGCCACGGAGCTGGGATGGGGCTGCATCCCTGGCCTGGGGCTGCATTCCTGGCAGCGCTGGCTTTCTCTTGGTAGCCGTGGAGGGAGTGTGAGCCCTGTGCCGGCCAGAGCTCGGTGTCTTCTCCCAGTGCTGGGCACGCAGCTCCTGCTCCCCAGCCCGGCTGGTGGCACCTGTTTGCCCAAGGCCGGGTGTGCCTGGCCCAGAAGGGGACTGGCACGGGAGCTGGAGCTGGGCAGGATTTTTCTGTCAGCTCCATCCCTCCTCCTTCCACCGGCTCTGCAGAAGCTGAGTCTCCGAGCCCTGGAGGAGTCTCCGAGCCCTGGTGCCTCTTGGCGTTTGCTGCCCAGCGAGTTCCCTGTTCTGTGCAGGGGAAGGAACCAGGCTGAGCTGGCTTTCTGCTGGTGTTTGCGGCCTGCGACCCAGGGCTGCATCACCACCCAGGCCTGTCCAGTCTCTAGCTACAACCTGCCCACCTCCATCTTCACTTTCCAGCCCAGGAGCAGACAAATCTGTGCAGCAAGCCACAGATTCTCCTTTTCACTCCTGGCCCTGGAAGGCAGGTTCCTGCTTTAGGGATATAACACATGGTCAAGCTGCAGATGGTCATGTTGTTTCTCACACTCTTTTCTGGCTACTAAAGGTGCAGATAATTAATAAGAAGCTGGACTTTAGCAGCGTTCAATCCAAGTGTGGCTCAAAGGATAATATCAAACACATCCCGGGCGGAGGCAGTGTGAGTACCTTCACACTTTCAATGCTCTATAATAGTTCTTATGATAAGTGGCATGTTGTGTACACTAAACTGCCAATGCTATCTGCAGCGACCCTGCCATCAGATAGCTATTGGTGACGTGCAATGACTCTTTTCTGGCTACCAAAGGTGCAGATAATTAATAAGAAGCTGGACTTTAGCAGCGTTCAATCCAAGTGTGGCTCAAAGGATAATATCAAACACATCCCGGGCGGAGGCAGTGTGAGTACCTTCACACTTTGAATGCACTGTAGTAATCCTGACTTTAGTGGCATGTTGTTACACTAATCACCAATGCTATCTGCAGCCACCCTGCTGTCACATAGCCATTGGGGACGTGCTGTCATTTAACCCCATTAACCCAAAAGATGACCCCTAACAAGTCCTGGACATGCCTGACATGGACAGAACTAACTGCCCCGTGTCCAAACCACGTCTGTAACAAAACATCCCAGTAACTCCAGGGTTTTGCACTACCTGGAAGGTGAAAGCCTCCTTGTCTGTGGGATGGGGCCTCTGGCACACAGTGATGCAGGAGATGGGTAGATTTATGAGCAGACCCAGTCCTCGTTGCTTAATGTGCTGCTAAATTGGACATGATCCTGCCCAACATGTGAGCATGCAGGCTCCTGCCCATTCCCATCAGGCAAGTATGATCCATGCAAATATTAAGTTTCTCCTTGCTAACGAATGTGTCCAGCAGCGCCCACGGAGGCTGAGCCTGAAGTGTTGTTGAGTTAATTGATTTGAACGCTGGCACTTCCAGCTGTTCCCACATAAATACCAGACTCAGCTCTCAGTTACTGTGCCAGAAACCTGGAGAAACTCCACAGAGGTTGGTGGATTTACAGCTGGATACAGTTTGGGTCCAGGAAAGATGCTGGACTGAGGAAGGCACGTCCCTGAGACCCCAGACAGTGTGACTGGGCTTTGTGGGTCCTGGTCTGAGATGTTCCCCATGGATTTTCCTTAGGCTGTTTTTGATCTCTGTGGATGCCTTCCCTAAGAAACTGAGCCTTGCAGAAGGCTTGGCAGGTGAACACAGGGACACACCTGGGTTTGCAGCCTCTGGCTTAAATTTGGTGTCACTGTGCAGTTATTTCAGAGGAGGCCAGAGGAGCTGCTCTGCAGAGCTCAGACCCCTGTGAAGCAGTTCCATGGTTGCCCCTTTTCCTCACTCTGGGGTCCTGCACTGCCTGGGCTGCCCAGGATGTGGAGGACCAGGAGTTAGTGTTGGCCACGAGTCCTCTGTGCTGTGGCGGGTGCTGAGCTCGTCCCTTCCTCCACGGAGAGCTCACACTGCGGGCGTGGGCAGCTGCAGTGGGTTAAGAATTACCTGGATTTTCGTCTGGGGGTTGTGATCCCTCCCCAGGCCCTGCCAGAACTGAAAACCCCATGATCTCTGCCTGTGGGAGCTCTCGGAGCAAAGCCTGGCAGGGGCAGAGTGGCTGCACAGGCTGTCCCGGGGGCTGGGCTGGGCCCTGGGGCTGCCCTGCGAGAGGGGCAACGAGAGACCCCAGGGCTTCGATGGCCATTGGGACTGGACCCCCCACAACACCATCAGCAGGGACCCCTGCCCAGCCATCGCTGCTTCCAGAGGGAACTGTCCCTCCCTGGGGCTGGTACCTGGATTTTTAAGCCCATGGATGCTCTGACCAGGTGATGCCTCAGGTAAAAGTTGGCACTGCAGATGCTGAGGGGTGGGATCCCCAGGTCTCTGGCACTGGTTTCCCAGGCAAACAACTCTGTTCCCTTTTTCCTTTCTTGCTAAAATGGGGAGGATCCTTCTCTGCTCCCCAGCGGGATGGGAAGGGATGACAGAGTCCTGTCTGTCAAAAAAGGGACTGGAATGAGAGCAGAAAGTTCCAATTGCTGATTGCTTGCACTGGAAACAGGAGGACTTTCAGTCCCAGGTCTCAGCAGTGCCTGAATTGCTCATAGACCCTTCAGGGTCACAGCTGGGATTAGAAAGGCACCAGCTGCTCTTTTTGGGCGTTTCCTGCTTTCCAACCAAATCCGGCTCCTCTCCTGCCCAGTGCATTAAACGTGTGACCTTTCCCAGAGCTGTCTCCACGTCTGTGTCCACGGTGTGCTCCCAGACCCTGTGAGGGGTTGCTTTTCTCCCTGTCTCCTGTCAAACGTGCCTTTTGGTCTGCGTGAGCGTTGGAGACAAGGCAGGTCAGCGGGGCTCTGTGCCTGGGACTGAGCCTCTGCTCCTCCTTTTCCTGGCTCCACGGGGGGCTGAGCGCTGTTTCTCAGGGCTGACAGTCACAGTCCATCTCTGGGGGTGGTGGGGCCAGCGTGAGAACTGAAGGATGCACCTTCCCCTGGGGCTTTTGGGTCAGAGATGGGGAGCAGAGGCTGTGGTGGATCCTTGGTGCTGGTCTGGGGCTGCTGGGAGGAGGCAGCTCCTCTGCACAGGTCCCTGTGGTGCTGGCACATCCTCTGAGACTGGTGAGAGCATCGCACCCGCCGTGGTGCTCGGGGGAAACATGGAGGGCAGCAGATGCTCCCCGGGAAATCCAGGCTGTCCCCAGAGCCAGAACCAACCTTGAGGTGTCGATGGTCCCGTTTCTCCTGCACAGCCCCACTAACTCCAGCAGCAGCTGACCCACACCCGGTGTTAGTCCCAAACCAGGGTCGAGGTGAACCTGTGGGGTTCTGGGGATGTTTTCTCCCCCCGTGTCTCCTGCTCCTGCCGTAGCTGCCGTGTGTGTGCCGTGGTCCGAGGGTCCTCTCCTGGTGTGTAGCTGCTAACGTAGCTCTGCAGAGCCCCTGTTGGTGTCCCTCTGTGTGTTTGTCCCGTGTCCCCGGTGTCCGTGCGCAAAGGCCACCGGCCCCACGCGGTCTGGGGACGGGGGGGATCCGTGGAATTGCTGGAGCCCACGTTCAGAGACATCATGGGCAAAACACATCAAAACAGAGCTTAAATATCATGAAATGCTGTTGTGGTTCAATATTTTGTAACTGCCATTTTAATTTCTATGATGTGAACTCCAGATATTTAGACTTTGCTTTGCTTTTTTTTTTTAACCCTTATTTCCGTTACAGCATTTTTCAGAAATGCATATTTTGGTCACTCTTTTAAAAGTTCTGTGCACATTGATCATTTCTGTTCTTTCAGTTTTTGTGGACATAAGCTTTATGTTTTACACCAGAAAAGGTATTTATTTTTTACGTTTTCTCTCTGGTATATCTCCTCCTTTTGGATGATGTGTATGCAAATCTTAATTAATTACCACTCCACTTTCTCTCTCACTTGAGCACTTTAAAATTGCCTCTACTCCCCCCTCTGTGGAGAGGTGATCTCGTGCATGCTGACATGTTAAGAGGCTACTGCACACAGGCATTAATGATCTCCCATTTCTGATGACAGTTTCTTTGGTGTCATTAATCCTCCTGGGGTTTGAGCTGTCCTTTCCCTCCAGTCCAGCTCAGGTGCCGCTGTGTGTTGTGCTCCCCCTCCCCACCTGCCCGTGCGGGCCACCAGCTCATCCCCTCTCCCTCTCTCCTACGGACAGGTGCAAATCGTTTACAAGCCAGTCGACCTGAGCCATGTGACATCCAAATGTGGTTCCCTGGGCAACATCCATCACAAACCAGGTACCCCTCGGGCTGTGCTGGAACGGGTGGAGAGGGGCAGGGGGTGAGAGGAGGCAGTGACTGGAGCATCCCTGTGAGCCCTGGAGTGCTGGGTGCTGTTCCTCACCCACCTCCCACTCTTCTCTTGCAGGTGGTGGCCAGGTGGAGGTGAAATCTGAGAAACTGGACTTCAAAGATAAGGTGCAGTCGAAAATCGGGTCCCTAGATAACATCAGCCACGTCCCTGGAGGAGGCAATAAAAAGGTAAAGGGGCCTTGGGGACGGGCGTGTCCTGCCGGGGCGGTGAGCGGGAGGGGTCTGGCCTCGGGCAGGTCCTGCTCGGGGCTCAGGGGGCGTTTGCTGAGCAGAGCTGGCACTGCTGCCGGGAGGTCTCTGTGTCCCTCCGGGCCTGTGGCCACCCGAATGAGTGTGAGTGTCAGTGACAGCCTCTCCTGTGGTTTCCTGCTCTTTCTGCTGTCTCTGAAGTTTGTTTGTGTCTCAAACCCTTCCCACGACGAAGTGTCAGCATCAGGTCCTGTGCTGTGTTGCTGCTGCGACACAGAGCTGGCAGCTGGGGAGGTGTTGGATCCCCAGTGAAAGTGGAGCATTAAAGGCTCAGCTTTATTTAGCACAGGTGACTTTGCAGCAAGCTGGCCCTTCAGAAGGTGATTTCTCCTTCCTGACCGAGGGCTCTGTGAAGGGAGGGGAGTGTTTGGGGGGGATTTAAATTGAAAGACAAAAGGCACTCGGGTCAGGGAAACACTGAACTTGGGCTGAGCTGTTCCCACTGTGGCTTTGATGGTGACTTCAGCGAGTCTTAGCCAAGTAAAATAGCTCCACAGCTGGACTTCAAGGCCACCAAGTCCCCAGCAGGCAGGGGGTGAGGACATCAGGTAAGCACAGAGCTGAGACTCCAGCCTGGCGACACGCAGGGTTCAGCTTCCCCAGGGAAAGCGGTTTTTATCTTGCTTGTTTTTCCAGCACTTTTGTCTCAATGGGAGGGGAAGGTTCTGTTTCAGCTCCTGTATTTTGGCACTTTGTTCTTGGCCACGTGTTCTCTGTGCAGCTCTGGCTCTCACCTCCAGCTGGCCTCTGACTGTGGGACCGCTTGACTTCCTTACCCTTCTCTCTGCCGTGCATCAGCCTCCCCTGTGCTTCACTGAGCCCTTTGCCATCGGTTTTGTGATTCCAGTGATGGCTCTGTCACATCCTGGCACATTCACTGGGCCATAGTTTGAAGGACTTGCCCTTTGCAGGGGAGTTTCTCTGCAAGGCTGTGACCCGGCAGTGGCATCACCACCTCAGCCTTCCAGCTTGGTGGCTGCCCCTCCCCTGCCCAAACCCACACCTGGAGGAGGTTGTGGGTGTAACTGAGTCCAGGTGCAGCTCTGCTGTCCCTCTCCCGTGTCCCCAAGCCCCCTCCTTGCTCTGTGACACACAGATGCATACCTGGACTCAGTCCACAGCTCTTGAGGCTGAACTCCGGTTCCTATGCTGGGTCTGCCATGGGGAGCCGAGTGCTCCGTGCTCTGCCCAAGTCCCTGTGCTCTCCCTTGCTGTTCCTGGAGTTTTTCTTCCTGGCTCCAAAGGCAGCCACTCTTCTTTCTATGAGTCAGTGAATGGCCCTGTTTTTCAGATCTTTTTTCCCCCAGTTGTCTATTTCTTTTCTATTTTTTGTCTTTTTCCTTCTGGCTGACATTTCTTGGATCATGGTTTTTGTTGCTGATGCATTTTTTGCCCCCCACTGCCCTGGGTGGGTTTCTTCACCTGTAGAGAGAGAAAGGCAAGGAAGACAAGACCCGGACCCCGAGCCCAGACCCCGCTGGGCTCCAGGCCCTGGTGCTGGAGCCACTCACCCCCACGGAGAGCCAGCCCCCAGCCTTGCACTCGGCTGGGGAGGGCACCTGTAAGTAGCAAACCAGATCCAGTTCACCAGGAGAGGGGTTTGGCTCCTGGGAGCAGCTCCGTGGGCTAAGGGGAATCTCTGCCAGGGGAGTGGGAACAGCCCAGGTTGTGCCCTCTGTGTTCTGGGACCCAGGACCTCACCTGGGGAGGATTTGGCAGCATCCAGGTGCTCCAGTCCTGCTGTCCCCTCCAGTGCTTGGAACGTGCCCGAGGACTGGGGCACTGGGAGCACTGGTTCACTGCTCTGAGCTTTCCTCCCACCCCTCAGTGGCCGTGCCCAAGTGGACACCTGGCAGGTCCCCCCATTCGCCCAGCCATGCCCCCCTGACCACCCTCCTCTCCCTCACAGATTGAGACTCACAAGCTGACCTTCCGTGAGAACGCCAAAGCCAAGACCGACCACGGCGCCGAAATTGTCTACAAGTCCCCCACCATCTCCGGAGATGCCTCCCCGCGCCGCCTTAGCAACGTCTCCTCCACCGGCAGCATCAACCTGGTGGACTCCCCCCAGCTGGCCACGCTAGCCGACGAGGTGTCCGCCTCGCTGGCCAAGCAGGGCTTGTGATCGCGGCACGGCGGCCACCAGGAGAGAAGACAAGGAAAGGAAACAAAAAAGAAAAGAAACAAAAATAATAATCTGGCCTTCTTCCTCTGTTCCTTTTACAGCTGCTTCCCCATCCCTAACTGGTTAATGATTTAACCTGCTTTTACTGTTCATTCAGCTCTAGCTCCAGGACTTCAAAATCAGTGACACTATGAGGTACAAAACCTCCTCTCCCCCTGCTCCTTGGAGCGCACAGCCCGTCCCTGTCCCCGCGCTCCCCCCCGCTCCTGCCGCGTCCCTCGCTGTCCCAGCCCCGCCCGAGGCCACCCGGGAAGGTGGGGAGGGGGCCCGAGAGGCGGCCACAGCACGACGCTGACCCGAGCACCCCACACCAGCACAGGGCAGCGGGTGGCCCTCCCGGGAAGGGGCTGTGACCTTGCCCAGCTCGTGCCCTGCCGCTGGCCAGGCTGGCCTGTGGGCTGGACGCGTCCTGGGTGTGCAGCCGGGGCTGCGGGGAGGTGCCCTCCCTCCCTGCGTTAAATTTGCCTGCTGATTTGGAAGAAACCTTTTGTTTTTTCTCCGAAAGCCGAGATGTGTATGAAGATAACGGCCAGGTACCCCCTAACCCGCTCTCAGCTCCGGCAGCTGGAGTTCAGGCGATGCCGGGTGCCCGCTCCGAGGGGCCCCGGACGGCCGTTCCCTGTCCGTGGCTGTGCTGGAACCGCTGAGTGGATGAGTAGAGGCTTTTCCCCATTCCTTTGGCAGCCCCTCGTGTCGTAGAGTAGATTTGTCTGTATATGCTTGGACCGTGCCAGGGTGATTGTTTTCATAAACGAGCATGTGTTTAAAAAATAAATGCTGTAAGTAGTTTTGAGCTGCCCCGCGCCGGCTCCGCCGCAGCCCAGCCGGGGGCCCGGGGAGCTCAGCCGGCTCCGGGTCGTGCCCAGCCCGGCGCTCGGGAGGAGCCCGGTGCCGCATGTCTGCCGGGTGGGGTCCGGGGCTCCCCGGGGCCGGGCACCTCCGAGCACCCCGGCAGCGTGGATGAGGGGCACTCACAGCTCCAGGGCTGCGATGGCTCCTGGATTTGGGTGCAGCTTGTGACATTTTTGGGTTGTTCTTTTTCTTTCCCTGCAAGGTCAGCTCAGCGATGGCGGAGGTGGCAGCTCCATGGCTCTGCTGTGCCGGTGGCAGCGGTGAGACCCCGGGAGGATGCAGGGGCGGCGGCAGCAGCTCCCCCAGCCCGGGGCCAGCGGCTGCTCCCTGGCACTGAACCCCCTTTCCAGGCGCTCCCCGGGTTTGAGTTGGCAGTGTCCCACCCCTCACACAGCACTGACCATCCCCAGCACCACTCGGGGACAGGAGCCAGTCGAGTCCTTTCTTTGGCTGCTTTTGTTCCTGTGGCTCCCTGGGGAGCATGAGGGGGGTCCCGTGGCTGTCCCTGCCTGCCCCTTTCCTCTACAACCAAAGAGGCCGAGATGCCACCAGTGCAGCTCCGTGTGTGTCCTCCTGCCCTGTCTCCCCCAGAGGCCCCAGCCGAGCTCTGGGGGTACAGCTGGGGGTGGGAGGGCAGAGGGGGCCCGGTGGGGCCGCAGACCCAGCAGCCCCAGGCTGTGCCACAGGGAAAGCTGTGCTTTCCCAGCAAGGGCCCAAATCCAGGGCTGGTGGGGGTCAGGGCCCCTGGTTGTCCTTGGGGTGGTGGCTGGATGCCACCAAGGCTGTCAGAGCAGCTGTTCCTGGGCTGAGCAGCAATTCCTCCCAGGACAGGACCTGCTTCCATCCTGCGGGAGCTGTGAACCCGCTGTCACCTCCCGTCCCTCTGCGGGGCTGGGCTGCCGCAGGCCTGGCTGTGGGTGGGGATGGTTTTGGGGGTCCAACCCTTCTCTCTGCAGCCCCCGGAGCTGCTTTATTGCTGGGGAGAGGCTGGTCCAGCACCACCACCATGTCCAGCTTGTCACTCGCTCCGTTCACTTGACTCCATTGATTGTAAGACTCTCTGTGCTCCGTCCCTGACTCTGTAGCGCTGTAGGAGCCGCCGCGGTTTTTGTCCTCTGTAGAACGAGCAAGTGGGAGAACCCTCAAAGCATCACCTCTTTACCCCTTTAGGGCTGCAGGACGGGGTAGCTGAGCTTGCCCGTCCTGTGCCACCCCTGTCCCCTCCGTGCAGCCCCCGAGGGACACCAGCACCCAGGGCCGGGACGTCCTTTGCGTGCGCTGAGCTCCAGTGAGCAGCCCCTTCCTGCTGTGAGTGTCCTCAGCCCCACCTGCCGTCCCCTCCCGGGGGCTGTGGGGTCCCAGGACAGCCCTTTCCATCCACCATGTCACCCGCTGTCCCCTCCAGCAGCCCGAGCCACGTCCCCAACCCCGACCCTGCGTTCAGACCCAGGCCTGAGGGTCCCTGTGAGCAGCCGGACAACCTGACCCCGGCTTTTCCTTTACTCCACACACATCTTGGGTCTGAAAAGGGTTAAAACCGGCACTGATTAGAAAAAAAAAAAATCGTATTTCTGCACTCCAAAAGATTCTGCGTGTTAGCCAAGGTCGGTGCCAGCCTGTGTGGTGTTGGCAGCCCCGTGCCCCCGCCCTGTGCCGGGGAGGGGAGGGAAGGTTTGATCTCAGTGTATCATTCTAGCTTAGCTTCTGTCTGTGGGTGTCCATAGTGTATCGTGCGTTTAACAACTGGTTTACACTGTTGCCGTAAAAGTGAATTTGGAAATAAAGTCATTACTATGATAATGATAATTGGCACCTCTTTTGCGTGGGGGGACACGGGTGGGGATCCATCCTCTCGGACAGCCAGGGGTCCCTCGGGGCCACAGGCTCAGCTACCGGGAGCAGCACAGAGAGGTGCAGGAGAGGGGACCCCGCCCGGTGGAGCCAGGAAGGACAGAACAGTCCCTGGATGAGAACCAGCAGCACCCCAGAAATGTAAAATAAACCCCATCCCTGGGGTTGTTGCTCTTGCTGACAGTAACTGCTGGGAAATAACATCACAGAGGAAAAAAGAGGCCACTGGAACGCAGGAGGGAAGCAGTTGATCTGAGTGCACTGAAGGGCCCCTTCCCTGTCCCAGCCCAGCGTTTCACATTCATCAAATGGAATATTACATTTTAATTTTTTTTTTAATCTTTTCTTCTTTTTTTTTTTTTATAAGCACATTTGTGCTTTGCCAACAGAATCAAGACATTAACAAAGATCAGCTTCTCGGAAGAAAAGCATTTCTATATAACAAGGACATTACACAGCTCAAAGCAGGAAAAGAAAATATTTACAAAATACAAGGTGGTTTTTTTTGTGTGGTTTTTATAATGCTAAAAGGGTTATTCAGAATTTTCAACCTTATAAATAGAAAAGCACTTCTGCAGAGGGATATGGTAGCGCCGTTGTTTGTTGGGTTTTTGTTTTAAAGAAACAATGACGGATCCTTTAAACTAGAACAGAACCAAAACCACGAGATCATGTTGAAAATTGTGAAAACCCCGACCATGAAGCAGTTCAGCGACTATTTCTTTACGATTACAAAATGGAAAAAAAAAAAAAGTCCTTTGTATTTTTTTTTCCTTTTTTTTTGGTGATGTGATTATACGTAAGACAGGCACAATGCTAGCAACAGGACAGGGACCAGGAGCCACACCGTCGGGACCGGAAAGCGTTACGGATGGGGACGGTGTGCGGGACCCAGGAGTCACTGCGGGTGCAGAACCGGGTGGGAGGGGACGGGGGAGGAACAACAAACTGGGGTTCAAACTCAAATACCTGTCAGGAGGGGGCACCTCAGGCGCCCCAGAAATGGAACGGAACCGACACCGGAGCTGGGACGGTGAGGGAGTGGAGCAAAGCTGTGGTGATCCCACGCGGGATCGGGATGACCCTGAACCCCCAGGAGCCGCCTCCTGCCTCCATCCTTCCCTCTCTGCTCTCCCCTTGTCTGACACAAACCCACCTGTGGGACCCCCCGGCCCTGGCCTGGCCCAGAGCGGCAGCTCCTCGCTCACGGCTCACCCCGACTGCTCAACCCCACAGCGAGGGCAGAGCTCCAGCACTGGCCACAGCCCAGTCCCAGCTGGAACAGCCTCGCCCCGAAGGGCAGCCAAGTGCCCCGGGAATTCTGCTCAGAGCATCGGGAACTCTTCCCCTCCCCACCCTCGGAACACACCAGGTGTGCACCAGGTGCTTCCCAACTCCCACTCCTCCCAGGGAGAGCTGAGCATGGAGCAGCTACAAGGTCCCTCCTTTCCCCCTGCTGGGAATGCAGCCACAGCCCTCGGCACAGCCACGGCTCCAAACCAGGGGAGAAGGAAGGGGGAGGCGTCCCTGGGGCAGAGGGGGGATTGGGGAGGGGCAGAAGCCCCCCTGGGGGTACCTGGAACTGCAGCCCGGGGCAGGAAAACGCAGGAGGGTGGAAGTGCAGGTGGGCACTCTGCAGGTGAGGACAGCCAGACAGTGAAGGTTGCAATCCCAAGACATCACTTTTCACCACTAATTTCACTCCACTAAAACCTTTCAGGGAGGGGGGGAGCGGGTTAAGAGAAAACGACACCCTTTTGTTGGGAAAAACTATCCCCGAAATCTGCTAGTCAGCTAAATCCTGTGCTCTAGTTTTATACACCTAAAGAGGGGAGGAAAGGGGAGGGGGTCTGGTGGGCTGCTCCCCTCCCGAGGCTTCACTCCACTGGGAGGAATCTGGGGGTTCATTCATGTGACAAGGAAACATGGAGAAGGGAAAAAAAAAGAAAACAAAGAAAAAAAAAAACAAAACAAAAAACAGTTTCTAAACTCCTTAAATTCACTAAAAACTGTGAAAATTCCCGGCAGGATGTTTGAATATCAAACGCAGATTTTGGAAGCTTTAATGCCAAGAGTTAGTTCTGTGTGTTGGTTTGCTCACGTCTCCCCGTGTGTCTCTATCTGTGCGCTGGCCGCAGGACTGCGGAGCAGGAGGAGGAGGAGGAGGAGGAAGAGGAAGAGGAAGAGGAAGAGGAGGAGGAGGGGGGGACCAGCGGGGTTCGGCTCTTGAGGCTGGCCAGGCTGGGCGAAGCCGAAGTGCCATCGCATTCCCGGGAGGATTTACTGCCTGACGTGCGGCGGGTGCAGCGCGACAACCGGTCCTGGGGGTCGGATTGGTCCTCGCACTCCGTCCGGGGGTCGTAGGAGAGCGGGAAGGTGCGTCGCTCCCAGGGCTGCACGGCCTAGGGGAGGAGAACCGAGTCATGGAAAATGCCTGGAAGAGCTCTCGTGTCCTCGCTCCTCGCACGGATCCAGAGGTCAGAGCTGCTCCTGGTGCAGAGCCCCAGCCTTGGGAACAGCGCCCGGAAGCCTCGGCAGATGAGGAGAGGACACAGCAGCTCCACATGGAGCCAACTGCTGGAAACGCTTCCCACTGCCCGTGCATCCCACCTGGCCCAGCACATGCAGGTTCCAAGCTGCCTCCCCACACCAGGGTCACCATGGTGCCGCACCTGCCCCGGCCGCAGCCAGAACCCACCTGCTCGTCCAGGCCGGCCTCGGGCGTGGAGCAACGCGTGTCCTCGCTGGACAGGAGCCGCAGGGAGTCCCGGGACAGGGGGGTCAGGGGGGCACAGAGCAGTTCGGGGCTGATGGGGCTGCGTGGTGAGTGGGTGTGGGACAGCTCCAAGTGGGAGTGGTAGTTGCCCACCTCAGGGGATGCCGGCTGGGGAGTCGAGGGGTTCCCCAGCTGGGGGGTCGTCCGTCCGTCTGTCGATCTGTAGGACCTGAGACAGGAGCAGGTTTGAGAGCCCAGCCATGCTCCCCCACTGCTGCCTGATCCTATCCCAGGATCCTTTTGCCCTGATGGGAACATGAGCAGGGAATGCCATAGCCCAGAGACAAAACCCATCCAGGCCCATCTCTGTCCTTTTTCCACTGTCTGGATGCACTACTGATGCTGCTCTTCAGCAGCTGGAGCAGCAGGAGAACAGTGAAACCTTGAGGCCTCAGATTTCAACCAAGTATTACGGAAGTCTGAGCCCTGACACAAAGTCCAGAGAAAAACCCACAGACTACAGGCAGAGTAACATAACTGAGTTCCCAAATCCATGTGGAACTCTTCAAGAAACAGCAAAACATCCCACTCTCCAGGAGCACTGGGAATTGCAACGAACAGAGATGGGCAAATCCCTTCTTGTGCAGGTTTATGATGAGATCAACAGCTGGAAACAGTGGGAGGTTTTAGACACCCACTCACAAAGACAGAACGGGAACTGAGTGTCCAGTCACAGCGTCCCTGATCCTGCAGGAACGATGCCACTGCAGCCCCTGTGTCTTCCCCTGGACTTCAGGGCTGGCACAGCATCTCCCACACTTCTGGAGCAGTAAAAGTGCTTGAGAAAGCAGATGGTGCAGAGTTGTCTGCAGCCAAACAGGGCTGTAGCTTCACCCCCACCTGAACAAGACTCTGCCCTGCTCCCACACAGGCTCCTCAAGCTGGATGGGGCCAAACTTTTCAACACCAGCACCAGCTTTCAACCATTTCTATGAATCACCACCTGCTCCCAGGAGCACCCCAGTGCTGGGAATGGCCCCGTGGGCAGGGCTGTACCTGCTGCCCCGGCGCTGCGGGGGGACGCTCGTGCTCCAGAGCCACCGTGCCCGCTCCATCTCCTCGCACTTCCCGTGCCGAGCAGCGAAGGCCGAATCTGACAAGTCCTCAACCTGGAAAGGGAAGGGCAGAGGGCTTGGTCAGAGCTTCCTGCTACTACACAATCATCTCTGTACAGTTTTGCCAGCACTAGTTACAGTGGGAATTTTAATGTTTATCACTGAACTGTAGAATGTCCTGAGTTGGAAGGGACCCACAGGGATCATCCAGTCCAACTCCTGGCCCTGCACAGACACCCCGACAGTCCCACCCTGTGCCTGAGAGTGTTGTCCAAACGCTCCTGGAGCTCTGGCAGCCCTGTACAGGAACCAACCCCAGGTTCCCTGCCTCTGTTCCCTCCCCTAGACATTGTTCAGTCACCACCAGCCCCATTCCGCATTAACTGGGAAATGAAATCCTTCTTACCTCCTCGTTGTCCTCCTCAGGGTTGGCTTTCAGAGCACTGATGTCAACTTCACGCCAGCTGCAACACAACCACCATGGGCATCACTCAGGGCATAGCCAGAACCAGCTGCCCACACTCCCCAAACACCGGCTTTTGGGAAAGGGAAATTGCACCGTGCCACAAGGAGCAACACACTCAGGCTCAGTTTAAAGTACCAGACCTCCCTGGTGGTCTGGTAGCACAGCTGATGCTTCCCAAGGGCAGAGGCTGCAGCATTTCCTCCTCTTCCTCCCACAGGCTCCCTCCTGCCTTGCCCCACTCTGAAATGGCCCAGGGAAGAGCACGGACAACCAGGAGGAAGACAGAGGGAAATTGGGAAGAGGCAGAACTGCAAGGTTAACCCAGCCCAGGCACCACCTGGGAAACCACTGGGGCTTTGGCTCAGTAGCAGGACAAGGAGACAACCAGGACTGACTTTACACTGAGCAGAGACTGGGCTGGGCAGTTGGCTGTGATGGCCAAGGGACCCTCAGAGAAAATATTCCCTAATTTAGCCAGTCTCCAGTAATGGTACGATCAGTTTTCCAAACTTTCCCTTACTCCCAAGGAAGAAGCAGAGCACATCCCTTCCCTGCTGGGGCAGTACCTGGGGGTGAGGATCTCCTTGTACTGCAGCTTCTCCACGCGGGTCGTGGCAGCCACGGACATGGGGATGACGATGTTGTTTATGTCGAAGGAGCTTTCGCCCCTCCTCCTCCTCGGCTGCTGCAACGGGAAGAACCACGTGAGAAAGGGATGTGGGGTCTGGCACGTGGGAAAGTCATCGGTGGAGCCATTGACAGAAAGAGGACAAAACAGCCTCGTCTGACCTATGGACACTCCAGAACCAACATCAATTTGCATCAGACTAGAGTTCCCCTACTGCTTGCTCCAAGTCCTCTTCCCAACCCAACATCTACTGCCCCAACAGCAAGGAAACCCAAATCCCAAGGCGTGGCTGCCCAGAGGAAGGATTGGCCCTTCGGTTGGGGAGCACACACAGACCCGCAGCTGCCTGGGACGCTTGAACACGGGAGCTCCACCCCTGAGCCCAGAGCGTGGAGCCCAGGGCCTGGAATCCTCTTGCTGGGGGAGGGAAACCTCTTCATCTTGCATTTCTGAACGAGCTCATGAAAACACAGCAGGAAAAGCAGCAAGAGAAAACCACGGTGGGTGTGTGGAGCCAAGGAAAGGCCTTCTCGAGGTGCCAGAGCTGCTGATATGAGCTGTCCTCTCCCCCAAAACGCCAAGCTCACTCAAGCTGAAACACCGCTGGGTTCTTCTGACACCCTGATGTCACAGCTGGTGATGGAACAACTGAATTTCACACTGAAGGAACCCAGTGGGGATCTGGAACCCCGTAGCAACAAGCTTGGAGCAGAGGGTTCAAGGAGTCCTGCTCTGTTGTCCCTGAGTCACATCCAGCTCAGGCTGTGACCCAAACTACCAAATGGGGTGGCCAGACAGAAGCCAAGTTCTTCACTGTGAAGACACCTGTGAGCTCAGCAGAACTGTCCTTCACTGAACGGCTTCTGCTAACGTGGGCCTGGGAGGATGATGGCGTCTGGTGGAGGAGCTGCGCCATCGCTCTGTCCCAGAGCAAAGTGGGAGGGAGTTTCGGTTCTGCTCACTCACACAGCTCATAAAGGTGCCACATCCTGCCACCCTCAAGCATTTTGTGAGTCTGAGTGTATCTCAGAAGATGGTCTGAGTTCAGTGGCTGCTGGAGCCTGTGTACAGGTGGGAGACCTCCACCACCACTGCTGTGCCCTGGCCCTGTGACCCCAAGCCCATCCACAGCCCACCGAGGTCGTGACGGGAGCTGTCCCAGTGGAAGCAGCACTGCTGGGGCCCAGCTCTTCTCCTGGCAGCCCCACACAGCTTCAGAACCCAAAATCCGGACGTGGAGAAAAACGGGAACATTCACCAGCAGTTGCTGAGCTGATGGCAAACCTGGAATTGCAGCTGCCTGGCTCTGCACAGCCAACACAGCCAACACCCACCCAGCAACCCCAGCACCAGCTGAACCAATGGGTCCAGCGTGGCAAGAGGAACACTGAGCACTCCCCAGCCCAAAACCTGCTCAAAAGCTGAGCCCCCACGACGGAGCTGAACCCAGAACCCCTCCAGAAGGCAGCAGATACTCACGGTGGTGCCGGAGGTGCCTTGGGAAGTGGAGCTGGCGGGAGCGGAGCCCTCGGAGGAGGTGGAGAGCTGCCGAGCTATGGGGCTGTGAGGGGTGGGGGTCACAGCTGCTGACAGGTAGCTCGGGCCACTGACGTCCGTGTGATGCTTCAACACTGTACAGGGAGGGAGGGAGAAAACGAACAACAACATTAGCAAAAAAACCCAACCCACCCAAGGCGGGGTGGTGGCGAGGAAAGGACCATGTGCACCAGAAATGGCCAGTGCTGAGGAGCACTTTGCAGGAAAGAGAAGCACCTTCCGAGGGGGCTGCCCTGGGGAAGAAGCAGTTTAGAGCACACGAGGCATTGCTGCGGTGGCGACTCGGCCCAAAGCAGTGCGTGCCCCCTTCTCTGGGGCAGAGAGGCTGAGGATGCAGCAAAGCCCAAGCTCCCCCCGAGACACTGCCCCTGGGGGCCTACCTTCACTCCTCTCAGATGAGCAGTCTCGCAATCGCTTTTTGTCAAAGGCAGGAGGCTGGGCAGAGCGCTCTGGCGCTCTCTCGGCCTTGGACACGGCCGAAAAATCGTCTAAAGGCGGCCTGTGTGCCTTGTCTGCTTGGGCTTTTTGATGGGAGCGCTCTGAGGAGGGGAACAGAGAAAGAGCTATGAAATGCCTGCTTTCACCTCTCTTTCTGCTGGCACAGGAGGCTTGGGCAGAGTTTTCCAGCTCCACAAATTCTCCACACCATGGGGATGCTGGGGAGGTGTGCTCAGACCCGTGGCACTGCTGTGGGCATGGCTGACACCGAGCACGAGAAGGTCCCTACAAACCTGAGCTGCACCTGCACACACCTCACCTGCAGCCCTGCCATAGCCCTGCCTCACCCCCGGGAGCGGGACTCGAAGGGCATCATCCTCCTCCTCCTCCTCCTGCTCCTCTTTGACCGAGCCGGGCAGGGGCAGCACTTACTGGCCGCGGTGAAGAAGGAGTTGACCAGCTTGTGGCGGTCCTTGCGCGCGGGGTCAGCCAGGCTGGGGGGCACGGGGGCTCTGTGCTTCAGTGACAGCTTTTTGGGAGGTTTAGTTTTCTCAAAGGGTTTGTTCTGCCACTGGGATTTCAACATGCTCTGGAAGTGCAGGCTCGTCGGCACATCTGCAAGGGATACAGAACATGGAATCCACATGAATCATGCCACAAAGAGCTGTGGTCCCATCACCCTGCCCCAGTATTTCCCTCCCAATTTCAGGGACTGGAAAGCCCCAGAGGATCCAGGCAGGCAAACAGGGTGGAGCTGGTGGGGACTTGGCTCCCTGGAAAAAGCCAGGACAGCTGCACTCCGAGTACCTTGATGGTTCAAGCTCTACCCCAATCCCTTGCTAAGGAAGGGCTGCTACAGGGTGATGGCAGTTCTTTGGCCATCACTGCTGGCTTGTGGGGACATGTCCCAAAAAACAGAGAAGGGCCAGGCCAGGCCAGTCCTTTAGGGATGCTGCCAGCCACTGGAGTGGTCAGACTTTGGGAAAATGCCTCTGCTCTCTGCTCATCTTTTGCTTTCTCCTTCCAATTCACATCCCATACCATCTGTGGAAGGAGGGGACAGGTTGAAGGGAGGGGGAGAATGCCAAGACAAAACGCTGTCAGGAGAAAATGAGTTCTTTGCTGGTTTGGCACTGCCCTGCTGGCAGCAGAGTCCGTGCAGCAAGTGACACCATCTCTCCTCCTCCTGCTCCTCGGGAAGCAGTGCAGGGCTCCCAGGGACCAGCAGATGGCAACCGCAGTGAGGCAGCGCTCACCCTCCCTCCAAGGTTATTACATCATCCAAAAATTCCCAGCGAGAAATCAAACCAACCAGAAAAAAAACCCAGAAAAACCCCACACCACCCTGAAGGGAAGGGGACAAAAGGGGACAAAGCGCTGGCGGAGCACCAGCACAGGGGTTAAAGGCCTCGCTGGCTGTGTCCAGGGGAATAAGGGAATAAATGATCTTTTCCTCCTGCAGTGCCTGGCAGTTTTGCCCTTGGCAAAGTGCTCCGGAGATCCCGGCTGGCACCGAGAGCCCGGAGAGACGGGCTCAAAGTGAAAGTCAGCACATGCTCACAGCTCCATCCACCAGGAACCCTCACTGAGCCCCTGCACAGCCACAGCCCAGCAGCATCCTGGATTAATGCTCACAGGCACAGAGACACCTCAGTGCACACCAACAGCACCAGGCACGGCAGTTTCCCCACCTAAACAACTTATCTGGCTTTTCTTTGGGGTAGGAATCACCCCATCCCAAAAATCAACCCATCCCAAAAATCAACCCTTGTGAACTGCATTAAGCATTACTGAATAAGTGAAGTTCACTGGGGGGGGAAATGGCTATTTCTGTACAGGTGTTTTAAGCTTTACACCAATTAAGTTTTAAACTCTAAGTTTTTTAATCTCATACAGCCAGAAAGGATATTCTACCCTGTGAGCTGGCTGCAAGGGACCTAAAAATGGGAAGAATATAGGATAATTTGCCTGGTGCCTCTGCTGCAATAGCACCCAACAGGTTGTCTCCCCACTTCCCAGGATATTTGATTTAGCACTACAGACAGAGGATCACAAGTGCTGTGAAATCAGAAAATAAATTCCTGCTTCAGGAGTTCATTAAGTTCCTTGAGCACTCCTGATCAGAGCTGTGTCATTGGGAGGGAAGGGACCTAGCTAAAAATAGCACCAATTTACTATTTTAGTCTGGTTTAAATATATTGCTAATGAAAGAGGCCACATTAATTGCTCCCAGACACTCCCTGCATTTCCTACTGTCACATGAAGTTTGTGAAAAGCTGGAATTTAAACCCAAGCACACACATTAGCCCAGTGACTTATCCTGGACCAACCACCTGACACCAGCCCCACGGGAAGCAGGGCCACACACCTTCCTCCCAGCGTGAGAATCCCAGAATGGCTTGGGCAGGGACACTTTCCACTATCCCAGGGTGCTCCAAGCCCTGTCCAGCCTGGCCTCGGACACTTCCAGGGATGGGGCAGCCACAATTTTACACCTCAGGCAGCCACAAACTCCCACCAAAGGAAGGAACCACTACGATCCATGCACTGCCCAGCTCTCCTGACAAAAGTACCAGTTCAAGAAGACTCTAGAAATTACTTTTCCCTTGGGAAAAGTCCCTACACATGAAATCTGTGAATACCCCACAGTCAGGGTTGGTTAATTATTCCTCTTAATGATGATTAACCCTGAAGCTGTAACACAGGAAATTGAGTGTCCTAACGGGAACATCCCTTCTTGCTGTGCCTACCGAACCATGGAAGATCATTTACAATTCCTCACAAGGTCAAAACGATTTCCTGTGACAAACCAATCCACAAATCATTTTACACTGATGGACAAACTCATGGAAGCAAATATTTCTCAAGTGGTTTAGAACCCCAAAGAGCCCAGAGCCAGGTCCCAGGAAGGACTGCCAGGCACTGCTTGGCTTCCCCACCGTGAGTGAGGCTCCAGGTCGAGATTCCCAAAACACAGCAGAGCCCAGGTGTAACCATCCCAGACCCTCCTACTCCACTCAATGCTCTAATCCCAAAAACACCTGCAGATGGACAACACTGGTTGTACCCAAGCAGATCTGCCCCTCCCCTGGAAGCCCGGGGCACCTCCAAGCGTGCCCTGTAAGCACCCAGGACCCACTGGGAGCCGTGGGGCCGCGCTCACCATCCGGGAATGACAGGACAGGATGGATGCAGGAGTCCAGCTGGGAGAGGCGCTCCAGCAGAGGGGCATCGTACTGGATCTCCAGAGTGGTGGAGCTGCGGGTGCCGCACAGGGCACAGGCGGGGTTCACGTCGCAGCTGCAGCGCGCCAGGCTGGTGCGGTGGGCCTGCAGAGGGACACGGGGCAACACCACACGTCAGACCCTCCTCACACATTCCTCTGACAGCTCATGGAAAACATCCTACTGGTAGTGGTTTTTTTTTTAATATTCCTTGTATATATATATATATATAAAAATACACATTCTATATGCACATAAATACATAAAAATGACACCTGTGTTTTATATATTATAGTTACATTTTATTACTAATAAATATGTAATAAATCCATTTTATTTTTATATCATTTATCTTGAATAGTTGTTATGTGACATTTATATTATAAAATTATATTTATTTATTATACATTTATTATAAAAATTTATAATTATTATGTATAATATATGTGTATATTCAATACTAATTATTATATATAATTATTACATATATATATATATATATATATGCACACATATCCCCTCCCCCTTTTTTTTCTATACCTTACACAGAACCTGTTAATTTAGTCTGGCCTCACGAGAGGATGCTTTCACTTTGCATAAACACAACTGAAAACTACGACTTACCAGCACAGACAGTTTAACAGCTGCTAAATTTGACTAAAAGTGTTTAATTTTATCTAGGTTGAAACCTCATTTATAAAAACCATGAGGCAGCACAATTCTGCTGTCAGAGAAGGGGGAAAGAAGCCGTTTTTAGTTCCAATGGGTCAGAGCCATCATTATATGCCAGGAGCTGACACTTCCAGGGACATCTACAGAGTGACAAAGGTGGTTCTCAACCTCGTTCCTTAATCCAGGACAGAGTCTCAATTCACAGATTTATAGCCTTGATACAGACTTCATTTGTGTGAAACCACTGCAGGCAGACACCCAGGTGGACGTAAATCCCATGCAGAGGAAACAACCCCTGATTCCCCACCAAAATGGAAGAATGGATCCAACTGGATCCTGCAGAAGCCTGCTCTGAGTCAGAATTATTCAATTAATTTCCATGAATGACTTGAAGGATGGAAGAGAATGCCCACAGCAAATAACACTACACTGGGAAGGGCTGCTTGAAAGAAAGAGCCCTAAACCCACTCTTGGTTACAGGTTAAGAGAAATTATCTAAAATAAATCAAATATAATTCACTGAGAGCAAATGCAAGAAGCAAATGCAGTGCCCAGAGAGGAGGAGGAAGAGGTAACTGAGCAGTCACTTTGCTACCTCTGAAGTTCTGCCCAGAGGATGTGGAGGTTGTGATGGATCCAAAAATGAGCATGAATCAGCAGTGCTGAACCACTGCTGCAAATTAATTAATTAATAAAAAATAATAAAAATTTAGCCCACGGGGCTTTCTAACCAGGATGGCTGTGCAAGGAGAGAGGCAATCCTGCCCCTCTGCCAGTGTGTGAGCTGGAGGGCTGCCCCCAGCTTTGGGCACACATTCCAATAAATGCGTGCACTAAACTGTGAGGAAAACAATAAAAACATTACAAGATCAAACCCCCCACATCGTATGTGCAATGTATGTGTGAAGTTCAATCCACACAGCCACTCTGTGCTGGGCAGGAGACTGGGGGCAACTGGACATGGTATTTCTGGAGGCATTTCTGGAGCACGACTTGGCCGTGACTCAGCTGTCTCTGGAATGACTGGAGGAGTGCGCAGAAATCCCCTGCTCTCTGGCACTTCTTCCATCCCTGGAACTGCTCTTCTGAACCATCTCTGATTACCAAATGCGTTTGATGACAACAACAAAGATCTAACACAGAATTAACAGCCAGTTCTTCAAGCACTGAGTGCACAAGGCAGCATCAACCACGAGAAAGTTCATCACCTTCCAACTCACTGAAGATCTTGCAAGTAATCACTGCAGAGCTCTCCCAGAAATACCCCAGATAAAGCTGCAGATAAGTGATCGGTTAAAGCTGACTCAGCTGAGCAAGAATATTTTGCTCAGAAAAATGCTGCTTTTGGAGCTTCTCTTTAAAAACATCCGCAGAGTGAAAATCCCCCAGCCCTTGTGGGAAAGTTTGACTTGAAACACTTTGTCTCAAAGGTAAGCGGATTTTTGCCATTATGGTTCTGCATGCACAAATAAAGGTCCTTATTTCCTCCATTTCTCACTATTTTCCCTCCAACTGACAGTTTATGGCATTCCTAAGAGAAAATAAAAAGAATGAAACACGGCCCTTCCTCATACAGGCAATAAACTGTATTTCCATTGAATGAATTCTGCATAAGGGAGAGGAGTATAAAAAATAATCATAAAGAAAACAAAACAGGAAGAGACAGGACATTCATCCCACGTATGCCTGGGCAGACAACTGTGGTTTTCCCTTGAGCAGCAGCAGAGAGTTCCTGGGGCTTTGCTAATTCCTGCGTCAGAGTTAAGGTTTCCTGATATTTGACTTCTCAGGGCTTCTTTCTCCTGCTCAGACTGTGCCACACTGACCCACCTGGCCTTGAGTTCACCTCAGGCTGGTTGGCTTAAGAAAATGCATGAGTTCAGCATCTTCCCTCCCCAGTGATGGCTAAGAAAAATCTCCCAACATATTACAACCTTCTCCTTCATTTCTCCTTTGTTTTTCCAACAGCCTTTGAAGCCCTGCTGTCTTGCTCTTCCTTCCTGTTGTTTTTTTCCATCTTTACAAGAAAAACAAGAGCAAAAAGCTCCCAACTCACCTTTTTGGAAAGGGGCATGATGGTGCTGGGTCGGACGAGCCGCCGCTTCTTGCAGCTCAGGACGGGGCGGGTGCGAGCGGCCACACATGTCCCGTCCGAGGGGACCAGGGACAGGCGCTGCTTTTTATGCAGGAGCTCCTCAGCTTCCTGGCCATCTCCCTGAGCGTGTTCTGCCAGGCCAGGCTGCAGACTGTCCCAGAAGAGAGGAGAATAAGAAAACCCCTGTTATTCATGCAGCACTACCAGCAGGTTCATGGTTCACACCTGAGCAAACACTCCAAGCTGAGTTTAAAGCTCTGCAGTTCATGAGGCAACAGGTTTTATTAAACCAACTCAAGTTTTTGCTTTTAATTTGGTCACCTTCCACTCTCCTATGACTGAACCTTTGACAAAATACCTTTGGAAGCTCTGAACAAAAAAACAGCATTGAAAGCCCATCACAGAGCAAAAGCCACTCTAGACCTGAACAGCTTTAACCCTAGAATTCAGCTTCCTCCAGAATCAGTCTGGGGAATCTTTAGACAAGAGGTTTTCATGAGTCTAAATGCCAGAAAACATATAATTTTATAGAAAAAATATTTAACCCTGATGTAAATTTGGTTCTGATGAATATCTGAGATCTGTACCCATGCCATCTCTCAGCAGTGACCCCAGAAAGGTGCAGTGCTAACATCAACCTCTCTGTCTCAGGCACAAAGGATGCAGCAGCCCTGGCATCAATACCCCGTGCCCCGAGCAGATCCCAGCACAGCAGCGCCTCATCTACAGAACCTTTTCATGCCTATTCTACAAGTGTTTCATTTCTAAAAATGCAAAACATGAAAGCCCTGTGGTCTAAGGCTGTGCAGTTCAAAGGCTGCAGGGATACAAAGGGCTCTGTTACAGCCTGCAGTGTTCCAGCTGCAGTCCTGGGCTCCTTGATCCGAGCCTCCTATGCCTGCTCGCACTACATCGGTGCAGGATCCATCCCTCCCTCCCTTCTTCCCTTTTCCCCTCTCTTTTCCCCTGCCTCCTCAAGGCACTGAGTAAGTGCAATGTTTTTCAAGGGTTTTCAAGTGGTTCAACCCTGTAGCATTGGGGAGTGTCTTTCACTTCTTTTCATTTACCCACTTCAAGACATTCTCAACAAAAGCAGCCTGGAGAAATAAAGAATTTAGGAAGTTTTACTCCCCAAATCAATGGGATTCTCCATAACTCAAATAAAGTGGGTCAGTGGTTACAGATAATTCTGCAAGCAGGGCATTAGTACCTCTGAATCACACAATTTGCAGATGTATTAAAACTACTGATAAAGAAACAAGTTTTGCCCATGCTCAGTGCATGGCTGCCTGCAGGGCTTGTTCATGTAAACACAGCTCAGTTTAATTCCATTTTCAGCAAAACAATGCAGCAGAAAACCTCAAGCAAGCAACCTCCTCCAAAATGTTTCCAGGCATGATCTACTACTGCACTTTTTGAAAAAAGACACCATTTATACCATTACCAACCCAGTAACAGCCTGGTTTCCAGCAGGACGTTGCCAAGATCATAAAAGCAAACTCTTCCCACAATATCCAAGAGCTTACGTGTTAATAACTCCATTGACGGGTCTTGGTGCTCCACAGGGCTTGGTGGGATGGGATTCAGGAGTATTTGCAGCAGAAATACCCAAGTTTTCTAGTGGCTGCGATCCAGACACACTCTAAGGAAGGGTGAGAAAAATATAAATTAATAAAACCTTCTTAAATAGCCACAATTTTCTTATTCCTGGGTTCTAGTTGAGGATTCTGCACTGTAGCCATAGATTTCCACACAGGACTTCAAACCAGGGTTCAGAAGTCACTGTATGAACAGGAGACCAGGGACATCAGGAGATCTTAGGGAGCAGCAGGAGGATGGATACACGGCAGCTCTTTCATTCCAAGATCCAAAGGGCTTTAATTCCCCTCAGGCAATCAGGAGCATGAAAGGCTGAGGGTTTTAAGGAGATTTTAGCATTTTGTCTCCATGGTGCAAACAAGTTCATCACTACCTGTAAACCTCTGCAGCCTCCCCTGCAGTTTGGTTTCTGCTCTGAGCCACGTGGTTGAAAGCTCCTGCCTAAGCACTTTGGGGGAAAACAGGGAGGGAGGGAGAGGGGAACAGACTTGCAAAACTGAATTTGCATTTTAACTCACTACCTGTGCAAACACAGTCCAAACAGCATTTTAAGGAGTATTTTAAATGAGTGTGAACCCAGGCTGTGGGGTTTGGATGGGAGCAGGGCGAGTCTGTAACGCTAAAAGTGCTGGATAAACACAAAGCTGGAAACACCTTTTTGGCAGAGGAAAGTGAGTAAAAATTGAGTTAAAGACACCGTGCTCCCCAGTTCCTTCTGCCTGAGGTCTGGAACACAAACCCCCTGGCTCTGCAGGGAGCAGCAGGATTGTCACCAAGCCTCCAAGGACACACTGGCTTTGTACCTCCCACTAGGGACATTCCTGTTCCCCACCCTGGCATGGCCCAGCACATCCACAGCTCTGGTATTCATCACCTCCAGCCCCATCCGTGCAGTCCCTTGTTTTTGGTGTCAGACATGCTCCTCCCGGGGGTTAAACTTCATTTCTTCCTTTGTGCAGCACTTCCTACATTCCCTGCCCTGTCTCTCGCTGGGGTTCCCCCTTTGAGCACACACAGTGGTGATGTGGTTCAAGTATCAATAAAAAAGGCAAAAGCAGAGCTCTGACACCACACAGATGGTCAGCCAAGCCCCCTGCTTGGCCCTGACTTCATCCCGAACCCATCTGGATTGCGGTGATTAAATCCTCCCTGCAAACACCCCCAACTCAATAAACAACTAAACCAGGCTGTGGCAGTGCTGGATGAACTGTGTCCAGAAGAGCAGAAACCTGTGTCACCCAGGGAAGGGCCATTTCTAACAACTCAGACAACTTCTGCCTGGGCCCGTTTGAGGAACTTTGCCGGGGTTTTTACAATTCCGCTAAAAGAGACGTTTTTCCTATGGGGGAGCAAAGACAGGATGAGGCCAACTCTGCCACCCAGAGAGACACAGGAGCAAGATCAGATCACACCTGAGCCATCAGGTAAACCCAGCTCTGCAGCCAGGTGAAGTCAGTGCAGGAGCTGAACACTTCCCCTCTGCTTTCCAGAGGCTTGGCAAGGCTGAGCCTTCACGTGACACCCGACAGAGGCACCCCCGGGGCAGCAGGGCGGGTACTCATGACTCATAAGCTCTTTAGAAATCGTTTATTTTCTTCTCCAGAAAGGGTCTTGAAGGAGGAACTTCTCTGAGAGCTTGCTCCGTGTCTTGCTGGTTCAAGACAGGAACAGAGGGACTCAGCTGCTTCCTGTGGAGGAGCTGGACAGCATCAATCCAACGTGTA
Source organism: Ifrita kowaldi (assembly GCA_013398055.1). Lineage (NCBI taxonomy): Eukaryota > Metazoa > Chordata > Aves > Passeriformes > Cinclosomatidae > Ifrita > Ifrita kowaldi. Next base: position 62,125 of record VZRS01014203.1, read on the forward strand.
TTTATCAGGAGCAGCCCAGGCTCTCTTTATCACCCTGAGATGGGTGTATCCCGGCACAGGAGCAGAGCCAACACCTCCTGCACCCTCACTCTCAAGCAGCTCCTGGTGCACCTCCCAAGGCCACGCTGTCTTCCAGGGCTGGCTGGGCAGCCGGGCTGGGATCCAGAGCAGGATCCATCGCACCAGAATCACACCCCTGCTCCTGACTGAGCTCTTCTATGTGTTTTGGGTCTGGAAGTCCAGGTCCTTAGCATCCTTGGGGGTGTCAAAGATTCAACTGTAGCACATCTGCTGTCGCACATCAAGGCAGCAAAGCCGCTGTGTGTGGACAGGTAGCCTTGAGCTAATACCAGGAATGTCCCCTGTATTCCCAAAAACCTCCAATAAAGCAAGCAGGGTTCAGACCTTCACCTATTACTAGATATTGCCCCCTAATTAAATATTTCGAGTGCAGCCCCCTCACTAGACAACCAACCCAAGGAAACAAAATCAACAGCCAAGTTATGTCTTCAGGGCTTTGTGTTATTTCCATCTTCAGGCAAAAATATTTATTCACCTACTGAGCTTCCATTTCCCAGCAGACATTCCCAGGCCTTATTTGCAAAGCCCTTCCCTCCACTGGTGATAGGATTAGCTCCTCCTGGGGATTATCAGCCACATCCCACGTACGACGCCGATGCCCAAGGACACGTACCCGGCGCGCACGCTGGCCAAGGGAGGCACTCACGAGAGGAGGAGATCCAAGGGAGCTGGGGGTGAGACAGGATGGACTCCTCCCTTTGCTCCACGTTGCAGATGTGTCTCTTGCTCTGCCAGTTTGGGGGCGAAAAGCCTGGAGGGTGCCAAAATGATAAGCACCTCTCCAGGAGAGGCCAAAGAGATCCCCCTTCCAGTAAGAACCCTCACGCACCACCAGGAACGTCTCTGGGTAATCTCTGGCTCGGAGCAGATCAAGGCTCTGACTCAACACCCCGCCCTAACAAGCAGCCCTAATTAAGCACAAGCCCCGGGGCTGGGTGCCGGAGGCAGCAGTTCCAGGGGTGACACTTCCAGCACTGTCACAGAGAAGTTGAGAGTGTGGAGTGATGTGTGTGTCCCTGGGGAAGGGGAATGAACACCATTCTGAGGAGCAGGCTCCAAGAAGGCACACAGGGCTGCAGGAGTGGCCACAAGAAAGTGCCAAGCAGAAAATTTCACAGTATTTCATATTATCACTCAGTATCAGGAAATCTCTGACAAATTCTTACCAGGGACAGAGGAAAACACTCCAAGCACAATTTTATGGTCACTTCTACTGAAGTGTTTTTACCCGTGCCAACTACACTGAATATTGGTCCATGAGCCTCAAGCTGCAGTGACACCCCATTTCTATCCAGTCGTGGCATTAGGAGAGAAAAGCAGGAATGCTGCAGCTTGGGACAGGAAAGCAGGAATGCTGCAGCCTGGCAGCAGAAGTTTGAGCCACACAGGGACCATCCTGCTCTTCCTACTCCACCACAACTCCCAAACCCTCCCACTTTAATACATCTGTGAGTCCCCCAGGATCCAAAGCAATCACAGGCAGGCTGAACAGTACGATCAAGCCTTTAGTCTGTGCCCTACATTTCTGCATTAAATAATAAATACCTGGCACTCTGCATAGTTTCCAGTGCATCTCACTGCAATCATTAGTGCCCTTTCCAAGGGGGAATGCTCAGGCAGATATTAAATAGCCACATCTTTAGCAGCCTTTGCTAATCATGCTGCTCTCAGTTTGAGGTACTTTTTTGCTGTAGGGAAAGGATTAGTTAGGATTTTAAAGCTTCACAAAATGCTAATGCATATCACAAAGGTGCCCCCAGGAACTCTGTTCTAAAAGGTGTTTAAATCCTATTGTTTACTAACCCCAAAACAAGGCAGGAGGGGGTGAGCTACAGACCAAGATCAGCGATTCCCACCTGGAGTCACAGGGAAGAGCCACTCCAGGAGGCCAGTCCCATGGTTTGAGCATCCCTCTGCCCCACAGCTTAAGGGATGACCCTTCCCTCCCCAACACTGGTGCAGATGAAACACCGGGAGCAGCCAGTCCTGCTGCTGGCACTTACCAGCCGGTCAGCCCCAGGCTCCAGCTTAACTTCGGCTCTGACGGGACGGGATGAATCATCTACTGCAGGATCAGGGGGTGATGCTTCACCGAGAACTATCAGCCCCTGGAAGAGAGGGAAGGGAACAGGAATTAACTGCAGATCCTTCGGTCTCCACAGGGATGATGCACACCCATCATCCCCCAAAGCCCCGAGGCTGCACAGCAGGCCTTGAATTCCCACCACCGCTTCCAGATGTGATGCCAAACCCAATCCTCGGCTGCTGCCTGGGTTTTCCTGACATCTCAGCTGAACTCAGAGAGGGAAGGACAGCGGCTGGAGCCAGCTCACATGCCTCCAGCCCACTGACAGGAGACGTTTAGCTCCCTCTTGGGCAAAGCTGCTGAACCACTGCTTGTCCTGCTTCCCACCCTTCCCCTCCTCCCCAGCAGCAGCTCCAGGGACACACATGCCAGCCAAGCCAAAGGGAGCTTTCTGCTGGAGCACAGAGCAGGAAGTGACTGCTTTCATCGTACAAAGTGGAACTGGCCATCACAGCCAAGCAAACAGTTTTGAGCGGGTGCCAAAAATCTACAGTCAAACTTGTTACTCTGAGCAGACTTTCCCCCTCCCCTCCCCAAAGAAGTGGTATTTACAAAAATTCAATAAGGAAAGAAAGGCATTGCTATAACCTTAGCAGGGCAAAGCACAGTGGCTGAGCACTGTTTTATCAGGTTTAACATATGCTGTCCTGCTTCTGTTTTACTCTGAGTGAAGCTTTATCTAAAGGCAGGACTGCTCTGCTCTTGGAACAACACAAAGTGAAATAAAATCACTGTCATTATGCATATTCTGAGCTGTATTATAACAAAGCAGGGCAAAATGTGCAAGGGATTAGGGAGTTGGTGGAACCTACAGACCACAAACACAGTCCAGGACAAAGACAAGCCCCATGAGTTGCATTTGGTCAAACACGGAACCATGAAGGGGCTGCTCAGATCAAAACAGGCAGATCAGTCATCTGAAAACTATTCTGGAGGTTGCACAGTGTGTCACAGCAAAGTGAGCCTGGAGGGGAACCCGGGCGCGTCGTCTGGAGAGAGGACAGAGCTACAAGGCTTCCCTCAGAAGGCTTCCACCAAGTCAAATCCCATGTGACCGGTGCCATGGGACACAGTGGAAGTCACCTGTAGTTCCACGGCAGGGGGCTGGAACCAGGTCCCTTCCAACCCCAACCAGCCTGGGATTCTGGGATTCAAAGGATGATTATCTGCCTTGACACAACGGGCTGCTCGACACATCCACGGCTTTCCAGAGAGATGGTGGCAGTTCTGGGACACTGTTTAAAAACAGTTCATAAACTACATCCAACCGCAGGTGGCCTCTGACCAGCAGTGAGGAAGCAGCTGGTGTCTGAACATACATGAGTTGGTTTTCTAGAGTTTTCTGGCATCCCAGAAGGATGTTTAGTGGATGAGAGGGGCTGGAAGTCTAAACTCCAATACTGCTGGGATTTCCTCTACTCTAGAAAGATCCTCTCCAGAAGTAGCCCATCACTTTTCAGCATCCTTGGCCATGGTGCAGCAGAGAGCTTGGTCAGCTCCAGAAAATGCAGAGACTGGGACTGAATCCAAAACTGGGAACAAGGAAACTGCTTCCCTTTGACACCCCTGAATGCACTCGGGCTTCTTGTATGCTCAGCGAGAGGAGCAGGTGGGGAAAGCTGGGCATCAGGAACAGAAGCTGCCACCAAGGACTTCTGCCTCTGGATGAAGGCAGGGCATGAAGGGAGCTGCTCCATGGCCCAGGATGCACATTTGTGAAATGAAACAAAACCACCCGACGACCTTCATGGACATCCAGAGCCTTATATTTATTGTACACACTCTTCCAATCCAAAGGCACAACAGCCTGCTATTTTTCAGTGCCTGAAACAGGGTGTTTTACAACCAGCTCTGAGCACACGCTCCCTGATTTGGTGTTTTCCTCCACCTCTCACCAGGCTCCGACTGAGCCAATCCGAATGTGCCGAGAGCACAGTTCCTGCTGAGACACCCAGGCAGCAGTTTACCCTCAAAACACAGGGTTATTTTTGACTGCCTGGTCCTTCCCTTGCTTTGATGTGACACAGCAATGTGTCTTTGTTGAAGGGTACACTGGGACGTAAACTCTAACATATAAAGGTAATTAACCTAAAAAAGAATGAAATAGAATTTCTCTGAACTTTAGAACTTGTAGAACTCTGAATTCCTGCAGCAGCTACATTTTAACCTCCTTATGGCCAAATAAGCTGGAGTTAGGTTATGCTGATAGAAAAAACAAGGTTTTTCAAATTCTTTAACTGTTTTCCTTGTACAATTTGGAGCCAAATCCATTCCAACAAGCTCGAGTGTTATTGAAACACAGGGTTGTTTCTTTAGTTCCCTATTCTTGTTCCAAACCCTTTTAAGACTCACTCTGGTTTTTCATTGGTGCAAACAGAATCTGTTTTACAACCATCCCAGAGCTCAATGACACCAAATAACGACAGCTGGGTGCAGGAATAATCTCCAGCAAGTCCTTTCACAGATGGGGCATGTGATACTCGTAGTTCCGTTTTTTTCTTCTTCAGGCAGAATAGCCACTACCCAAAACACTCAAGATCTGAACCCCCCTGCACCCTAAGCAGTATGCTTATCTTAAATTCATGTATTGGGTTATCACAGTTGAGTTTTGGTTTGAACAAATCAAAGAGGATGATCCTGTTGGCCAGAACCTCCTTTCAGACCTGGAGGCTGCAGCCTTAGATAAAAACACAGGGGATGCTTGTAACCATCTTCAGGCCATTTTGTGAGCCTGTCAAGTTGTCATCATCTGGTGAAAGCCCTGAACCTTCCATATCACTACATTAGTTTTCTCATTTCTTCCATTACTTAACTTTTAGCATATAAATGTTCAGCTATTTTGTATTTTGTACTTAAAACCACGCTGCACCATCAGCTTTAAGACAGAAGGAAGATGATCCTTTCTGAAGAATCATTCGTTTGCCCACTTCCCAGAAGCCTTCTGCCCTAATCTCAGTAATGGATTCTGCTCACAAGCCGTGCTCTTCCACCTACTCATTTAGAGCCCTCGCTCACTCAATTAAGCCTGTTTTTCTGCACAGCTGCATCCAAGTCCAGTCTCCCTCCCCTGCTTTCTAGCCCCTGGAAGCCTCTCCCCACCACCCTCAGAGCAACTCACATCTTGGGAAAGGCGTTTGCCAGACTGAATTCCTGAGGATCTCTCAGTTGATGCAATACCACGAGCCTTCTTGCCACAAACTCCAGACATTCCTCCCTCCAAGGCCTGACATTTAGATGTGCATGCCTGAACAAGTCTCCATAACAATCCCTTCCTCATCCCTTCTCTACTCTCCCCCATTCTCCCACCATCTGAGAGCAACTCTAAAAAAATAATTCCTTCCACAGAGAAAGGTCAGCACCAAGAAATTATCTTTTTCATGAAACAGACTCAATTTTAAGCCTATGCTGGGTGATAGCATCTGAACTAACTTCCTCCACAGGCCACTCCCTTTCCCACTAAGTCTCAGTTATTCTTATCCCCATCTTCAGCTACTCCCAAAAAGAAAGAATCGGAAAGTTTAAAAAAAAATATCAAATAAAAAGAGAAAGGTTTAAGCGATGGGGAACAGCGTCACACACGCAGCAGCACCAGCTCTGCTCAGCACCAAAGACTGACTCTAGAGCAAGGTATTGCTCCCTTCACGTTATCGTATTGAACCAGGGACAGGAACTACACTCAGGCCATGCCAAATTGCATTACAATTAGTCACAGCTTTGCAATCTGCTTTGGGACAGAGGCGGGGGGAAAAAGCATCAGACTTTGCATCCTCACTCCCCGGTGTCAGAGAGAGCCATTAGGAGGCAAAGCAGAACCACAGGCACCCAAAGGCATCCTGCCCCTCACCTTATTGGCTCTAATCTGCTTGTAAATGTCCGTTTGCTGCCGGATTCGGTATTCCAGGTCCGAGACGTGGGCTTGGAGCCAGTTCCAGCGGCTGACGATGGCGGCACGGTCTGCTGCCCATCTCCACTCTGCCCTTCGCCTCCTGCAACAACACAGAGGGGAAGGGGGATTATTTTGAGTGTGATTTTAATTACACAGGCCACAAAAATCCAAGGAGAACTGACAGACAGATCAAAAGCTCCATCCTGGATGGCAGAACTCATACCATCTCACCACTGCTAATAATTACCAAGGAATTACAGACATGCTGCAAGGACCATGTCTCAGCAGAGCAATATTCCAACGTCTTCTGGTACCCAGTGACTGAAATCTTTAAAAAAAGTCTCTGTCATCAGTCCCCAAATCCACCTGAACAGCAGCTCATACCATGTGGCCACAATTAAACCTCAGGGACAAGTTTCACAACCACCACTGCTGGGGTTGGAAAGTAAAACCACTGCTTGGAGAGGACCAACAGGGCCAACCTTGCACAAGCTGCTCCCCTGCAATGAGGTCCTGCAGAGCACAGAGCAGACAACAGCAATGCAGATCTGATTTCTGCATCTGATGGATGGACCAAGCAAATAAAGAAGCCAGAAAATAACATCAGCTGTCTTCAAAACACCCTCAATCCCTACTGCTGCACTCCAGGGCAGAAAGGAACACAAAGACGGTAAGGAAGGGATAAATCCACGGCTCCACTCTCCACATTAAAAGCCACAATATCATGAAAATATATCCTAAGCATCCTGATTCCTGTGGACAGATATTGAGGCTGCCCAGAAAGGAAGAAAGCCCCAACATGGTGTGGAAACAAAGCATCAGCAGAAAGTGCTGACAAATCCAGTGCTGCTGCACAAAGCCTTTGCCACATCTGGATGCTTAGCAATTAAGAAATTAATCACCAAATAATTCCCTTTGCCCATCTCCCCCCTCCCCTTCTGCGTAACAATTTTGAACCAGCCAGAGCATGTGGGGCAGGAGAGCCACAGCAACATCCAGATGTTTCCTCCAAAATCAAACCAGAAAGTCTTCTGCTGAGATTAACCCATTTCAGAGCTGAAACCAGCCACTACAGCAGAAGCAGCACGTGATAAACGAGGTTTTGTACTGAGGCAGCCCCAGCTGCAGAGATGGGAAGGAGCAGAAATCATCAAGTTCTTCGAAAAATCTGCACCTCCTGGGCCTCTGCCCTGATTTAGGCATAACTGCTAGCAAATGCACTTGCCTAAAAATGAAATAAATACAAAAAAGTCCCAGGGTTATTACAAGTTTCAAATCAACTAATAGAAATACCCTGAAAAGGAGGAGTTGGTTGTTTCAAACTGCAAGTGAAACCCATGCACTTAGAACAAGACACGTTATCCATATTCCTGCTGGACCTTCGGCTGCACGGGCAATGACGTCCCTGCAGAGCCACTGTGGATGAGGCCACATTCCCACAGAACAGGCAAACCGCTGCCTTCTGCCCTCCCAGCCTTCCCCAATACCTTTTCCAAAACACCTTTAGGAGTTCAAGCCTCTCTCTGGAAAAATCTCCCTGTGTAAAGCCAGATTTCCGCAGTTTGCTCTTTGGGGATCCATAGAGCCCTGGGAATTGTTTTTAGAAGTAAGTTTTTAGAATCAAATGTTGCTGAGAGCACATCTGAAGTGCCAGTTCCCTGGTTTGCTTCTCCCAACATTACAAAGCACCTCTGCCTGCTGGAACACTGGCCTGTGCTGTTAAATACAGTCCATTCTTTTGCTCATATTACACAGAAATTGAGATTAAGTATGAAAAAAATAGTTTTAAATCCATTTAGTTTCCTAAGTGACATGGCAGCACAAGCAGCAGCAGACCTGCTCCTCACCTTAAAATCAGGACACATCCTACCCCAGAAAAACCCACTGGATTTGAACCAAAAATAACCCAAGAAAGCGAAACACAGTAATGTACACTTCATCCTCTGACACCCTGCGGCAGCAGTGGAGGAGGGGAAGAACAGAATGATGGCTCAGCCACACTTTCCAAAACAGCACCGAACGTAGTGTGTCTCTATATTTAGAACTGAGCCTTTCCCAGTTCAGTCCCACCCTTCCCTGCGAGGTGCTGGCAGCAACATCCTGGGATGGATGTTCCCCTCATGGGGATCAGCTCTGGGATAAGGACCTATGGATATTCCTCAGCTTTAATGTCTCTATAAGCATTTTGTGAAAATGATTCTTTTCTCATCTAGCATTAGAAAGGAGCAACCGTGCACAATACAGAGTGTGATGCCCTGCAGTGACCACTGGGGATCTGAAACCTCCACTTGCTCTGGAGGAGAGGGAAACCCACTCCTTTCTTTCTAAACCTGAAGAGAGTCTACAAAGAAGATGTAGAGGGACTTTGTGCAAGGCCATGGAGTGACAGGACAAGGGGGAATGGCTTCAAACTGATAAAGGGAAGGGTTAGATTGGATATTGGGAAGAAATTCCTCCGTGTGAGGGTGGTTAGGCCCTGGCACAGCGATCACTCAGTTCCAATGCCCTGCCATGGCAGGGACACTTCACCCAAGTCCAGGCTGCTCCAAGCCCCGTCCCACCTGGCCTTGGACACTTCCAGGGACGGGGCAGCCACAGCTTCTCTGGGCACCCTGTGCCAGGGCCTCACCACCCTCTCAAAGAAGGATTTCTTCCCAATATCCAATCTCAATCTCAGCTTCAAGTCCCTCAGTCAGCCCACCAGTCCATGCTGCTTTGTGCTGTGTTCGTGCAGCTGAATTCCAACCAGGCAGACAGAGACAGCCCCAACAAACTGAGGGAATTAGAGATTAGCAGACTTATTTTTCACCAGGAGACTGCCCTACTAAAAGCCCAGCTGCAAAGTGAGCAGAGCAGATCCACCAGCTGCTGCTAAACCATCCTGGTAATGACATGGAGCTGCCGTGGAGCTAGAACTGATTTCAGACTGGAAAGTTACAGGCTGAAGGGGAACTACATCATCAGAACCACTTCTAGGAGTCAGCAGAATAAATGAGAAACGGCCACCGGGGTCTGGAGGGAGATTGTTTCTGCCACTCCAAGCACTTGAGCAAACCCAAACCATCTTGATGTTAAATGAGGAATAACAGGTCACACTGGAAGAAACAGTCGATGCCAGAACAGAGAGAAACACAACACAGAAACACTGAGAAACTCTGCAGGCAGCCAAGCAGGCTGAGAGCTGGAACAGCCATGGGAGGGATTCACTGGGAACCAGAGAATGCCTTTGGCAGCGGTGCCAGGAGGCGGCACAGCCCGGGGCACCGGCAGCTCCGAGAGCCTCGGACACTCACAGATTAGTGCCACAATGTGAGGCAAAATAAGCTCCAGCTTTCCAGGCACTTTCCATATGGTTCCCCTCCTCCACTCTGTACTGGCATATTCCCAGGGGCTTTGCTGTCCCCTGGAATGCAGTCACCTTCCAATGCAGAGGCCATGCTGTATTTACTCCCCTCCTTCCTACACAGCTTTGGACAGAAAAAATCACCAAAGAGTGGTTCAAAGCCCTGTGGTTTGAGACCTTCCCCCCAAAAACACACAGCTCAGCCTCCCTCACCTTCCAGAGGCAAACTGGGAAGGTGTCAGCCCCCTCCACGGAGGAGCCTCACCGTGGCATTAGGACAGAGCCCCGGAGGCACAGGGTGGAACCTTTCCTCAGTAAGACAGCCACTATCTGCCCACCGAGGGATGTCTGCCAGGTGACCACAGCCATGAGCCTTAAGGATGAGCCTTAAGGTCTCTTCCCACCCAAGCCATCCCGGGATCCTGTGACTGTGACACACCCATGTGCCCTGCTCACACAGGCAATTCTAAGCATTATCCTCAAGCAAAACACAAATGCAATTTTTAAAATTGCTCTTGTAATCTTTAACTGTGCCTCACTAAAGAAAGAGATTTGAACCCCATTCAGCTGCTATTTTCCACTTTGCTCCACATATTCTTCACATTCATTCTTCAGCTCACCAAGCTTTTATCCTTTTTTAATTATTATTATTTTGGATCAATGCAAAACCAGATCAGTGTGTGGAGCAAGAGTTAAAGCTCTGCCAAACCCACTCTCATGATGACTCCGAGGGAGGAAGAGAAAACCCCACAAGGCTCAAGAACAATCTCATTAGCTGATCGTAACATTTCTGCCTGCAAAGAAGCCAAAGTGAACAATTTGTTCAGCTGAACACCCGCCCCCACCTCTGGACAGAACCATCAGCTTTGAAGGGCTCTTCTATTCCCAGCATGTGCTCGGCACTCTGCTGAATCTCCTTCCAACCTCCCCTCAGCTCATTCATTCCCGTATTCACACAAACCCAGGACCTCCAGAAACCGGGAGTGAAGAACTTATTTCCACTGAAAAACCCCCACTGCTCAGGGAAAACTTGGGAGCACAAATCCTAAAGCACAAGCAGGGCTAAGCCAAGCTCCTGCCCAAGACAGAGGCCAGCAACGCAGGGACCAGCATGATCTGCATTCCTACACAGCTCATCCCAACTGCCCCCCTCTTGGTGAGAGAGAGACACTGAAACCATGCCTCCAACCACCTGGATCAGGGTATGGAAGGGCTGGTTTGGCATCTTTAGTTAATTTCTATAAAAAAAACAAAGGGAAAAAAAAAAAGAAAAAAAAGGTGGCCCAAGGCAGCTGTTCAAAGATGCCTGAACACTGATGTCCTCACCAAACCACTACAATCACCACCCCCAGCACCTGCAGAAACTGTGACATCAGTCCTCGCTCCCTGTGCCATGCTCGGGGCCTGGCTGTGCTGCAGGAATGGAGTTAAGGTCCCATATCAGAGCAGTTCCAGAGCACTGTCCAAGGTTGGACTAAAAGGTCTTAGAGGTCTCTTCTAACTGAAGGGATTCCACGATTCTGTGAAGGTGAAACTGCACAGCCCCAGGTGCTACAGGAGGCTGGTGTGCGGTGACACAGCATCTCTTCCCGATTAACGCCTGGGCCTCGGGGTCTGGATCCTGCCGTGGAGCACCCGGGGTGACTCACTGGGACTCTGAGTCACTCCCCATCCATGCTGGCCTTTCTCAGCCCATCCACAATCCCAGTGGAAACACAGGAACCCCGAGAGGAACACGCAGCAGCTCCCACCAAAGCCTGGAAATGGCAGAATGGTGTCTCAGAAGTACTTTTGTGCTATTTCAAATCCAAGTGCCCCAGATCTTTACACCATGACATTTATGCACTGCCCCAAGCATTTATTCAGCTGACTGTCTGAAAAACAGCCATTCCCAGCTCTAGCTGCTCTTGAGGCCTTAGCAGCGACAATTGTTCTGTGACAACAGCCAAAAATTCGGATTTTATTCTTTTGGCTATGCCAATGCAAGTACTTTGGGCCACGTCTGAACCTTGTTTAGCACCCATGGACAAAGGTGTGGGGAGAGAAGGGGAAGGTGAGGGAGCAAGGTGGGGGACAGGAGGTGGGATCAGAAGAGTGTGGGATCAGAAGAGTGTGGTCACCACCAGCTGCCTGTTTCACCAGGAAAACCAACTCTCCAGAGGCACAGCAGAGCAGTCAGCTGAAAAATACCGTGTTTTAAGAGAATTTACTGGACTCGTTTCTCAGTAGAGGTCTCCACACGTTCAAGAGCACTAAGGCAGGCAGAGCAGCTCGAACTGCCCATGTGCAGATTCTGCCTTATCACCATCACTCCAGACATAAAGGCAGCTTCTTACTCCCTTGCAGCTAAATCCAGGAACAAGAAGTTGACACTACACCAGGCACCAAAGTTTGCTTCAACTGCATTCAGTTCATTGGGATTTTTTCCCTTAACGCTCAGATTAAGATGCCATTCTCAACATCACAAACTATGAACCAAGAATGCCCACTTGTCCCTCAAAATGCCTGAAATACAATTGCTCCAGTTTACAACAAACATCTTCCAGGAGCATATCCTTCTTTTTGCTGAGTAAGGGTCTTTATCAATATTATAATTTTGCTTACAGCAGCTTCCCAGTAGGTCTGGGTTGCAGAGGAGAATCATTACCTTTCTTAGACTGTTTTCATTAGGAGTTAAAATTCTTCTAAAAGAAAGCAGAAAGTGGCAGAAGCACAAAGCCAATGGAAATTCTGCTCTTCATTTTTTCTCCTCTTCACATTAAAGGTGGGATCTCACCAAGAGATTTATAACTTTCTTCTGGCAAACTCAAGAGCTGAGGACCAGCGACTCCTGTTCACTAAGAGGATACAGTAAGTGACGACAGAGGTTTGACATCTCCACTAACGCATCATGAGCACAACCAGCAACAGCCACAAGCCATTATCTTGAATACTGCAACTCCATCCTAAAGCTCTGCTCGCTGCCAAAGCAAAGCACCAGAAGAGCAAAGCAGCCACTTCCCAGCTCCTGGTCTCCCTTCAGCACCATGAGATCACCTCACACTTGGCAGCAAGGGACGATGTGACTTTCTGGATTGCTGGAAAACAAGTTTCCCTGAAAATAATGCAGTCAAAACATCAGAGAGAAGGAAGGGGGTGTTCAGTGTTCTAAGTTCGTCAAACTAAACTGAGAGCACAACAGAGAGGAGACAATTACAGCACGGAGTAAACTGTTTGAAAAGTTATTACACTTGTTCCACAGCAAAGCCCTTTGTACGTGTGCAAAGAGAGGAGTTTGGTGTCCAAGTGGGGGAGCGCTCGCTGCAGCCCATTAGTGCCACAGTCCCTGGGGGAACAAGAATAGAGACTATGCAAATCAGGATCCATTGTTAAAAGGGAAAATTTATTTCACATTCCTGAGCAGCAGTGTTCCTGGAGCATAACAATTGGAGAGGCCCTTCTGCTGAGTACGGCACATTTTTATGCTCTACAGTAAATCAATATTCCATAATATAGAAACTACATGAAATTATTGGCATGCTCCGAGCTGTGGTGAGCAGCGCTAACACAACACCGTGTCAGAACAGGACTTATTTGGGACGTGTTTTCATTGTTTAGGAGGGTTACTGAAGGCAGAATTTATGGAATGATTCTCCAGGATGTTAAAACCTTCCAGCTCATACCGTAAGGCAAATGGCACCAACAAAGGCATTTCCTGATTGTGCTGCTCTCAACTTGATCTAAACAAGCGCTACTACAGTTGTCTCAGTCTCCCAAAGCTTCCCCACCTGGGCAGCACCAGCAAAACAATCTCACAATTAGATATCCAAGAAAAAAGTGGAGTTAATCTCAAAGCAAAGAACTCTTCCTTGCAAGAGGGGAATTGACTATTCCTTCAGTGTTTACCGAACTTCCCAACAACAGAGCTCACTACACACTGACACAGGATACAGAAACCTGTTTTCAACTCAGCCACTTCTGATCACCGTCACTCCAGGATGGAAGTGAGCAGGGCAACAAATAAAACCTGCTTTCATTTTCCTCTTGGTTTATCTTGCAGGAGATAGACTCTTCCTCTCTGCCCCCACCCACGGCACCCAGTAAGCACCGACAGAGAGGAGGGAGCAGCACTGGATACTCCCATCTTTCCAGGGATGAAAAAGCAGCTTCAGTCTCTTCACTTCTCATTATGCAGCCGTTAAGACCTGAGGTCAAAGGGTGTTTTGTCATGGCTCAGGGGGACCAGGGGGGCTTTTGTTTAACTCCACAGGTTCTGCAGCCCAAGATCAAAATGAAACTTCAGGATAAGTGATTACACTGAAACAGGCTCCGCTCGAGGCCTGGGAAATTTCTGCACGGCTGGGATGACCTCACCCTCCTTATCTGCTCCTTCATGTCCTGGGAGGAAGAGGAGAGAGCTCTGCAAACACGTCTCCAAATGCAGAATTCTGACACGAAGTTTGTATTCCTGAACACAGCTCTGAGATCACAAAATTATGCTCTGCTCTGTACCTGGAACACAAAAGCTCTAAACCCTCCTCACAAAAGTCTCCTAAAAAGTTTTTTTTTTTTTTCAGTTTTCCTCACAGTTCATTAGAGCAAGGAGGATTTTAAGCTCACACAAAGGCAGCAGTCAAGAACTCCAGAGAGTTTTTGACTCCCCATCCCTGGAAATGTTCAAGGCCCAGGGCTTGGAGCAACCTGGTCTAGTGGGAAGTGTCCCTGCCCATGGCAGGGGAGATGGGACTGGATAAGCTTTAAGGTTCCTTTCAACCCAAACCACTCTATGATTCTAAAAAATACATTTGTTTGGACCATGTAGTGACATCAGGACAAACCAGGCAGAAGTCAAGGAAGATTTCCAGTGGAAGCAGAAGTTCCCAGCAGTGCCAAAATTGGCTGAAATGGGCTGGGCTTGGAGTAAGGGAGAACTAATCCTGGATTTTATGGAACACTGAAGCAGCAGAGCAGCATCGATGCAGAAGCGCATCAGTGCTATGAATTCACCCAGCAGGTGCAGTCCCAAGGCTCCCTGCCTTTCAGGGGAGCAGCAATCTGCAACCTTTGGGAGAGCACTGGGAGCGAGCTGCACGAGTACAATCCCCCCAGCTCAGGCCCACTCACTCAGGGGCTTGCCCTGATTTTCAAGCCTTCAATCCCAGTAGCTTCAGAGTTGTAGGAAAAATGAAATTTCCTTTTCTTTTTTGGCTTGAAGCATGGGGAGGTCATCCCTGTTCAAAGCCACAGGAACACCATGTCTTTTAGGGAAAGAGAGCACCCGCTGGGTGCAGACATTCTCTGTGGTGCTGTGCTCGGCTCCTCTGCAGCCCCTCTTAGCACAAGTCCCTCCCCAGGCCTCTCCCAGCGCGGTCCCCAGCAAAGATCACCCCTTTAGTCTAAACTAGCGCGAGAATAAAGCTACACATCGATATTAAATCTGAAGGTCATTTAGTCAAGGGAAGGGGCGGCCGTGCTATTTCAGGCATCGATCCAAGGAAAGTTTCCTCTCTCAATCCAAAGAGCTCTTCCAGTTAACACAGAAATAACACATTTCTGGCCTCCAAGCCCTTTATCTAAGAAATGGGATAAAATAATCCTGGCTGAAGGGCTGCTGTATAGCACAGGAGCGTGGAAAAAGTCCAGAGAGAAATGGAAAGGGAGAGGGACAAGAGGAGACTGATGTGAGTCACGCTATGCTTGGTTTTGCCTGGAGCCAGAGAAACACGGCGGAAGGGGGTCATGGAGCATCGGGATGCACGGGCAGGGAGAAGGGCAGCTGCTTCCAGCTACTTAACCATGGCCAGGCAGCATCAGAGGCAGCAGATCAGAAGGTATAAACTATGGAATTAGCAATTGTGTTCCACAGCAAAGATGCAGAAAGGTTTCATGGCACTGGGTCAAATCTGAGACCAAGATCCCTGTGGATGCAGGGGAAGCTGAAGGTTTGGGGTAGGTAAACTGGGGTCACCAGAGGAAGGGGCTTTGGGCAGAGCTGTCCTGGGGGTGGCTGGAGATGGCCAAAATAAGGCTGCAAAATCCAGTTGTATTTCCATGAGAAGAAGGGCATTGTTCAGCCACATGAAACCCCTTTTATCAGCAATGCTCTGGCACACAAAGGACTGAAGAAACACTGGATTCAAACATCAAATGGGAGACACAAAAGAGCATCTCTGCTTTCCAAGAAAAGGCTGAGCTCTGACCAGGTCGAAGAATCTTCCAGAAGAGCAACTCTGGCCACTAATGAATGCCACTAATGAACGGTTTTCAGGGAGCTTCCCATCTCATCTGCATTCAACCACCCGACACATCATGTCACTTCCCTCCACTCCTCATCACAGCTTTGGCACCAGTGGATGTCTGTCAACACCCGTGAATTTCTCGGGCATTCCTGGCTCCTTTATCAAGTTTTCCATCATTTAATGAATCTCATTTAATGAATCTGCAAATCCCTCTGCACGGTCCCACAGAGCACAGTTTTAAGAGAGCCACTATTTCAGCCCGTACTGACTTCGGACCTGTTTGTCAGAAACAACTTTAAACCCCAGCAATTTCTGGACAGTAGAAAGGAGGAGTATTTCACCCAACACACGGCAGAGGCGGCACACGCTGGAGCTGAACAAACTCTGGATCATCTGCTAGGAAGTGATGGAGACAAAAAGGAGCCAAGGCTCCACTTGACAACTCATCTGAGGTCTGCAACTGAGTCCTGTGGGTCACATCCTCCCATCCACCCTGGCGGAGGCCCTGCCCTTTGGGACAAGGACCAAACGCTCTCAGCACAAGTGTCTGGGAGGGGACAAGCGGAGCACAGCTTCTGCTGGAGCTCCACCTGTGCCCTGCTCCAGTCCCATGCTGCCAAACCATCCTTCAACACAACTCAATGCACTGTAAAACAAGGACCTCCCCCAAACATAGTTTTAGCCACAGGAGGCCTCTGCTACTCACTGTGGGCTGACAAAGGCCTTAATGTTTAAACTTACAGATCCCTTATTTACTTTGCTGAAAAAGAGCACGGGGTAATTCAAACCCTGAGAGCATGCAAGTGTTGGAGGGGGAAGGAAGCGGAATCTGGATGAGTCTGCAGAGCTGAGGTGGCCGATGCTCACAAACTGAATGCTGGAATTCGGACGTGAACCACCCAAATCACAAATCGTGTTTGCTGCATGAGACCCTCTTGAGAGCCTGACGAGGACACCCTGCCGATGCCACGTCCTCGAGGACTCCTTGAATGAAAAGTTTACACAAGGACTTTGGATGATCAACTCTGAAGAGTCCAAACTCAAAAAGTCACACATGTGCGGATGCATTTCTCCTGCAGAGCCAAAAGGCACCAGCCCACCAGAGAGAATACAGGAACTATCACTGAGAGCAGAGTTAAGGGATTAACTTCCAAGGAGGAAGTCCACATCTGACCACAGAGACAAGTGAAGAACAAACAAAAAGGAAGAAAAGCAAGAAGCTGACAGCAGAGTCCATGTCTGTATATCCGTGGTGGGAATCTAATACTTATTTACTACACCACAAAGGAAGACCTTCACTTACGGAATAGGACACTTCCACTGTGGAATCCTGACCCAGAGCTCTCATCCATCTTCTGCAATGTGGCAGAGCAGCGGGGGGGAAGAATAAAGTCTTATGGTTTAAAAGGCCCAAAGCTGGGCCCCCAGTCCCAAATCTGCTAATTCCGTGCTCCATCACAGATTTGCCGTTTGATCCTGGCCGTGGTGCTTGACATCTTTTTCTCATCTATTACATGGCCAGAGGAGTTCTGGCTCATGGTCAAGAGACTCTGTTATCTGCGGAGTATTTAATGTCCCAGGCACAAGATCACTTTAGAGTGGAATGGTTTTAGCATCACAGAAGACATTCCACTGTAACCATCAATTTACTACCTTCTCTCTTTTAATTAATTAAACACTTGCCAAAAAGGCTCCCTCTGATCAGGCCCACACTCCCTCCCAAGCACAGGGGAGGTGGGTGAAGAAAAGCAGAACAAAGGGAGGTTTTTCACCTTGTGGCATCTCTGATCCTGCAGCTGCCCTCCCCCCGCCACTGCCAGGCTCTTCTGGAGCAAAATATGTGTCACAGATACACACACAAATTTAGGAGTGATTATATGGGCTTCATTTCATTTACTGAGATTAAAAGCGAGGGGTCAGCTGCAGGTTAACAACCCAGTCATGTAATAACTCTGTTGTTTGGGCTTTTTATTAGTTTGGCTACATGAGGCATCTTCAATGCAAATTTGGGGAGCAGGACTGTGCAGCCATTCCTATGTCACAACTGTTATATGCCCCTGGATGGCTCCTCCTTCTCTCCCTGCAGCTCAGGTTCTTCCCAGAGACTCTCTGGCTATTCCCTAAGGCCGGGGAAAGGACACGCTGTGTTCAGCAATTCTTTCTGTCCCCTTGTGCTCCATTTTCTTTCTTCAATGTCTCAAAAAAAAAAAAAAAAGAAGAAAAAACAAACCACAAACAAAACTCAAGAAGTTACAGCTATTTCTCCCCTTTAGTAATCCTGAATATATTTATGATTATGTCTGACCTACAAACAAAAACATGACCTGATCTACAGAAGCCTGCATCAAGGGTTATTTTGCCTTTTTGTTGTTTTGTTTTTTCAATCCACCCTGCCCCCAAAGCTCTGATTTTGCAGCATTCAAGACTGGACAAACACTTTCAAAGGAAGTGGCAAAATTTCCTAGATGTATCTGCTGAGAAAGCCCCTACCCAGAGGCAGCAGGGAAATTGAGGAAGTTTTCAAAATCCTGCCATCCCTGCACTGCCACCTCTGCCTATGGAACATTCAATTCTGGGAAAAATAAATGAGGCTGGACAAGAGCAACCTGGTCTAGTGGAAGGTGTCCCTGCCGTGGGAGGAGGTGGAACAGGACGATCTCTAAGGTCCCTTTCAGCCCAAAGCATTCTGTGATTCTGTGATTTTACGATCAGTTGGAACTGAAGGTACGTAAATGTGCGAACAGAGATCCTCAGCCTCAGATCCATCACTGGCAGGACAGATCCATTCCCACTGTGCAGGCAGGAAACCGAACGGGAGCCGCCTTATCACAACTGCTGTGTCCTCCTCCCTCTCCCTGTTTTTTTTCTTTGCTATCTCAAACAGAGAAGTGTGGACAATAAAATGCCCTTTCCAGAACAAATCCAACCCTGCTGCTTTGTTCCCTATGTGTATGACACCGTCCAGCCCCAATTATATTAACATCTTTTCAACCATTTTTAAAAGGCATAAAAATATCTCCAACTCAGAGCACTCCCTCCCTGCCAGATGAGCTGCCAGGTGGGACACGAGCTCCTGGACTGGAACATGCCAAGTTATTAATCTCCCACTTTACCTTGAACAGGTACTACAGGGAGATTTGGGGGATTGTAGGCAATTTACCTTTTCCTTCTGGAATATGTAAGGAAGAGGAAGGAACGGCCTTAAGCTGAAGGAGAGCAGGTTCAGGTTGGATATTAGGAAGAAATTCTTTACTCTAAGAGTGGTGAGGCCCTGGCACAGGGTGCCCAGAGCAGCTGTGGCTGTCCCTGGATCCCTGGCAGTGCCCAAGGCCAGGCTGGACAGGGCTTGGAGCAGCCTGGGATAGTGGAAGGTGTCCCTGCCCATGGGAGGGGGTGGAACAAGATGAGCTTTAAGGTCCCTTCCAACCCAACCATTCCAAGATTCTACAAAAGGAGGCCCATCCACGCTGGTTGCTCCCACAGTGGTGTCTCATCCCATGTGTGCCAACAGCAATCCTACAGCTTCCAGAGTTTGCTGTTGGGCTGAGTTTGAGACCAGCTGCAGCAAATCCAAGCCTTAATCCCTCCAATGAGACAGGGGAGAACCACAAGGGCAGGAGCCGAGAGGCTGCTGCTGCCCCTCGACAGGTGTGGACTCAGAACCTGGACTGGTGACAGGGCCTCAATGCGCCCCTTCATGCCCGGCCATTCTGGGACAATGAAATCACTGTCCAAAGCCTCGGAAATAAAGTTCCTCTTTGTGAGAGTTGAACTCTGACAAGCAAGAGCTGCAACCCAAACCCGACTCCACCTCCTGCAAGGACTCAGACAAATCCCGACTTCCAAGCTTTTACGCTGCTGCCGTGTCCTGCCTTGCCATGACCAGAAAATTCTCTGCATGGCCCCAGTTTGAAACCACCATGTAAATTTAGGACAAGACCAGAGACACCCACCAAATCCAATGGGTTGGAGCTGACAAACTGAACAAAGGGGAAGAGGAAATAAGCCTGGTCACAATTCCAACACTCCTCTGCAGCCATTGCAAAAGGGGTTGTGCAAACATATGTCATAAATAGGTCAGAGAAATGAGAAAGCAGATGACAGACAGATGGCACAGCAAAAGGAGACAAGGAGGAAGAAGGGGGCAAGAACATCTGAGCCAAGAGAGAAGCAGCCAAGGAATTCTTCAATGAAATCCCAGTTTGATTAAGCAGCTCCATGCTCCAAACTTTACAAGAGGTAAAACACAAATGGAAAATCCATTTTATTTTGGACAAGGACCCCCGCACATGGAAATCACATCTCCCAGCACCAGATGCTGTTCACTTTACAGCACCTCAAATTCAGGTCATTCCTGGGAATGGAGCCAAAGTGCACTGGTAATTAGGGTCTAAAGGACAGCATGCATTTAGGGCACACCACCTTCAATCCTAGCAAAGCTCCCACTGGCACCAACACAACCTTTGTACAAACTTTACAAGACAACCATCATCTGTGTGTGTTAAAGAAAATTACTGTACCAGAGCATTTAGTGATCCGTCAGAAAAAGGGAGGCCTCAGGCTTCATCTCATCTGCTGACATATCCCCAGATGAATCAAAGAATCCCAAAATGGTTTGGGTTGGAAGGGACCACAAAGCTCATCCAGTGCCACCCCCTGCCATGGGCAGGGCCACCTTCCACTACCCCAGGGTGCTCCAAGCCCCGTCCAACCTGGCCTGGGACACTGCCAGGGATGGGGCAGCCACAGCTGCTCTGGACAAGACACAATAAATCCCTCTCATGGCAGAACCAGACACGGCAGAACTGCAACACACTTCAGTACTTTCTGTACGCATTAGGTTTCTCCAAGTCTAAAGCTTCACGTATGTAACAAAAAATGTGTTTAAATGCTTAAAGATAACTCTTTCTGAAAAAGTCTTTGGTACTCGACAGGTTCTTGACCAAGCCATCAGCACGGTTCTCACCCACAGAGCACACAAACCACGTCCCAGATGATGAGCAACTGAAAGGACAGACCAGGAACAGCAGGCATTTTGAGCAGTTTCTGCAAAACAAAAATCTAAATAAACCTTGATTGAAGGAACAAAAAGTAGTGAGAGGCATCACTGACAGCAAGATGGCTCACTGGTACTGACAGCAAAGGAAAGCATGAAAACACACTTAACACTTCTGACCGTATTTAGCAGACACAAAAGAATATAGGGCAGAATACAGTACTGGGATTCATGGGGTTTTTAAAAGAGGGAGAGAAAAATGCGTTTGGATCACTGAGGAAAAGCACTGTTGGAATTAGACCACAATGAAGCCTTCTTTAAAAAAGAAGGGAGGGGTGGTAAATGATCCATCAGCAAGCCAGAAATTTTAAGTGAAGTTTTAAGTAAATGACAACAGATTTAAAAAGCCATCACATCTCCTGTTCAAATTAAAGCTCTCTTCAGATGGCAAGAGGCAACAAGATCATATCCACAAGTACTTGCATTTGCTCCACGGCATCCCTACCCAACAGCCAAGGGAGGAAACAAGAACTGATGGCTACAAGATCAACTTAAGTAGGAAAAGAATGGTTTTGAAAATCCATTCCAGCTCAAGCAAACAAGACTTTACCCAGCTAAATCAGCCTCCACAGCGACGTCTTCTCACATAAATGATCTCATCTGGCCTTATGATATAAGGCAAAAACAACTATTCTTGACACCATTTCTCTGAGCTTTCTTTCTTTCTTTTCCTGCCAGTTCTCTCAGGATCATTTTGTCTTCTTCCAGCAGTGTTTCTGTCCCATTGCCCAAGGCACTGCACCACTCCATCCCTGTCAGCCCTGTCCTGCTCCTTCCAGGCCAGCAGCCGGAAGATCAAGACACGCTGTCCACACACACCGTGTGCTTGTTCAGGGGAATTTAGGCACAAAACATTTTCAGTCCCAGCAAAGTGTCCCAACCACCAGTACCCAGCAAGTACTTAAAGTATTCAAACACTCAGCCCTGCTAATTTTGACGTGGTTGAAAGACAGAGGCAAGTGTTTGGATCACTTCATGGAATCAGCTCCATTGTGGCAACCAGCATCTAAGGGAGCCCAGCGCAGCTCTGCACCCACATCTGGCAGGAGGGAGGGTTTGTATCACAGCACCTTTTAAGCAAGAGATGCTCAGGCACAGCCAGAAGGCGCACCTGCCCCTTGAAACTGGAAATCCTGCTGGAAGGGGATGTGGAGCTCACACCTGCTTCACACATTATTCAGAGGACAATAAAGAAACTAATTATGTTTGGAAAGTCACTAGTTATTTATAGCACGACATCAAATGTGTTACCAGGAGAGCTTCAAGCAGGTCAGGGTTACAGTCCTACAGCCACCTGCACAGGGCATCCTAAAATACCTGGGCTGGGTTAGACTTGAAATAAAACTGAGTTCAAACATTGCTAGGTCCTTAAAAGCAATCCTCCTGCAGATGTTTGCTAAAAACCATAATGGAAACATCATTTAAAGACCTTTATCAGAAGAGACAGAGATAAGGGTCATGTAACCTGTGGGTGTCTGATTTATTACAGGTGAGCTGAGCAGGGAGAAATTCAAACACGTAATTAGAAAACAGGGAGGTGGAACAGACTCGGAACAAGCACCTCTTTTTGCAGCTACTCCTAATAAGCAATCCCAGTTCTTCACCACAGCTCCAGGCAAGTCACCCTCCCAAAGTCAAAACTCAGTGAATCACAAACCAAGACAAGAGCAAACAACGAAAGTGCCCCAGCTCCGATTCACTGGGGAATCTGATTACTCAGATTGTCCTGCAGCTAATGGAAAAAGAGACACGGCGTGACAGAGGTGACACAGCCAGACCTGCAAAATCAGTGCTCAGTTTTCCCTCAAGCACCCGCAGAGCAACCCATCACAAGCATCTGTCTCCCTTGCTGCTGCTCACACTGTTGACAAAGCCTTTTAAGACGTATTTAGTAATAACCGACCATTGTTTTTTTTAAAGAAAAATCAGGCCTCTGTTGATTTCACAGGGCAGGGAAAGAACAGGCTGCACCCATCTTCAGCTGTTCTTACAGAAAATGTGTGCAAAACCATTATCTAATTGCAGCAGTGGAGCATCTCTGCATCTGCTCACCAGGCACTTCAGGTCAGGCTTCACTCAAAGCTACAGAAAGACGGACAAAGGTGGGGAAATGAGGGGGGTTAATAAATGTCAAAATACATCATGCAGAAATTCTGTTCAACCACCTACTATTCCTGATGAAGAGAGCTGACCATGTTTGTTTTCATCTTTCCATGCCCTCACAAGCTCCTGTAAAACCTGTCTCAAGACAAAGTGGATAAATCCTGGGGCAGTGAATAAAACCTGTGATCCTTCTTTCTGTGTTTCAATGCTTCTCCTGGATAGATTCTTCTTTTATAGGACAACATCTTCCACTTCACGATTGAGAAACCAAGAAACTGTAATTGCTTCAAAACAGCAAAGAATCCCAGAGTAACTATTCCAGACTTCACAACACTGGTGGGAATAAATCCTCAGTGAATATGGCTTCAAAAAGCACCCTGTGCCCTCTTCCTCTTTCAACTCGCTAAAATAAGACTTAAGAGGAAATCTGCCAAGACACCAAAGAAAAAGGCCACCTGTTCTGCTAAGGGAACTAAGGGAAGTAACAATAACCCTCAGCAACAGCACAAAGATAAAGGTTTTTAAAGCTGCACTGCAATCCAAGGGAGCCAGGAACGGTTCCCAAGGACTTAACACCCCGTGATGTGTCCTCCTGTCCCTGGGAATGACAGCAGCCCCAAGCTGCCCAATCCTTCCACGCAAAACAGCAGCGGGGCCTCTGGAGGTCCTGGCACAAGTATTTGCAGAGTAATTTACAGTAAAAGTATTTTTAAATAATAATAATTTAAAAATTAAAATTAAGAAAAGAAAAAGGAAAAAGCTGTGGCCGCCCCTGGATCCCTGGCAGTGTCCAAGGCCAGGCTGGACAGGGCTTGCAGCATCCCGGTGCAGTGCAAGGTGTCCCTGCCCATGGCAGAGGGTGGCACTGGATGAGCTTTAAGGTCCCTGCCAACCCAAACCAGTCTGGGATTCTTTGATTCTATAACTGTATTTCCTTCAACTGTTTTGCTCACCAAATTCTGCCCTTTGCCTGACTGAGATTAAGTAATTACCAGCGGTATGGCAGCAATGGTAGGATAGCTCCGTGGTTTCTGGAACATGGGATTATGCCAGAAAAGCTTTGGGATCCAGTTCCTGAGCAGAGTGAGTGGAAGCAGGAGCTCACTGCTGCCTCATTTCACAGCAATGACATCAGCTCCAACCTCCATGGAAATTTAAAGCCTCTCGCCAGGAGGATCGATCTGGAGCCGAGCTCGGAGCGGGAGCTGCCATGTGGTCACCGGGCTTCTGATCACATCAAGCAATTCACACCCAACAGTGATTTGAGTTTTCCTCCATCACCTAGAGAAACCAGTAGCTATTTATGTATACATCAGACAAGAGGGATTTATATCATATATGTAGTGTGTGTTTGTATATATATATATATATGTATGTATGATATTTCTATGTATCAGACAAGGGGGAATGCGTTTAAGTTGAAGGAGGGCAGGTTTGGATTGGATATTGGGAAGAAATCCTTTACTCCAAGGGTGGTGAGGCCCCGGCACAGCTCCTGGTCTGTATTTAACACTACAGACAATGCAGACACAGCCAGTGGCTCTCACACCTGAGTAAATGTCACCTAGAAGAAAGTTTAAGGCTTAACTGCCAGGTTAGTTCATGTTTGTGCAGTGCTTTCAAGATAAAAACACTCTGTGTGCTAAGCATTATCATCAAGTCTAAGGAGGGCAGACTTAGCTCTAGGAGAGATACTAGAATTACATACACACAAATTAAAACACTTGGATTCTTTCCAGAGCAGATCATTCCAAATTTGTCTTTCTGCTTGTCAGTACACAGCTCCACAAATGTCTGCTTTTTGGAGACATGGGACAGAAATCCACACAGGCAAGTTCCTAAAAGCAAATAATACCAAAAACCATTCCTTAATGTCCTCAAAGCAAGGGAAAAAAGCAGCTTCTTTTGTCATGAGATACTCACAGAGCTTGAAAAGTCTTAACTTTATGGACCATAAAATTTTTCTGACCTTCACAGCAAACCCCTTCAATGAGAAACTTCAGCGACAGAAAAGCTCTAAAAGGTCCAACCAAAGCATTACATATAAACATTAAATATTTGTATAAATATTTACATGTAGTAAATTCCAAAACAAGGTTCAGGCAAGAAGCAATCAAAGAAGCTTCCAAGCTTGCAGAAAAAGCATGACAGTCTCATGGAAAGCCACAGCAAGTGGCTTCAACCAAATACCTAGCTCAGGTCTCACTCCTTGTACCTGAACAAGCCTCTCTGTATTGTGCTGGTAGTTTCTGGAACAGAGTTTAGTCTTTAATCAAAGTTTATTTTCCTCTTGCAGAACACTGAGTACTCACATATCAAAAGCCTTGACAAAATTCCTAGGGCTTCACATTTTTCCTACTCCTAATGAAAAACAGCCTGGCCGGAGTTGCGAGTATTGTCCTTGTTACTGTGATTTCCAAGTCTCGGGATATGGGATTGCTGCTCCCGGTGCCCTCGGGAGCACCAGGGCTGGGGCCGCTCAGGCAGTCGGGAACGTTCCTGTGGCAGGAGCAGAGCTCAGCCCCGCTCCCTGCGCACAGACATCGGGCGTTTGCTGACTAATGCTGACCAGCTGGAGAAGCAAGGGAGCAGCCTGGGCTGAGCTGGAGCCCTGGGACAGAGGCTGGACTGCGGGAGGGCAGGGCGGGAGCAGCCGTGCCCGGCCAGGTCCGGCGGGAGCACAGGAATCCTCGGCAGACTGGGGAGCCAAACACGCCCTGCCCGGCACCTGCAGCTCTCCAAACAACACCCGGCACCCTCAAACCCAGAGCCAGCCTTGGGCCGCGAGGACAATGGGCAGAGCATCCAAGTGCTCACGGTACCATTTAAGCATCGTTCTCTATAAAACAGCTTCACTACAGACTCTCTGGTGTTTAAGAGCGGAAGAGCTGTGAAGTAAAATCTTCCCCATGCAGTAAGAACGCAGATATTGCAGAATCTCTCTCCCATATGGATTCTGAACTGTCTAATAAGGAAATTAAAAACTACCCATTAAAGATTTCCTCCTCTGCTTTCAGAGAAACTGGAACAGAAGCAGGGGACTGGCTCTACCCAACAGCTCCCAATACTGCTGGGGAAAGGTGAACATATAGCTTTAGGATATTTGGCAAGACAAGAGCAAGAAATAAAAGCAATTTATTTCAAGAATGATCACAAGCACTTTCAGCCATAAGAAATCATCCTCCCAATGGCAGCATCCCAATCACGTGCTCGGTGCTTCCTGCAGGAGACAAATTCCTGCTGTATGGAAGAGAGGAGAATCATAACATCGACTGAATGGAGCTTAATCAGTGGTGGGAATTCTCAGGAGTTTTGGCTCTCAGGGAGGAGGCTGTTAATTCAGTTCACTGCTAACTCCAGCAGCCCAACACACCGTGTACCCCACTCCCAACTCCACAGTAAAGCTCCTTGTGGAAAAGGGAGATCTAACAGGACACACAGGTACAAATCCCCCTCGTGGAAACAACTGCTATAAAGGGAGGCCATGTTTTGTTACATCTCCTGAGAATTCTGTCTCCCAGGACTTGTAACAAAAAAACTTCACAAAACCAAAAAACTTCACAAAATTACTCAACTGCCACTGACACCCTCCCCCCAAACACACAGGATCCCCCAACACCCTGATCTTTCTCAACTACCAACTGCACCCAGATCCAGAGATTCCCAGGAAAGGGATGGGGAAAACACCAAGTTCAGCTGCACACTCTCCAGGAATAACACCTTTGCCAGGGTCTTATTAACTTATTTTGACAGGCAATATTTCTTGCATCAAGATCTTTGCTTTTATCTCCTAGGAATTAATGGGATGTCCAGTCTTTACGCCCAAAGTTAGAGCCCAGATATTTGAAAGAGATGGCATCTGAGACCAAGAAGATGACCAACTAGAAGAATTCTTGGGTTTGTTGTGTGTCTCCCAAAAGGATAGAGAAGAACTAGTAGCTCTCTCCCGAACATCAGAGCAGTAACAGAAAGAGGATTAAAAAATGGACAGAATTTTAATAGAAGAAATTTTAGTAGAAGAAGGTGTTACTAACCAGAGCACATTTCAGTGAATGCAAGAAAGAACTGCAGAGCTGCAGTCTAGATGGTCTCATTTTAAAAAGCACACAACTTCAAAGCACCGAGATGTGTTCTGCCATGAAGCAGCACTGAACTTGGCTGGCTTCCCTCCTGTCTCCAAACAGCAACAAAGGAACACTGTTCTTCCCTAGCAGACAGCAAACACTGGCACGTATTTCCAGGGAGACACCTGTTAGGGCTGGAAGAGCTCAGGGACTACAGCAGAGGTGGCCACAATGACCCAGTGAACCTCAGAGAACCACCATGGCTCTTTTTGATCCCAGCTCTTTCCTGCTCTTCCCCAGCTCAAGGCAAACAGTTACACAGACAGCACAGATGCTTCGTGTTCACCAGGGAAGAGTTACAAGAGGATGTTTAGGCACATTCCATAGATAAAGTCTTACCTCCCAGAGTTGCACTTTCCTCTTATTTCTCTAAGGAAAAAACCAAAATGCTGCAAAACCCACTTGGGCTTCAGTCAAGGATTGTTTACACTTATTTTACTTAAAAAAAACCCAAAACTTCGAATGCAAACTATGTCAACTATTTCTGCTAAGAGCCTGTGAAAGTCTCATCGTTAAAGATCTGGGGCAATAGGCAATGCTATTACAACTGCAGCTTGAGACACAGAACACGCACAGGCAGTGTGTTTCCTCCTCAGTACATCCTCTTCCATTTAGAAGTGTGACAGCAGAGATCTTCACAGTCTCCAGTTTGGAGGAAAAAAGGGGAGAGTAAGGCCCATGTGAGCTAAAAAGCAGCAGTTACTGGTTTTGGGCAAAGCTCTCCTCCCCAGAGTCACCAGGCCAGACTGATACAGGAGGATCCTGATGTTGACCTTCATAAGGCAGCAAAGAACTCATGATTTGTGTCCTTTAAAATAAAAACAGAACTTACAACAAGAAAGCTACAAGAAGCCTATTGGACCTTATAAACAAAGTCCTGGACAAACTGGGAATCATATTCAGTTTCGTTTATTAAGAACAAATTAATTCCCAACCACTTAATTCCATCTGAAGGCTGACTAAGCAAGGCTTACAGGCTGTTTTCTTATTGACAAGTCTCACCTTTAAAAGCCCCTTAATCTAACAGCTCTCTGCTTTTGCCGCAGCAAGTTAGAAAACTAAGATAAAACACTGGTGGTGCAAAAGCCAGAAACAAGGCACCAAGCTACAGGAATTTAACCGTACTTAAGTATTTTGCATTCCGCTACCCACATTAAGGTACAAGTTTTAGAAGAGATGTCAAACCTCATGTTTCAAAATTTAGAACAACCTCTAACCAACATGAATGAACTCTACCACCAAGAGCAGATCCCCCTCCTTCGTTTCTATGTTTTCTTTCAAAGCACGCAGAAGTGGTTTCAGGAACAGAGTTACGTGATGCAGTTTATATCCTCTGTGCAATAAAATTATTGACATGTAGAGAAAGAGAAAGACTGAGTTTGGGCAGGTTCTTAGGCATCAGGAAGAAATTCTTCCCTGTGAGGGTGGGGAGGCCCCGGCACAGGGTGCCCAGAGCAGCTGTGGCTGCCCCTGGATCCCTGCAAGTACCCAAGGCCAGGTTGGACACTGGGGCTTGGAGCACCCTGGGATAGTGGAAGCTGTCCCTGCCCATGGCAGGGGTGGGACTGAATGGGTTTTAAGGTCCCTTCCCACCCAAACCATTCTGTGATTCCATGAAATAAAGCAGGTGGTATTTCTGGTGACGTGGTTGTACCATGAGAAACTTGTCACACACATGAAGATTGCAAATTCAGGCTCTCAAAACACGCTTGCTTTTACCTAGTGACCTCCACCTCACCTCCTGCTTGTCCTAAAACCTGCTTTAATAAAATTATATTGAGATTGCATCGAAAAAGAGATTTCAGACTTCCTCCTTGCAGCCAACAAACTTAACCATACCTGTAACTACAGAGACGAGAGCAAGGGCCTCAAACTGCTGGGATCTAAATAAACACAGAGGCTTCTTTAAAATAGCTGGTTGTATACCACGCACACAGCGTGTACCTACATACGCACTCCAAAATGCTTTCAAGCCTCTCAAAACTCACTATAAATTCACACAAGTCATTCACAATTCCTTATAGTTTAAAAAATACAAGCAGCTAAAAAAGGGATTGTACGTCACATGTGAAAGAGAAAACAAAACCATTTTTACTTTAGAACAGTCAGATTCAGCTGCTGTTCGGAAAACGTACAGTCAATTACATTTATTTCTCTGACTCAGGGTTCCTGCAGCCTGCTTCTCTTCCCAGAGATACCTGAGTTATTCTTCAGCATTTTCCAGCTTTTTGCTGGCCTGTTACACAGCTTTATGTGGCCATAGTCCTTCAACTCATGTCTGATGATCAACACAATCCTGCAGAAGAGCAGAATGCTGCTGATTCTCTATAAAAGAGCTCCCCAGAATGCAGTATTAATTTAATCTCATTTAGATACAGAAAGATTCAGCATTTCATTCTGCAAGGGAGAGATGCTTTCTACTATGTCAAGGCAGTGAGCAAGAAATCAAAATAATGAGTTCAGAGCCACATTGCTGGGTTCACACAGACTGAAATTACATAATGTGAAAGAATAAACTGCTGTCTTGAGCAATTAAGCAGCATTTTCTATTCACAAAAGTACATCCTCCTTGGGTGTTACTAAACACTGCACTGATTCCAAGAAATTCAGCTGCTCTTAATAAAAAAAAATTAAAAATAAACCCTATTTCTTGCTGGCAAGGTGAGTTACTGGAAGGCTCTTTCCTCGTCAAGGACAATGCGGGTCTGTATCAAGCAGACGCGGCAGGTTTGCCACTGCTACACAGCTCCTCCCTGTGCAAACAGGGGAGCTCCTGACACACAACTCCGGGAGCGAGGAGAAAAAGGGTCTTCATCCCCCCATTTCATCCATATTTCCCAGAGCCAAATCAAAACCACCTCTCTGTACTACCCCCATGCCTCCAGAAGTGATTCATGTCACACACTCTGCTGGCCACTCCACCAGAAATTTATTTTTCTTGGATAGATTTTCCTCAGCCCTTTCAATCAGGTTCAGCCAAGACACACGACACACTCTCTACTCCAGGACTTTTCACAAGGACTAGATAATGTTAGTTTCATGCCAAGACACAAGGCAGAAGGCAGAATAAAAGTAACTGTAGAGAAATCAGGCCACTTTCCACCTTCTGAGCAAACTCCACTGCAGTTCAAGTGCCACAGTTTGGAGCATCTCAGACTAATTTTATTTTCATCCTGTGTAAAGCCTGCAACAAATATCCAGCAATTCTATAAGGAGTTGGAAAGGGAGAAAGGAGAGACGAATATTGGTCTGTTTCTTTAATTTGGACCCTTCACCATCAACAGTATGTTCTTTAATACTGGGCTCCAATGTGCAAGAATAGATTATTCTTGAAGATGGGATATTTTTAGATGTTTTGATTGGTGGCATTGAAACATCTCATCCAAGAAGCAGAGCTTCCCAAATCGTTATCCCAAATCTCCTCAATCTCTCAAAAAACCAAGACATCAATCTCATCAAGAGAATTTTTTAATCGAAGATGTGTTCAGGAGGGTTTTCCTGTTCTTTTGGGGGAACAGGGAGTGAATGGAGCATTACTCACCCTGAAGTCACCACTTTCAAGGAGTTGGGCTTTTCTAGAGAAGTGAATACTAGACCTTTTATTTTACTTAATTTTTTTATTTACAAGCAGAAGCAAAGCATGTCACATTCACATATCTGCTTTGGGACAGCGTTCTTCTCCCAACTCATCCAGCGTCACTGCACATGTCAGAAGAAAGTGTGGAACACATGGGAGGTTTTCAAACACATTCACAAACTTTGAAGCCAAGAGTTTCACAACAAAAGCCAACACAAAAGTCATTGTACCAGAAACAAAGAGCTGTGGCTGCAAGTCCATTACTGCACAGCCTCCAAGGGTCCAGAGGGCCAAGTGGGATCTGCAGCCAAACCATGACACATTTGCATCTCCCCAGACCTAGAGGATTCCCAGTTCTGGAAGAGATACCACAGACTTTTTTCATTAGAGGCGCTGGAACGAGCTGTGGTAAGAACTAGAACTGTAATGCAGCCAGGGGAGCTCTGCACTGTCAGCTCGCTCGAAGGGCCAGGGAGTTCATGACCACTACAGAGGGTGAGACGTTTTTGTCTAAATAAAAAAGAAAAAAACCTTGGCAAAAGGGAAAACGCCCCTCTGAAATTATCATACAATCTTGTGCAATAAATGCAACTTTAGAAGCGACACTACCCAGCTCTGAGCTAACAGGCAATTACAGTGACTGGAAAAGGGAGATTTTTGCATGGATTTCTACATTCTCCAGGACATCTCTGTGAAGGAAGACAACACTTTTCCATTCAGCTCTCTGCCCTAATGCGTGTCAAAAACCAATCAGAGGTTCGATGGAGATGATTAATCCTGGAGGGAGTCAGGCAGCTGCTGCTCTCCGTGGCAGGGAGGAGGAGGAGGGGAGCTACCTGTCTGCTCCCCGGTATTCTCAGACAGCAGCATGAGCCACAGCTAAGAAGATAATCACAAATTCTCAGAACCCCCTTCATCTCACCAAGCATCAGCTAAATAAATAAATTAAGATGCTTTTGGACAAGCTACTCTCAGAAATGAAGTGAAACACAGGAGAGCTCCATTACTTCAATTAATACTCCCATTTGTACCAGGTCAGCAGTTCCCAAGGGCAGCGAAGACAGGCACATCCCACTATTCCTCATCCAACAAAATCCCCAATTGCTGGGCAATGAGCATCCAACTCGCTCTAAAACTCCAGCAGATCTCTGCAAGACCCAAGAGTGAAAAAAAAAAAAAAAGGAAAAAAAGGAAAAAAAGGAAAAAAAGGAAAAAAGGCTTCCCTGGATATGTTTTCTTGAAAATTTTGGTTGCAGTCTCTCAAACTGGAAGGAAAATTACACAGTTTTACAGAATCCCAGACTGGTTTGGGTTGGGAGGGACCTTTAAGCTCATCCAGTCCCATTCCCTGCCATGGGCAGGGACACCTTCCACTATCCCAGGCTGCTCCAAGGCCTGTCCAGCCTGGCCTTGGACATTTCCAGGGATGGGGCAGCCACAACTGCTCTGGACAACAAAGTTTGCTCCCAGGCCTAATAAATTTAAGTAAAACCAAAATTATTTTTTTTTCCCCAGTACAACAGCTGCAGCAAGCCCAGAACAGGAAGATCATTTATGTTCTAGTTTGACTAGCTGAAAAATTCAAACACCTACATCAGAGAGGAAAAAAAATCCTACCAGAAAGCTCCAAAAGGAGGAGGGGGGAAAATTTCAATTATATAAAGCAAAGATTGAAAGTAGCCAAGTGCTCTGCATGCAGATGGTTGTTAACAAGCAGACAAGAAGTAGATGAAAGGGATTTTGAGGAATGCCGCAACATCAGAGGAAAACAATAAAGAGAGGATTCCTCCAGCAGATTCACCCAGTAACACTCAGCTCCAGCAACAGACCCTCATTAGTGGGGACCACCTCGTTAGTGTTATGAGGGGCTGCAGAGGTTCCCTCCCTGCTGGAGTCCTGCAGTCATTGCTTGTTCCAAGCGTCACAACTAAAAGCATCTGGGAATTTACGACCAAAATCTTCACAGACATGACAACAATGAAGAAAACACCCACAACATTTTCTCCTCATCCTCCTCTTTCAAGGAGCTGCATCACTGAGCACCACAAAGTTTTCACAGAGCATCTTTTTAAGTTGTGGGAGGGAAACAGGCACAGGGTGGGATTGTTGGCGTGTCTGCGCAGGGCCAGGAGCTGGACTGGGTGATCCTTGTGGGTCTCTTCCAACTCTACATATTCTGTGATAATTTTCACTAGCTCTTCATAAAGTCACTGAAACGCTTAATCAAGTCATTTTTCCTTTAATTTTTCAGAGAGGAGCACCTTGTCCTGGCACACAAATTCATTGCTCAAGCACAAGAAAACGTTGGTACAACAACCACCTCAATTTGCAGAGCAGCTAATCTGATCAGGGCTTACCTGTACCCAGCCTGGAGGGCGTTTGGTTTCAGGAGTTTAAGGTAACCAAAGCACACCTGGTACAGAGAGCAAAGGGGGGAAAAACAAAGGCAGAGCTGTGCCATGACAACTAGGATGGGTTATGAAAATTTTCTCTCCTCAGAGGATACTATTTTGAAAATAAATACTATCTCAAGAGCCAGCATGCAGGAGAATGAGCTGCAAAAAGAACTAGAACTCTTTCTGCTAAAAAGACCTGGCCATGAATACCCCAGGAGAGGTGACGCAGAGGGAGAGAAGGGGCACTAGGGCAGGTCTGACAAGTAAAAGATTCACACTGAAGAGTGAACCAGCACAGAACCACCGTAACTGGAGACACATGTAATTCCAGCCTGTTAGAAAGAATTCAAAGAATAGCTCACATTCAGGAAAAAAACAGCTAAAAAAGAAAAAACAGCAGTTACACACTTCATAAACCAGGTTAACATCTAACACACAACACAGTGTCAATCAGAGCCTTCAGGTAAGATTTTTTACAAGTATCACTTATTAAAAGTAGGTTTAAATAACTAAGAGTTAAGCTGGTTCGGGCTTCCTGCCCATTTCCAGAGGCAGGGAGAGGGGGATGGTAGGGGGGAGCAAGTGAGGGCTGAATACGGAAAGCTGTCTTTAGGCACAATATGAATCATCACATTGAGGAATCTTCTTTAAGTAGCTGGCTACTACTCAAACAGATTTATTTTATTTAAAATGGGATGTTTTTGACCAATATATGCACAACGAACCTTGGAGAAGTCATTACATGACGCTCTGCCGTGTCTATTACAATGAAAAATACTCGAAAATTAATCTGTATCAATTTAATCCACCCTGACATAAGAAAAGTGGTTTATGCCTTGGGAGATTTCCTAATGTGCTTGGTTTCTTCACATTATTTTCTGCTGTCTCAGTATAAACAGCACCTTGCCTTTGACTTTCAGAAATCTCTGCTAATGGCAGGAGAGCTACCTACGACAGGAAAGGAGCAGAGAATCATTTTCTTGTTTTAGCCTGAGACAGTAAAAAGCCAACACCACAAAATGTTGCATACATGGAGCAAGAGCCCTGCAAGTGTTCTGCATTCAAAATGCAGATCTACAGAAGGCTGATTGTCTCATTTTTTTGAAATAGCCAGCACTGGAATAGCAGAAGTCACATGGAGAAGAGCTCCAATTCACACAAAAATAGGCAGATTTAGCTGCTGCAATTTTTATTCATTCAACTGTCCCAGCCTAGGAATAGCAGTGGCTGCTAAACAGAAATATTCTCCCCCAGCCACTGGGACGTGGGACTCTGGTGGAGAAAAAAGCCACTAGGAACAGGAAGAGCCATTACATCCCCCCATCAAACCACCCGGAGCAGGAGCTGGGACCACAGCAGTGAAATTTTGTCAGAGCAGAGCCAGGATCACTGAGCACTGAAGCACCTTCAAACCCACCTGTCCCTTGCTCAGGTCTCCCCTCTGGATCACAGATCCCCGCCCCACTCCGTGTGCTCACAAAGGGGGTGCTCTGCATTCTCCACCTCCTTACCAGGCTGCAGGAAAGCACACGGGGCACACACAGGCCAGCTCTGAGCACAGGAGCCTCCTGCTCAGGCGATTTCTGTCTACGGCACCTACATAAAACCTCTCTGGTTCCCTCTCAGAAGTGGAATGGATTTGCTAACGCAAAGCTCAGCATTGGGTATTAAGGGGGAGCCACCAGGGAATTCAGGAAATGCAGATTGAGCCTATGAGCTGCCTCAAAAGCTTCTAAATGAAGACATCCAATTTTATCTCAGATAAGCCTAGAGCCTCCCATAAACGCCAATGGGGTAACAGCTCCAAATCTTTAATATCATGGAAAGAAATGAGCTCCAACTGCACATGGGCTGGGATGAGAAGCACTCTGGAGATAGAATATTCTTTACCTGGACCAGGAGAACGAGTGACAGCAGAATATTCCCAAGCTTCACCTACAGCACCAGAAAGGAAAGATTTCACGGCAAACATTCCCAATATGACTGAAGCTCTCTTATTTTCCTGTTTGCTGGCCAAGACCAGTTCAATCTACGGACGGCTGCTCGCTCCGGGCACTACATCAACCCCCTTCCCTCTGCCTCCCATCACACACATTTCCCTCCAATTCACACTGCTTTCCATTAATATTTCAAAGTCCTCCCTTATACAAATAAAATTCTTGCAACATTTCTTACAACATCGTTATGTGTTACTATGGAAACTGCTAAAATGTCACAAAATACAAAAGCCTAAAGCTCTGCTGCATGAGGAGAACCCTGATCATCCTTAGTTCCCTCTCTGGGTAATATGATGATCAAATGTTTCGAGCCTAATATAAAAAAAAGTCACTATTATAGTGGGGGGTGTATTTTCTTTTTTTTTTTTT
>VZRS01014203.1:97390-115928 GCA_013398055.1 Ifrita kowaldi
TTGCTTTACATTACTGAATATTTCATTAAGCCCGCAGCCAAATGAAGTCACTTTTCACAAATCCACCCTGTCAGGAGGCACTTTTGAGGCAGCAAAATGACATTCAAAACTCTCTGGAACTCCATGCTGAGCAGAGAAGCTGTGGCTTCCCCTGGATCCCTCCCTGCAAGTGTCCAAGGTCAGGCTGGACGGGGCTTGGAGCAGCCTGGGATAGTGGAAGGTGTCCCTGCCCACGGCAGGAATGGGACTGGATGAGATTAAAGGTCCTTTCCCACCTAAACCATGCTGTGATTCTGTGAGTGTATTTTACACAGGCAGGATGCACAGATTTAATAGATACGGGAGCTCTAACTCTTTAAAACTGAGGCTGTTTGAGAAGCACAGAGTTGTGGAGAGAGCACCCTGTGCTCATTCATAAGGCAGCAGGAATTACTGTGCCTCAGAAGCAGGAGCGTCACGAGATGTGCCAGCCGAGCTGTGCCACCACTATCGCAGGGAACATCTCGTTTTGCAGTTGAGACATCGTGGTTGCACACGAGCACCAGGGAGAGAACAGCCATCTGCCGAGGAGTTCACCTCACTAACCCGCCAGCTCCGAGCCCCGGCGGCAGCTCCGGGCGCACCCCCGGGGTCACCTCCGGGCTCGGCACCGCCTCGGACAGCGCTGGCACGGGCAGGGCTCGGCACGGAGCTCGGGCTGCGTTTGGGAGGGGCAGGCAAAAGGGAAAACACCCTCCACATGACCAATGTGCCACAAAATTTTTGAGCCACTCCATCATCATAACAAAAGCAGTGAACTGAAGGTCTCAATAGCACAAGACTCTGACTGTCCCCTTTTAAACACTCTCTTTCACCAAAGCATCGTCCCCCTCACTGCTGATGCAATGCAATGAAACAGCACGTTTTACAGGAAAATCCCAGGCACCGTTAGCAAATCCTTAACTCGGCATGCCTGTGCCAGGTACCCTTCCCATAAATAGCTTGTTCAGTGCTGAGGTCAAACCTGGAGCAGGCATTCCAGAAAGTAACCTTATCCCAGGGAAGGTCAGAGGGTGGTGAAAAAAAAAGAAATAGGACAGAAAAAAAAAAAAAAAGATAAAAGAAGGAGCTGGATGTTACTTAAGCAAACCATTTCAGTACTCCAAGTGAAAGCAAATCTTTCAAATGCAGAGAGCCACAACCACAGACAATTCCGAGTGCACTGGAGAGTTGAATCATTCCCAGTTGGCTCCAGACATGTGAAGGGCAACTGCAACAAACCCAACGGCAATTCAAGCTTCTCTTCCCACTTCCCATCTGAATTCCTAGTCAATACACAGGTCCTCACCTATTTATATTTTTAAGTCCTTCCTTTCATTCTGAAATCCAGCATATAAAACCTAAGCCAATTTTTTATGTTCTCTCCTACCTAAAGCGTTTTATCTGAGGGCGGCCCAGCAAAGACACCGAGCTCTCCAAGCCTTTGAAACGAGACACTTGCAAAACGCCCCATATCCAGGGTGTGCCCAAAACACGCTCCGTGGAAAAATCTCTTGGGGTAGTGCCAGTTTAGCAAGAAAAACATTTTCCCCCAGCTGGAAGTCTAGCACTGCTGAGTGAGTGCAACCAGAACGGATCTGTGGGAAGAGAGAACAAAGGAGGGGGGGAGCCCATGTCACTGCAGAATGAATCCCCAATTCTTTGAGGAAGACACCTGGGAGTACCTTTACAACCTGTTCCTTAAGGAATTCCATGTTCACCGTTGCTCCACTTGCAATCTCAGCCACGCAGTAATTCTAATCTCAGCCATCTAGTCATTTTCTGTCTTCTGTCAGTACCACCATGAATAAAAACGCAGCTCTGAGCCACGGCTGCTCGCAGATGCTGGTGTAACACAGTGTAAGAGTCTTTTCCCATCCCCCACAGAGGTATATTAGACTTCAATATTGGAGATCAGCTCTAAACAGGGCCCCTTTCCCTCCCTGAAACACCGAGTTCAATTTCAGAGGAGACTGCAGCAAAGTAGGCAAGTACCACACTGGGTTTTTAGTATCAGTTCACATTCACAGACTTCTCAAAAAAAATTTTCTGCTGCTTCAGATGTTGTGACAGGCTTTTTCCAATGAAAAGTAAAGTAAATATTTATACAACCCTATCCACAGTGTCACCCACAACTCCTAAAAATTCTGAGCTACAGCCTGTTTTTACTTGCTGCCCCACTGGGTAAGGGCTAAAGAGACAAAGAGCAGCTTACTGGCAGTACCAGACACCAAATCATTCCCGGTCCTCTGCGTTATCTTCCACACACCAGCCCAGCACAGCCTGAGAAACAGGGACAGAAGACCTGACTGAACAGAAGAACCCAAAACGCTGCAGGGGCAGTAAAGGCATCTGCCAGAAAGATGCTTTGTCTGCATTCAACACCCCACACACCAAATTCAAATGTTTTCCTGAACCATAGCACTGATCCAAACCTTATTCCTTGCACGTGTGACCCAACACCGAGTGCTGGTTCACAGAATCCCAGACTGGTCTGGGGTGGAAGGGGCTTTCAGCCTAGAAAGATAAATTTCAACCAAAGCACCAAACTCCCTCTCGGATGAAGGACACTCACACTGCCTTATCTGAGGTCTGTGGATGGCGACCGACCCACACCAAACCCACCAAACCTCCCTGCCATTCGCCAGTGAGGTCTGCACGGGGATCGAGGCTCTAATACAAGTCAAGAACATTATTAGACACCCATAATATCTATAAAAGGTGTACTAGGACCAGCATCTCTGAGAAGTAACTGACTATTCTCATTTGCCCTCTTTCCTTAAAAGCAAGAGGGACTTGGAGTGTCCTACTTACTCCGGATACCTGATTAAGCATTTTTGAACACTCAACCACTTTATTGTTCTGCTTTCAAATGCTAAGCAAGAACACTTCAGGATTTGCCCTCTCTTCCCGAC
The DNA here is from genome assembly GCA_013398055.1 of Ifrita kowaldi. NCBI lineage: Eukaryota > Metazoa > Chordata > Aves > Passeriformes > Cinclosomatidae > Ifrita > Ifrita kowaldi. The sequence continues at coordinate 100,324 of VZRS01014203.1, forward strand.
TGAAACAGCTTGCAGGACTTCCGACCAACACATCGTTGCTGAGACTAGCAGCAACTCAGACAACACATAAGCAAGTTCTCATAAACAGCTGAAAAATACAGTTAAGCACCGTGTTGTCATCATTACCTACAAGCACAGCTAAAATTCAACAAAAAACAACACCCAAAGTGTCAAGCAGGTGACTGAAAAAGTGATAAAGAGTAAGAGACAAACTTTTAGGATTGCTCTGCATAAATAATTTAGTGAGATATGTTAGTGACCAGTAGGAAAAGCTTCCTTAGTCCCCATGGCGTGGGATTTGATTACATGTGGGATCTGCCATCTGAATTATGGTTCCATGAAGTCACAGATTTAAGAAATATTATTTAATGGCCCTTGAGATGCAGGCTTCATTATCATGTTCTCACTTGAAAAACATAGTCAAGGGAGAAAAACCAGAATCTCTAAATCACATTTCTCAGTCAGCTTTCACCAACCGCGACCACTCCTCAAGCAACCCCCAACCCAAGTGCCCCATGCGTTCATCTCCAACACAGGACTTGGAAACTAGTGCTGGGAAAAGCTGTTCTTTGTGAGAAGTCGTAATTACTACTCCAAGCCCAGCAACTCTGAAATCCTGGCAGTACAATGTGATGCAGTGCAGGGAGGAGACAACACACGGGCTGTGAAATGATTCACCGCAACACCAAAGTGCAGAAGGTGCTCGGATTTCCCATCAGTAAATGGGAACAATTAAAGTGTGCTCAGGCATCGTGGCCATAGGCATCGTAACAACCACAACTGAACACTGTAGGGACTGCCTGACCCTTGGAAAGGTTCTTTGGGAAGCCAGTGGTGTGAGAAGTTGGTCACTAGGAACTGCAGCTCCCTCTCAGCAGCTTGATGCAACTGCCAGCCAAACAGTGACTTTCCAGATAAGAAAACCTGAGCTAAAATATAAGTCCCAGTCAAATATTTGGTTTCATTACCTTTTCAGAAAATTTTTCCATGGTACAGACTGAAGTTGAGGATTAGAGAGACTAAATCACCTACCACTCACCAGTTCATGCCTACGTCGCTGCTTAGCATAGGTCACTAACCAGCCAAAAATAATTAACAAATTCTGATTAAACTTGTCTACAGGCAAATCCAACACAACCAAAGAAACCACCACTGTGCGAAAAGCAACTATTATAAAGATGCACAAGCCACATGAAGTATTTCCTATTTATATGTATTAGCACAGGGACACAGAAGCAACAGGACTTCGGTGACTTTCTAAACCATCACTCAGCCACACAAACCAGATTTCAGCCAGCAGCCCTCCAGCATTGGGAGAAATTCCATGCCCTTCTCTGAACCACGTTTCGCAAGCAGTTCCTGATTCCAACATGCTGACAGCAACATGAAACCCTGGAATGGTTTGGGTTGGAAGGGACCTTAAAGCCCATCCAGTGCCACCCCCTGCCATGCACAGGGACAGCTTCCACTATCCCAGGGTGCCCCAAGCCCTGTCCAACCTGGCCTTGGACACTTGCAGGGATCCAGGGGCAGTCACAGCTTCTCTGGGAATCCACGCCGGCCCCTCCCCACCCCCAAAGGGCAGCTGGGCCCTTTCACAGTCACACAGGTTTCTCAGGCGCTGCTGCCTCCAGTCACACCCAGCCAAGGAAGCTGGGATTCTCCACAGGGAAGGCTCCAACCTGCCTTCCTCACCTCCTGGCAAAGGCAAAGCTGCTCTCTCCTGATCCTCTCTCTGCACCGCTCACAGCTTTAGATGATCTCAGCTGTGAGGCAGAGCTGTGTACTGTTAACCAGGGAGCAGATGCAATCCGACACGGTGGTCCTCGATGCACACAAAGCCAAGGACGCAGCACAACCCAACCCTGCCTTCACACACCTGCCCTCCCTATCAGCTGCCTGAGAAGCAGAAGCACCTTGTTAAACCAAGCCCATGGCTGGCAGGGCTTCCCAAAGGTGTAACGAATCCCTCCCTGCTTTGTTTATGCATTACATGATGGCCTGGTTATGCACTTGAATGACAGCACCTTCCTGGGCAGCAGGTCTGGGGGTGCTTTAAAAGGACCTACCAAGTTCTGATACATCCCTAACACTACTGGAAAGAAGACTTTCTCAGGGAGATGGTGCTCCATAGCTGAGATCAGGCAGGTCAGAACAGTACAAATGCTTCAAAGTCTGTCCTTGACCAGATACTGATTCTGGAATGCCACCACACCAGAAAAACTCAAAGGTCAGCTCCTATCTAAGCATGATGTAAACATGTCTTTGTCTCTTTTTTTGTCTACTTGAATCCCAGAGGTGGTCGGTGACGTGGCCACTCACTACCAGCAGGCTCAAAGACACCGTGACACAACTCTCACTCCAGATCTGAAGCAAACAGCAATTTTTTGGGGGGAAGGCAGGAGCACCCAGAAGCAATGCGGAACCAAGGGATGGTGACTGAGCAACGAGAAGCTTACAGAATCACAGAATTGCTGGGGTTGCAAGGGACCTCTGGAGACCATCCAGCCCCAGCCCCTGCCAAGGCAGGGTCTCCTAAAGCAGGTTACACAGGAACGCGTCCAGGTGGGTTTGGAATGTCTCCATTACACACTTAAGATACTCCATCTCACTATCAAAATTAAAATAATCAGGGTACACATCTTCCTTCTAATAAGTAAATTCAGAAAGACAAAAAATCCAGCCCTCCCCGAGCAGCCTCTGCACTCACACTAATGTACAACAATGGCTCTGTATCATCAACTGGCCCAAGGCAGCTTCCCAGTGGAAAACTCGGCTCTTCCCCTTCCTGCCTCTTAGCACTGCTGGAAAAGAATAGTATTAGATGTGCTCAGAAGCTTGCACCAGCTCTTAAGGTTGACTTGAGGAGTTCCAGTAACAAGCACCAACACGCATGGAGCCTCAGCAGTGCCAGAGCTCGGGGCCGATGTCACAGCACTCATCCAACAGGACGGTCAATGCTGGAACAGCTCATTACCGAATACCCACAGGCACCAACTTTAAATGAGGTTTGGTGGGCCTGGTCTAGATGCCAGTGTGCATACACACCAGCTTCTGAACCCAGAGACAACAGAGGGATCAGTCTTTTTATTAGCTTTCAAATCTTTGGCTTTTTAAGAGTACTCAGAATGTGAAGGCATGACTAACGCAAAGGGCGGAAAAGTCAGCAAAGAATTTCACGCATCGTGTCTCTGAATGCCGAACTTCCTCTTGGGATTAGAGGAGTGGCAAAGAAATTTCACTTTGCTAGACAACACGTGAAGCCATGAAACCCACAATATGGGAAGTTTACTATTATTTTGGACAGATTTTTAATCAACTGTCTCTTCCAATAACTACTACAAGACTTATAAATGCAATTCTACCACTAATCCCAACAGTGAGTTTGTGGATACTATAAAACAGGAATAAAGATACTAAACTCTTGTTTCTAACAGCACCAGATCCTCTTTATGTCCACCCAGGAGAGATCACATGATCAGCTAGCTACCAGCTTTGCACTGGGAGAAACCCGAACTCAAGCTACATTTAAGACTTCACATGCAGAAATTCATCCCGCACCACCATCCCAAAACACAATGTGACATTTAGCTGGAATTTGATATTCAAAAGCTGTAACATCTGGCTATCAGCACTCATCCACAGGAGTGTGTTCTCAGAGGATGCTGAAGTTACCACGTGCCCACTGTTCACATCCACCCAGCTCAGTAAAATCTGTGTCACACAGCCCTCGGCCAGTCACTAACACACTCTGGACAACAGGCATCCAAATCCATTCAGTTATTTCTCCACAGAGAGCTGAACAATCCCAGGACAGTGTAGGAATGCAAAAGTCCTGGTGACTTTTTCCAGCCTGGATGGGAAAGCCATCGGCATTCCAGCCAGGACCCCTGTGCCTGCTGCAGGGAGCTTTTTGTCGACCATAGCGATACTTCACAGACTGAGGTCTCAGTTCAATAGGTCCATCAGGGTGGAAGAGATCATCTACTGATGCAAGCAAGATTTCACACAGCCTAGACACAGAATACGGCCTTTTAAGAGATTTTTGCAAAATACTGTCGTGTGTACTCCCAGGGAAAATTCTGGGTTTGGAACAAAAATTTCCCTTCTTCCCTGACCTGTCTCAAGACCTTTTGCCTTGAGAAGGATCTTCCTCCTCCACACACAAACTGACACCTAATACTTATGCAAACAGCATCCAGTTAACAACATAATTATGAAGCTGTTGTCACCATTTAATGCAACTCACAGACAAGAAGAAAATTCCCAGCAATCATTTCCCAGATTCAAGAAGAGAACACACTCACTTCACACTTCCGCTGGCACTTGAACCAAATCCTTTTGGAGTATTTTTTTTTCCAGGCAGTTCATTTAACAAATAAAAGAACTCCCCAATCATAAATATGCTGTCGGCTACACAGATTCAGACTGGCCTTACTTTACACAACAGGTTCACAACAAATATTCCCATTTAAAAAAACAAACATTTCATTTCAGGAGATAGGACCAAAGCATCCTGGAGACAACTGCTAATGGCACTGCAGGTTTCTATCTGCAGCTCACACCACTCCAGCCAGCCAGTATTTCCACGACTTGCTGCTCCATGAACAGCAAAGACTATTTCCAGTATGCATGAGGAATTTTATCTTCAGTGCTGCACATGCTGCAAATCACACCAAACTAGTTTTAACAATTCTTTGACCCAAGACCATCCAAAATTTAGGATTCCTGCAAAAAACTGTATTTCTATCTGCCACCTTCCACCTTGCTCCCCACCACCAGAAGAAAACAAGTGAGTGCTACTTACAGTGGTACGTGGGGTTGTTCTGGGTCTGCTTTGGTCAGTTCCTCTTCTTCAACATCCGACTCTCCCCCCGAGCTGCTGTCAGTGACATCCGAGTCAAACGCCTGCTCGCTGGATCTCAAGTTGGCCATGCCACTGGCCGTGAATCTCTCCAGTTCCTCTGATATTGAATCGCTCTTCAGGAAGTTACTCAGGCCCTCTGAAGTAACTGTCTCACTCGCAGCTTTCCTCAAGGCTGCTTCTGCTTTTCTGGTCAACATCAGCTGGCTTCGATGCCTCAGGGGGTCCAAAGCTGGAAGCTTGCTCAGCGTTTTCTCCAAGAAGCCGCCCAACTGCTGCTGGATGTGTCTCTCCACCTGCTTCGCCTGCACCACCTGCAAGCGCTTCTGCAGCCGTCGGGCTCGGCTCTCAATGTCTGCCTGACGCCGCAGCAGGGCCCTCGTCCTCATCTCGGAGTCCAGAGCGCTGTGGTGACCAGCCAGCAGAGAAGGTTTCTGCTCCTCCAACTTACTGCTCCCGAAGTCGGAGCGACTCGCGACACCGGGCACCCGCGTCTCCCCACTGCCGCCCTCGAGCACCCACTGCTGCTCTGTGGAATTAAGGGAAGATTTATTTGCAGGGCTATTATTGCTAAAGGGAGTTGCGTGCTCTGCATCAAGGCTTCTATGTGGAAGAGTGCAATTGGTCAACCCGGTCTTCAAGTCCCCCAATTCAGAACCTCCTGTATTATAATCAACAGTCTGGAGGGCAGCAGAAGGAGGAGCACACTTCCCACCATTCAGAGAACTAGAGTTTTCATGGTCTGAATTGGTACTTTTGGCCAATTTCTTGGCCAAGCCATTCACAGGCGCTTGTGGGAGAGGTGGCTGGCTATTAGTACTCATTGTTTTCAGATTCTCCAAAGTGAATTCCAACACTGGTTGCCTCCCCAACAGATCACTTGTTTTCAAGAAGGACTGAGACAAGAGAGAGTGAGATTTAAGGACTGTCTGCTTGTTGAAGACTCCTTGCAGCTTCAGAGGCTCTTTTGAAGAGACAGATGTTACATCCGAGCAGAGATAAGAGGCCACTAGCGGCTGCAGCTTGCCCAGCTCTTCCTTCGTAGGGTTGTTTCGGAAATCTAGACTGGGATCCTCCGGAGCAATGGCTTTCCTTTTGGTGCCGTTGGCAGCCAGGAGGATGTTGTTGGCGTTGCCGTTGCTCTCGGCACTGCCAGGTGACAAGGTGGAGGACGGGGGAGCCAGCTTGAATCGGATGTGGTGAGCTTCAGCTGCTGCGTCAGTGAGAGCGGGCGCCATCGCAGCCATTCAGCACAGAGACACGGGAAGTCCAGCCTCTCCCACTGCCGAGGCCAGCTCCACTGCCTCCCACTGCCGCTCCCGAGGGCAGCCTGCAGAGGGAAGGCAAAAGACACAGTCAGGCGCTGCATTTGGAGGAAATAAATCAAACACTTTGGACGACGGCAGCGAGACTTGGATGCGACGCTTGCGCTTCGCCACATTGAGCGCAGCCTCCTCCCCCTGGGAGCCCCAGCTGTGCTCAGCAGAGCCAGGCGGGCACCAGGCAGCTGGGAACAGAAACAGGAATACACAACCCAGTCCTCAGGATCTCCCAAAGTTAATGCCTGTCTGTAACTGTTATTCCCATCTTTCAGTTTATCCATGAGCACACCAGAACCCTTCCAGGCCTCCAGGAAAGCTCCAGTCCTGGATGCTCTTATTCCTCAATGCCAGCAGCTCACCAACTTCATCACTAAAATCCCCAAGCTACACCTATGAAATAGTTTTCAGTGCTTCTACTGCCAGCTCAGGGGTCTTAAAAATGACAAATTTGACTGTAACATGTAACACAGACAGGGCTTGAGGGGAACAAATTTTCATATGCTTAAACTCCCAGTGGCTGAAGAAACCCCATCACTTCCCCGAATCCTGGATTTCAAGAAAGTCGCTTCCCTGGTGTATACGAAACCCACTTTCCCAGAAGTACATTTCCGAATGAGCCAGGTGATTTCCAGTGTTAGCAATTCCCATTTCTCTTTCAAGAGCATGGATAAAGATTAACCCACACACGCACAGAGCAGTTCTACACTGACTGTCAGAGCAAGCCTGGGTTTAACTCAACTAGAGCAAACAAATTAAGAGAAATAACTAAAGATTCTTCCTTTCTCTACACTGCAGCCTTTTCCCACCCACCTTCAAGCTTCCGGTCATTCACCCACTTTCCTTACCACTAAAACCATCAGTGTTTTTAAACACCTTTTTAAATTGCATTCAAATAACCTATAGCACAGGCTGTGCCCACCAGTGAAACAGTTACTTGATTTTCCTTTTACTGAGGTTATTTAGCATCTTCATAAGACATTTCAATGTCAACTTAATAATAAAAAGTTGCCCTGATCTCTTGCCTGATATGCCAATCCTCTAATTTCACATAAATTTGCATAAGCTTGTTGTACCTGTTCATTAACACACCCCAATGACCAAATTAATACACCACTTTACAGGAAAAGCGAGGACTATCTAAAGTTTTAATATGTTTAACGAGGAAAATTTCACAGCCAGTTTTGTTTCTGGGCTCATCCAGCTGTACCACAGTTGCTCCCGAGCATCAGATTCAGGTAATTCTCAATAACAGGGACCGGAAAGACATCAAGGCTGAAAAGCAAAGTACTAGAACCTGAATTTTTGTGAGAAGTCAGAGATGAGTTAGAGAAACAAACCCACATTCCCATGGCGGGAAGGCCAGAATTATTTGCTCTGTGTGGTTTCCAGTGAGTACATACATTGGTCAACTGGCCAGCTCCTCACCAGGTCCAAAATACAAACCCTCCAGAGTCCTAGAATCCCGAAATGATTAGGGTTGGAAGGGACCTTAAAGCTCATCCAGTTCCAGCCCCCACCTCGTGGGGACCAGCCCAGGGCAGGGGGGGTTCTGGGACTGGTCATGTCCAGCCTTTCACCCACCAGAGCTTCTCCCCAGGGCTGCTCTCCATCTGTTCATCCTTCAGCCTGGACTGATCTCAAGGGTTGTCCCTACCCAGCTACAGCACCTTGCTAACAGTCATTCTAACTCACTCTCCATAAAATCCAGTTCGGTGACACAGAAGGAGGAGACAGGGAAGGAAGAACACACTCCCAGAGGAACAGACTTTACAAAAGCTATTGCAACAGAAATACTGAGATGCTGGAGGTGGGTTCAGGCTTCCCAAGTCCCCTACTCACATAACTTAGGGTATTCTGTAATGAACTACACCTTATCCTTACTAAAAAAGGATCTGCGTGTCTAAAATTTTGGCCATACTCACTGAAAATGGATTTTAGTCACCATTTGGGTCCATAAATAAAAACTGAACATGCCTATTCAGGGAAGAAAGAAAAAAAAAGGAACTTGCAGGGAACTTTCCACTTGTAGCTAAGACACCCTTGGGAGAGGAGGGAGGAAGACCGTCAGAATAAAGACTTCCTCCACTCCAGCCTCCTTCCAAGACATTCACTAGAGACACACACACTGGGAATGACTGTCCCTAACAGGTTCCCAGTTCTGCAGAAATGTGTGGGTTTCCCTTCCAGGGGGAACTCTGGCTCAGGGCTCTCCACCACAGTTACCACGAGACATCGGCAGCGGCTTTGGAAACACCTGACTGCAAAAAGAGCAGAAAACCCTCCCCTTGGTGCTAAATGACTCTTCATGAACATATCTGCACTGCAGCCAGTCAGGAGTCAGGTTGAAGAGAGTTTTAATTTGTAGGACAGTCATCAACTTAAACTAACGGAAGTAGGAAACGGAAGCAAAACTTTGACACTGCCTTTTCCTCCAGGTTAGCAAACCCACTTGAAAACAAAAAATCCTCCTGTTAAGCTACTGCAAACTTCCTTGGCTCCACTTTTCATTGGGTGGATGAATATTCTAAAAGCATTTAGAATACTTTGGAAGCCTGGAAAGCCTCCCCTAAGAATAAGGCTTTGTTCTAGCAGCTTAAAGATGACCTCCAAAAGTTATTTGGTCTATTTTTTTTATTTTATTTAAGTCCTTATAAACTCTCCGTGTGCTGGACAGCACTGCCTTCTCTAATACTGAATTAGATCTCTACTTTTATGAGCAACCCCTGGAAAAGACATTAAGGAACATTTGTAAGCATGTTCCCTCCCTCTGTTTGTAAGTCTGGGTTGTTATTAAAGCCGCATTACACTTATCAGGAGTTTCTCCCTAACGGAATTGGAGGGGAGAAGGTGTTAAGGCATCTCTGAGGAACGAGAACAAAGAAAAGGAAAAGTCATAGAATGGGAAGGGAAGGTCGTTCACACAGTCTGAGGAACTTTCAGAGCATTCTGGTAAGTCTGACAATAAGGTCAAGAATTATCCCCAATCTGCTGCCTGCTCCTGGGACCCAAACCACGCTGGCAAATTCTACTCAAACTGCTGTCACCCATCCGTATTAGCAGATCCATGTGAGCACCCACAGGTCCCTTTTTTCACCATTTCCCTGACAAGGGTCTTTAATTCCCAGCACTCAAGGTGACACATGTGGGACCAAGAGGCTTCTGCTCTGGCACAAGCCCCAGTAGAGAACTGCCAGAGTAAGTGGACACTGCTCCAGTTCCACCACCACAGCTCAACTCCAGCCCAGCATGCAGCAGCCATGGCACAACCCCTGTGCTGGACTTCGCTTGGGAAGATCCAAGAGGAGCTGCTTCTGGAAGGCCAGCGTGGTGTTTACAGCATGTCTTAAGCTCGTACTGAATGAACGTTCTTCATTTTCCCTTTAGAAGTAGAGCACTGCCAGAGCAGTTAGCAGTAATTAACAGAGCAAAGATGAAAGGCTGCAGCAAGCAGGTAAAACCAGGGTAACCGTAACTCGTCCATCTTCCCTCGGTCCCCACGAGTGCATGGCAGGCCACCGAGGCAGCAGAGGCACCAGGGATCCTCAGGGGGCTTCACCCACAACTCCACATCAGCGGCACCAATGCTCAGACTTCTTAAACACAGAGCAGAAGGAAGAGTGGGGATAAGGCTGAGGCAGCGATGGGAAGTCAGAGGGGGCAGGAGGAACACACCCAGTCACACTACACCCAGAGCAGCATAGGGTCATGACACCCCTGAAAACAATCCTCCAGCATGCTGACTTATTCAACACCCTCTGCTTCTAAAACCCAATTTTACAATCAGACCTTGAAAGGAGAACTGGGTTTCCAAGCACATGACTTTGTGCAATACCTCAAAAATAAGCCCAAAACAAACACAGGAAGTTTTGAGTTTCTTGGAGAGAAACCAGGCACCGTGCTTCCAGTGAGGCTCATGAGAAGATATGGGGAGCTCCAAGCACTGGACACAGGAGGCACCTGTCTAAACTCACTCCAGTTTGCCTCTGGAAGGGCTGTCCGTGCTCTCCCACCAGTTGGTTCCCTCCCAGACATCAATCCCACCATGGCACCCACCTGGCTCCATCACCTCTGCCCTCCATTCCTCCCTGCACCACTTGGTCACATCCACCTCACATATTTCTATTCCCTGGATTACGGTCTCAATCCCTGAAATCATCTCAAATTCCTGCACCCTGAAACCCCTTCACCCCAAAGCTCTGTCCTCCCCAACACCCATTTCCTGACATACACAAAGGTGCTGTTAGAAGCAATAAAAGCAAAGTTACCCTGAAGGAAGTGAGTATTATACCAATTCCCACTTCCCCTCTCCTCCCCCACTACAAATCAACAGTGCAGCCAACTCTTGAATTTGTGTGGTTACAAATATGTTTCAGTCAAAAAACCAAAACAAAGCACACAAAAAACCCCCAAACTTGCTAAAATAAATTCCCTCTACACTTCATTTTGCAAGTAAAACACATCATCTTTGCGTCTAACCTCAGCAGGTAACAACACACAACAACTCCCTGAGCCCTATAAATATTTTCGATATCCACAATGTCCATCTACCAAAGTTACAACTATTGTGCATAACAGATTCTCAATGTGCCTTTTGTTACCACTTTTCAACATTTTACAGTTGTAAGACAGGTGTTTACCAATTTAGAAAGGGATTTACATGAGAAGCAACTCTCAAAGCCTTAATTAAGGAAACGTGACAGGCAAGTACAGGACGATCACCTTATTGATAAGCCAGTTATCACGTGCAGACTGTGTGCTTGCAATGACCCACATTTGGGAAACAGGCTATTTTTTTTAATATTAATTAAAAAAAGGTTAAGAACATACACAAGAACCACCGACTTTTACAATACATACACAAGTACACTGCACAGCTATTAACACTACAGACTCGTGCCTAATCTCCCTGGGAAAAATAAGAATTTTAATAGTAAGAACATCCCAGAAATATTACTGAGCTCTACTTTTGTTTCCAAAGAGAAACCCTCAAGATTAAACTAAAAGCCGCTGTTTCCACTTCCTTGTCCACATAAGTAGCAGGGTCTGGTCAACTCTGAGATCTCCTTTTGCAAGAGTAATTCTCTCTTACGCCTGTGAATTCTCATTGGATATAAAAAAACCAAATCAATTGCATCATCTGAGGTAAAGGAGGTTTCATCAATATGATGTCAGAAAGAAAAACAGAAGCCACAAAGCAAGATTAACTGTCATCTCCGCCAAAAAAATCTGGACAAGAGAATAATTAAATGCAAGAATGCCTTCACCTGGAAAATTAAGTGGCTGGAGATAAAAATACCCATTGCTGTTAAGCTACTCTTCAAAACAAAGTTGCAGTTCAGAGTCAATCACAAGAAACGTGGTTCAAAAAATAATAATGGGACATCTGCAGAAAGCAGCAGCCTGTCAGAGACAAAAAATAAAAAATAAAATATAATTTAGAAAAGCTTTAATTGTGAAATCCGGGTCTCCCCCATCCAGTATCAGAAAGATTTTGTTTTTCTTTCGCATAATCTGGGCAAGTTGCCCAGGAAATATGAAAAACTGAACTCAGGACTCAGGGAGCAAGTTAAACAAAAAACAGAATTGCCTTTTAATGTTAAAGACACATTTTCATTCAGTAGGTGCAGTCATACCCACCTTTGCTCAAAAGCATACAATTATTCCCAAAACTCTTAACACCCCCTGCCCCATAAAGTGGCACCACCTTAATATTTCATATTTTATACTTAGTATTTTAGAACAAGGCACTGACAGTCACTACAAAAAGTCCTTTGGAATGCCTTGGGATAACTGGCCATGTCTTCAAGAGGAAATAACAGCCCAGAGAGGAGCAGAATTAAGTGTCCCAAATCACCAGATCCCTGCCCAGTCTGGCAGCCAAGTTCAAATACTTTATTCTGACTGGAGTTCAGAACTCAGTTCCTCATGGCACGAGTGCACAGCTGACTGCAGATCTCAGCTTTTCCTGCTCCTCGGATCTCAGAGCAGAGAGCACAGCCCACCACGACTGCCACGGCAGCAGCCAAAAACATGGTGACAAGAACTCCAGAGCTGAGACACTCGTTTAATGAAAGGTGATGGTCACTCACACATCATAGGTTCTTTTTCACGGGCCGTAATTACAGCCTGAGCTGGGCTTGCTCTTCCTCATTTAGTGCAAAGCAACTTCACAGTAACCTTCCCATCGCATCCTCTGTCGCTGCAGACCTTGGCAGGAAGTTATAAAGATTTCAGAGAGATGTTTCCCAACGTTTGAGAGCTGAAAATGAGAAATCTTTAAGGTCCACCTTCTGCTAAGGCCTCTGAGGCCTGAAGCAGCTCCCAGTATAGAAATATATATTTCAATTAAACTTCTCTTTCCACCAATTCTAAAAAAAACAAGTTTGCAACAAGAGATTAACTCAGGCAGAGATGAGGACGAGGCCTGTTCAAGGCTGACAGCTACTCCCATTTCCCCTCTTGAGATGTGATTTTGTTACCTTCTTCCCTCATTTTATCAGATAAACAGCACAGTTCCATCACTATATTCAGATACTGCACTGTCAAAGCTGTACTCTCCAGAATCAGGTCTTCCCAACTATTCACATCTCCCGTTTCTCCATTTGTCTCACTCTCCAAACTCCAGCAGTCACCTGCTGGCTGTGCCTCTTGGCAGGGGAGATCCAGACTGATTTTCTAACTTCAAAAAACTTGAACGAGACCTTATCCAAACTCTCCTCTTCCAAAAACACAGCTCTGAACTCGGGCTGATGAGGACACGCACAGGGTTTAATGGAGTTATGTTTACTCAAGTCCTGCATCACCCAGACTCTTGCTGATTTGGGTATGACAACTCCTGGCCCAGCTGAGAAAGAACAGAAAGCTTTTATTCCAATTTAAATGATTTGTCACAGAAAACTGCATCCTCAAACACGCAGCCGAACTCCTGTTTACAGGGAAGGATTTTCAAACCGAGTCTCTGCTGCTTTTCATTCCAGATAGACATTGTATTCCTGGAAGTCATGAGCAGGGACATGGTATTTATAAAATGCAGCAACGGAAACAGTGCTTCTCAGATCACCTGCCATTGCTACTGCCCAGCGCTCAGAGCTCTTTTTAATGGAAGGATAAACACTGGGAAGAGAGGCAGGCGTGCAGAACTTACTCATTATTTGGTCTCATCACTATGTGATCCACCTGAGACCCTTCCAGGAATTAAATTCCCATTTAGGCCTAAGTTGGCCCACCTGTTTCTCTCATAGTTCAGTAAAAAAACAAACAGAAAAATGCAAAATCAGGTGCTGTTTGGGTATGGGCTGAGATGGCACTGACCTACTCTCAGAAAATGGTCCCAGAAAAAGGTAATTTTCCAGAAGAGGAAAATTATATGGAAGGGGGTGAGGGGAAGGCACATAAATCAAAATATGTGCTGCTTGCCCTTTCTCCCACTCCCCAAGCTTTACCCTTTCTCTCGGGCTGGGCCTAAGAATCCTCAAGCCTTATCTTTACCTCGCTATCCACTGAGTCTCATCCTCCCTGGAAAAGCCTTTGGAGATTCCCAAAGACAGGCAGCAAGTGGAGCCTGAGCAGGGAAGGGTGGAGTGCTGGAACTCCAGAGACAGTCTTTGTTCTGGGCGTTCATTAGATAATGGCAGCAGCCTTCACCAAAACACAAGTTATAAACAGGACAAAAGGAAGTGACTTTGGTCACAGAACCGCTCAGTTTTCACCCCTGCCTTGCATGATGTCAGAATCTCACCAGTTCTCCAGTTACCGGATGATCTCTGAGAGCAAATGAGGCTGAAATACAGCATTAAAAAATAAATAAATAAAAGGCAAAAGAGGGGAAAAAAGGCGTAAGAGAAACCCACAGCCACATCTGCCTGGTCATCTGCTGCTTTATCACCTCTGACGAGGGAACACAAGTCATTCCTCATTGCTAAATCATTACAAATCAGCTATAACAGTACCACAACCAAGTTCCACAATTAACTGCTCCTGCAGCATATCAATCCATTAAGCCCCACACAGCTGTGCTACCTTGGCAGTGTGGCTACAGGGAAAAAAACACCATCCCCAGCCCTCCCGCGCCAAAAGCCTGGCCGCCCATATCAGGCGTGCGGGGGCGGGCGGAGGCCGACACCCCGGCCAGGGAAACCGAGCTCCGAGCCGGGGCTTCCCCAGGCTCTCCTTCGCTGCCCCCGGGCCCACTCTGTTCCACCGCCCCCTTTGCCGACTTAAAAGGCTGCAGACTTCTCAATTTAAGAAAAAAATATAAAATCAGCTTGAACAGCGTCGCTGTTCCCGTGCCAGAATGGAAATCCAAGAGGATACGCTGAAGCAGGGAAGAGCATCGGAGGTTCCTCCATGAAAACAAAGGCTATAAAAAGGACAAATATGGTTTTAAAGAGAAAACGCTCGTACACAAGCGGATGCCTGGACTGGCAGCCACGGCAGAGGTTCGGTGGCACACACAGCCACGCGTCACACCGCAGCCACCCCCAGAACGCTTCATCCCCGGCAGGCAGCGGGACCGACCCACACCGGAGTCCTTCCCGACTTTCCCACCCCGGAGAAACGGGCTTCTTCCTCACCTTATTTTTAGAGGCACAAAGCACCCTGTACGCAACACATGACATGATGTAACCCTCAACACGGCCGTGGCCCAAACCAGTTCAAAATATAATGGTCAGTCAAAACAAATAAAAAACCTGCAGTTCCTCCCATATCCTGACCGGTTTCATGGAAAACTACAGTTTGTCATTCAAGTGCATTTTACATAACAGGGAACATAATCTATGGAGTGCCTGCCTTCTGCTCCACCTGGACACAAATTTCAGGAGAGGAGCGATGACACCTCGGTTTGGAAGATGGGTCGGATTTTTGGGGAGAAAATAAGTTTAGTTCCCAATATATTTAGCTGCTTTATTTTTCCTCCTACATGACTCCCATTTATACCGCAAATGATGGAAATTTCTCTGTAATCAAGCACTGGAAGATGCTAATCCCGTGATGGAAGTAAACACACGTAGGGATCACAGAAAACATTTCAGGATAGCCCGACTCTTCGAGCTTGTTTTGGGGAAAATTATTCTGGATCGGCAGGGCCGGCTCGAAATAAAAAAAATACAAAATATGCGGCTGGAAAGTACATACAGGGAAATGGTTTTGGAGCTCGAAGCCACATGGAAAATAACGCTATTGTGCGCCCCGGGAGCAGGGAGAGCACCGGGTGACACGGCCCCCGCCGGTGACAGCCCACCGGGATTACCGGCACCGCTCCGCTCCTATTTTCCAGGCGGATTTGGGGCCGCGGGACCTGCTCCCTCCACGCGTTTTGCAAGCTTTGAGGTTATGCAATTAAATTTTTCTGTTTACTTTTAAAACTTCGCGTGTGCCCCCCCACCCCAGCCCCCCTTTCCCACCAGGTTAGGGAATGG
>VZRS01014203.1:121604-148513 GCA_013398055.1 Ifrita kowaldi
CCGTGTCCCGCAGGTGGCACCGGGGCGGGAGCCGGGGGACGCGCGGGGCGTCCCGCGGGCCGCAGGCCACTCGTGCCCCGTGCGGGGCGCGGGTCCCGCAGCGGGGAGGGACCTGCCGGGGGATCGGGAGGTGCCGCCGGGACACCGCGCCCCGGCCCGGGTGACGGGGACTGCGGTCCCGCTGGGGACACCGGGCCCCGTCCCACGGATGGCACCAGGCCCATGTCCCACAGGTGACGCAGGGTCCGTGTCCCCCGCGTGTCCCTGGGCTTGTGTCCCGTCGCTGCCGCGGGTCCGTGTCCCACGGGGTCCATCCCGGGGTGACAGCGGGGCCCCGCCCCACGGGGGACGCTGCGGCGGAGGCAGTGCCAGCGCTGCTGCCCCGTGTCCCCGCAGCCGTGGCCGTGCCGGGCTGTCCCCGAGCTGTGCCATGGTCCCCAAGGAACCCAACCCACAGGACTCACCAGCAGCTCCCTCGGCCTCTTGTGAGCCACACACTGCTGAACTCAGGGTCATCCCAGTGTCATCTTTACTCCTAGACACAGAAACTCTTCCAATGGCTTCTCCTGCCCACTGATGTGAGGCGCAGCCACGGAGCTCTTCATCTGCTGCCACTCTTGCTTTCTTAAATTGTCTTTTAGTTTTTATCCCGCTGACAGGACAGGTTTAATTCAAATAAAAGACTCAACTCCCTGTCCCACAGGTCAAAAAGCAGTTGAGCTTCCTCACTTCTCCCTGATGGTCCTCCTGTGCAATGAGAGTTGCTGTTTCCCTTTGGGACACTGGAGCTTGGGAGAGGATCACGGAATCATGGAATGGTTTGTGCGGGAAGGGACCTCAAAGCCCATCTTGCTCTACTCCCTGCCATGGGCAGGGACACCTTCCACTATCCCAGGTTGCTGCAAGCCCTGTCCAGCCTTGGACACTTGCAGGGATGGACTAACCACAGCTTCTCTGGGCAACCTGTGCCAGGGCCTCACCAAACTGCTGCAATGAGACACAGGAAGAGCAGGTCGGCAACTCAGTGACCAAGAGCTGAACTACGAGACACAGGAATAAATGTCCAGGAGTAAAAGAACCATGGGAGAAAACAGGGGGAAGCAACTAGGAGAGGGTTCATCTCAGTGTCGCTTGTACAGCCAAACTCGGCTCTCAAAAGTTACTGGATTAGGTTGGGCAAAAATGAGTGGTAAAATGTTCAATCCAAGATGACCACATGCAGCAGGAGGAATTCCTGCACAGCCATGAGCCTTCCTGGAAAGCTTTTCCACCAGGTCTGGAAGTATAAGAGACTGAAATAATTAATTTCTCTGCTGAGCAAGAACAGCTGCAGCCACAGGGTGGGGACCTGCTATGGAAAGCAGGAAAAAATGAAAATAAAACTCACCTGCTCCATACCCAAGAGCTTCTTGCATCTCCCGTTGCTGCAGGATGGAAGGTGAGGATGAGCAGCAACAGCTTCTCTGGGCAGCCTGTGCCAGGGCCTCACCAGGAAGGTTTCTCCCCGCTATCCCACCTATCCCTGCCCTCTGGCAGTGGAAGCCATTCCCTGGGTCCTGTCCCTCCATCCCTTGTCCCCAGTCCCTCTCCAGCTCTCCTGGAGCCCCTTTAGGCCCTGGAAGGGGCTCTGAGCTCTCCCTGGAGCCTTCCCTTCTCCAGGTGAACATTCCCAGCTCTCCCAGCCTGGCTCCAGAGGGGCTCCAGCCCTGGAGCAGCTCCGTGGCCTCGTCAGCTCCACATCCTTACACCCGTTGTCACACCAGTGTCACACCTCCCACCTCACCCAAAATTCCAGCCAGGATCTTGCAGCCCACTTGGAAAGCTGTGGTAGATTTACAGGTGACACGTGGAGCCCTGGGAGGCACAGGACAGAAAACAGCCCCTGTGCACCCCAAGGTGTCCCTAAACCTTTCCCAATCTCTGTCACTTGCCCAACTCCTGAAGGACAAATCCCACCCCTGACCCAAAGCACCCAGGGCTAAGCCTGCTTTTAAAAGTAATTTATTTGAATTTTCCACATCCTTTCATGAATTGCAAATATATTAACAGAAAAGACTTTTTTCGCCCTAGGACTGTACAATTTTTGAAATGAAAAAAAAAAAATCAAGAAAAGGAAAAAAAAAAAGACAAATTACATTGTTTCAATGCAAATAGTAACACCACACCCACACTTTGCATTCTTCCACAGTTTTGTTGTAACAAAATGACAGTTCCCTAATTCTCTTCAGTGAACACTTGCTCTCACCTGCCTGCCAGTGCCTCCATGCTTGGCCTCCTCCTCTCTGTCCTTCCTCAAAGAGCCAAATTTTAGTCCTTCAATACTAATTTTGTGTTTCTCCTTAGAATGAAAAATAGCAGCATGGGCTAAATGTGACCCTGGATTCTTGGGAAAAAAGAAAATACCTTTAAGGTAGGATGAACATATAAAGCCAGGAATGCTTTTAGTATTAAGTCTTCCAAATAGCACAAACATCCTTTGAACAGCCCAGCTGAATTAAGAGCTTTTTCCCAGGGGCTGAGAGTTTTACTGTGGTTTTCAGGGAACAAAGGAAAAGGAAAAAAGCCCCCTCAATTCCTGGATCTCTGGTCCCCACACGAACAACATTTGTTATGGAAAAGTAAATAGCACCTGCTTCCTCCTGCTTTTTGTTTAGAAAATATGCTGGGAACCATAAGGAAGCCAACTAACACAGTAATTAGTGGCATTCCACAAGTGCTGCCTGCAGACCTTACCAGGAGGTGCTGCTCAGAGACTCCTCCGTGCGAGGGATGTTCTTGGAAGCTGCCACGAGCTGGAGCTAGATGGGAAAACCACACCAGGAGAGACACGGGAACCTCAGGAGCAGGGCCTGGGAGCTCTGCCCTGGGTGCAGATCAGTCCCAGGGAAACCTCCCCAGGGAAGGCTCTCCAGGAAAGGGGAATCACCCCAGAACACCTCAGCCACAGGAATCCGTGCGAGATCCCCCAATCCAGCCCGAACGTGCCATGATCTCCCAGTCAGTCCACCAACTTCTGCGTGGCAGAGGCAAACATTTCATCCCTTTTAATTCCTCATATTTTAGAGGGTTTTTTTCACCCTGTGAGGGAAATTGAAGCCTATTTTTCACTGCCCATCCTCCTACTTCAAAAAAACCCACCAAACCACAGAATTCTATTTTCGCTCAGAAGTCAGGGATTATTTTTCAAGGATAAAGGTGTCCATGTGGCTCTTGACCAGAGAGAAGCTGGGACAGGAGAGGTGCCAAGTGGACAAAGACAGAATTCAAAAGAAATTGAAGTGTAAAGGAAACTAAGAGACCCCTAAAAACCAATAGATTTAAAAAAAAGGAAAAAAACCCCATTAAGACTGATCACAACAAATACGTTGCTATGAAATTTGTATCATTCCCAATTTATTAGGCATAAATTGCTCTTTAAAACTGCTTGTATCATACACTTGCTTTATCATCACTGCACAAAGGGCACCAATTGCTGCTGCAGAATGCTACAGAGAGCAGTTTGGACTCACTAATGTGGCACAGCTTTCTCCTCTCAGAAACAGACCCTGGAGGAAAGGAAAGTGTTCCTAGAATGGGAAACTGAAAAAACAGCTTAAAAAAATAAGGAAAAAGACAGATAATTGCACATTTTTGCATCCTGCTTGGACCACACTTTACAATATAGTTTTCAAAGTGATCACAGACCTAAGGAGATACTGATCCGAGACAATTATTTGATGCGTTTGACCAAGGTTCTGATTGTATTAAGGCTTCCAGTCTTCCCACTTCCACAAGATTAAGGGTTTGATGTTTCACATTACACTTGTATCTACATTTCTCTCTTGATTTTGCCCTTTATTAATTTTTATTCTTCAAAGGGGAAGAACAAGTCAAGGGGTGCATGAAAAATGAAGCAAGGTGGTGCTGACTGAAACACAAAGTAAACACTGACCTTTCCAAAACCGGGTGAATAAATTAATTCATGGTTAGAACATGAAAGCGTTTGATGAAAGCTCTGATCCTGCAATGTGATTCTCCTGCAGTTGCACTCTAGGCAGGGACAGGGGAGTTTCACGTGGCCTGACACGCGCCCAGTCCTGGTTGCTCACTGGAGACACTGCAGCTTTAAGGTCATTGACACTCCCTGGCATTTAAGTTACACTACAATATGCAAAAGTCTTGAACAGCCTGTTTGTCAACACTGTCCTTGGAGAACTGGGAAATGAGGTTCAGCACTCTGCTTACCAAGAAAGACCCAAACTAAGACACATTTCTGGAAAAAGAACAAGACACCTCGTCATTAGTACTATCCCCACATCTACTGGCTTCCATACAGCAAACCAAGTCTGTCTTCCATGATATTTTTTTCCAGCAAGGGGGAGTCCAAAACCAGCATTTTCTCCTCAGTCATTTCCATAAGTGTGTAAGAGCCAACTAGTCAGACTCAGCAGCAGCTGGATATTGCACTGCCATGAACTCTGGTACAGTTCAGGTCTGAGGTGCACCCGTGGTGTCAGGGGAGAACAACGACAGTGCTGGCTCAGAGATGTGGAACCCAGGATGCCAAGGAAGGGGAGAACACGACAGTACCAGTCACACACACTCAAGCTCAGACACCGGCTCTTGGAGGTTAAAATTCATCACTTTCCACAGCGTGGAGCTGCGTGTCATCCGCGTCTGTCATGCTGCTCTCCTGGGACTCGTCTGTGCCCACTGCGGAGGGAAAGAGACCTCGGGGTCAGAGACCACAGGGCTGTCCCACTGCAAAGCTTCCCCCACGACCCAGCCCAGCCCATCAATGGCAGGGCACCCAAAGTATTAAAAAAAAAATTCCATTTCCCCCCCAAATTACCTTGAATTACTTTAGTTTGCGCCATGTACCTTGAGGGGCATTCAGCTGAGGCTGTGGAACTCTTCCACACTTTCTCTGCACAGCCAGGGAAGCTGAACTGTGACACACAGCCCAACACTCATTTTGTTTATGTTTATTGGACAGATAAGCTGTTGGTTTTTTCCTGTTTAAATTTTTTTTCTTGTTTGGTTGGGCTTTGGGGTTTTTTTCCTGTACTGCTCAGGTGTTGCTCAGCAGTTCCAGTCTCTGTCTCCATCTCCTGGTCACAACAGGCTCAGCTCATGGAGCCAGGGCTCAAAATTACCCCAATTCCAACAGCAGGGAGAGAAAAACTGGTTATTTCCAGAAGTGCAGTGCAGAGTAAAGTCCCCATATTAAAAAGCACACAGGACCAATAAAAACCAACGTGATATACAGCTGTCACCTTTCCCTGCTTTTTCAGTTGAGAATTTCAGGACACAGCATTCATCTGTCTGTCCTACTACATCTAAAGAAATTTCACAACCCTTCACACCATGCTTTCTGTAGGGAAAATGAATGAATGCTGCTGAATGAAGAGCCTCCAGAGTTCTCACTTGCTGAGCAAAATGTTTCACTTATTAAACCTGGTATTCTTCCCACACCCAAATAGCAAAAGCCCCTGCCCTGCCCCAGGGCTGGAAGCACAGACCTGACTCATAGGGGTAACATTCACTGATCTGCTCCTCGCGGGTGATGGGCTCCTCGTCGTCGGGGAGGTAACGCTTGTCAATGGCCTCCTTGATCTGGTTGTTGGCTCCTTTGGGATCCAGGTCCATTGCCCAGGAGAAATTCATTAGGGCCAGATGTGTCTGACCCAGTTTTTTATAAACCTAGAAATAAAAAAGCAGAAAAGGCTACATTTACACGAAGCTGCTCCTTGAAAGTTTGGGTAACGAATGTTCCAAGCTGCAGTTCAGTGATGTTTTGTGGAAAGCAACAGGGGGTGGGTATGAAAAATTTATTATGTGAGCCCCAAGGGAAATAACAAATACGTGTAGAAAGAGCAAGTGTTTCTATTTAAAATAAAAAAGTTTAAACTAGCAGCTAAGACATTCTTTATCATTAAGGGCAGAGGAGGAAGTTATTTATCTGTGTTGAGCATTTAAACAGTGAAAATACTTCAGTTTGTCAAGACATGGCCACTCTCATGTCATTTTAGAGGTCCAGCTACTCCTGGACAAACACCAGTGAATTTCAGCACAAATCCTTTTACCTCTCTCCAGTTTAAACACAATAAAGAAATCTTGCTGACAGAGAGTTCCCCAGCACTGCGTTAGAGGGAAGTTTGTCTTGGTGCTTCCAAGTGACCAGACACTCCCCAGCAGAAAAGTTGCAGAAGTTATTTAAAACTTATCAGCAGAGGAGGTGGTGGGAAGGAGGATTTCTGTCACCAGATCACTTCCCTCTGGCATTTCACACAAGAAAGTTGCTTCTTATTCAGTATTTCTGAGACAATGCATGAGAATGGGATTCAATATTTTAAAGTTACGTGTGCAAATAACCAGCTCTGCTGAGTGAGGGATGGACTAGCACCTCCAGCTCTCTTTAACTGCCCTTTGCATTTAAAAGCTGGCACACAATAAAGCTGTGAGCACTAAGCCTTATTTAAAGCTTTGGGAATTCTTAGAATACTGCTCCAAGTGGAAGCAGCTTAGTGACAGGCATCAAATTTTCTCATTAAGCAACAAATGAAACCAAAGAACTTACAATCATAGTGAAGTTTTACCTACCTTTCCTATTAAAAAGTAAACAAGAGACTCTTTGGGAACAATCTGTTTCAGTTCTTCAAGTTCTTGTAAAGCCGACTGAAAGGTTAGAAAGAGTGTTTATATTAGGCATTTGAAACCAAAAACTTTTAGTGAAACTTCTACTTTACTTTTAAACTAGTTGTTGATGCTGGAGCTATTAATTCTGCTGTGACAGTCACCTGGCAGCATTAAGAAATTCAACCAAAAAATATTTGGTCTGCAGTTAGAAATAAAGTTTGAAGAAAAGTTTTCCCTTTCAATGTGCACACATGTTTCTGAGGCAAGTTTCAAAACAGACCTGGCTTGTCTTCTGGAGTCAAAAAACACTGGCCAGAGGAAAAGCTGCTGGATAAACACTGCGGGAAGATCTCTTATTCTAAACAGGGTTCAGGTCAGCAGGGGATCAGCCCAAAACTGACTTTTCACTCCACAACACAACCTTGGAAACAGCTGGTTCCTATTGCTGTAACTGGATATGGGGCAGTTTGCTGAGGTTTTTTAGTAATTTAGTATAAACTCATGATAGTGGGTCAGGCTAAAATAATAATTAAAAAACAACACCTGCTGGCCCCAGATTTTATTACAATCAAAACATGTAACGCAGTTCCCTGGTGAGGGTGGCACTTGCCAAAGCAAATGCTTCGCATGTCCCAGGCTCTTCCTGCGAGGCCTGGGGCTGCCCACGGTGACCTGTACACATTCGGCTTCCAAGGCATCCCCATTCCCAGCCACAGGAATTTCAAGGTTGCCACGAACACCCAGACTGACCTTGTACTTCTCATTTGCAAATAACACCGAGGCTCTATGGAATTTGCATAGTGGGTTCTTGGGGTCGATGTTGATTGCTTTGTTCAAAGTGTCCAAAGCCTTCTCAGATTTTTTCAGTGCATGTTGGACCTGACACACAAAGAGAACAATTCCAAAAGGGGAAAAATAGCAGCTCATCTGCCAGGCAAGGACAAACCCTTTTGACCATGTTTAGTTACAATTTGCTCCTTTAGAAAAATATTTGCCCAGTTCTAGACCAAGTCTGAACAAGCTTTCCCACAGGAAGAAAAATCCTCCTCACCTCGTCTCCACGCCAAACCCTTCTCCCCACCCAAGTTAAGTGCCATGTACTTACTACTCCAATGTGACACAGCAAGACTGAGCTCTGAGGGTTGATATCAAGTGCTTTCTGGAAATGCATTTCTGCCAGACTGAATTTCTCCTGTTTGTAATAAATCATTCCCAACCCGTACCTGCAGCAGAGAAACAATTCTGGTAAGTAGCAATGGATTTTAATCAAATTAGTTTCTGTCAGCGAATGTGACACGGAAGGAATGGTTTGGAGCCCTGCCAACCCCTTCTAGGGTGGGACGGGATTTCTTGGGGGAAAAAGCTGTCTGAAGTTTTCTTTCTTTTTTTTATCCATTGGGTAGCTGAAGAACTGATGTGTGATACACAGGAAGACTGGCTAAGCAGCTACTAAATAAAAAGCACACAAAAGTTATCAACACTAAGGGACTCACACTCACAGATCTAACTTTTGCTGCTTAATATATATTAAAAAGCTGTAAGAAACTTAAGTGTGTCCCTGCTCATGGCAGGGGGTGGCACTGGATGCGCTTTAACGTCCCTTCCAACCCAAACCAGTCTGTGACTCCATGAAGTTACAGCAGCAGCAGCATCCAGAAGATGCTCCTCCAGAAGGAATCCTGCATCCCATGCAGCAGCAGGGGATACAGCCAAACTTACCAGGCGTTGTAGTGCCGGGGGTTGACCCTGATGGCGTTTCTAAAACAGGCCAATGCTTTGTCCAGTTCTTCTGTCAACACAAACTCGTGGCCCAGCAGGGTGTAGGCATAGGCATAGTTTGGATCCACCTGGATGGCCCTCTGAAAGAACTTGATGGCAATGTCGTGCTCCCTTTGCAAGCTGAAGCAGTTTCCTGCAGCACACCAGGCCTGGAGCAGCAGCAGGGCAAGAGCAGAACCCTTTTTACAACCCTGAGTGACTACAGTTGAGCTGAACACATTTATCTATACTGCTTTAAATAATTATAAATAACTTATTCCTAGATTTAAAAGTAAAAACAGGAATAAATCAACAGTTAGTTCAGGCTCATTCCTGTGAGGCAAGCAGGGCTAAACACACCTTCTAAAATAAATAAATAAACAAACACACTGAAATACAGAAATGGAGAATCCATGGACACCCAAGTCTGCACCAATTAGATCCTTTGATGACTAAGGACTAAAGATTTGAAGCTGTTGAAAAGGCCAGAAATAAAACATCTTTGATATTTAAGACTAACAAAGGGAGAGATGGTACTTTATTTCTTCAGCTCCCTCCAATTGACAAATCTGGAAATCTGCAGAGAAAGAATTTTAGCAACAACCTCCTCTTTTCCTGCTGCTCAGCATCCATCGAGACTGTAAATACCAGAGCCTGGCATCCCTCACTTCCCAAATTTTTAGCATCACTGCCAAAGCACAGAACTGTTTTCCATTCCTTGGATTAGAATCTGCATTTCCCTCTATCCTGACTAATCTTACTACAACCACCAACTGCTTCACTGGGTTTGAGCTTTCCACTCTTAGACAAACTAACAGGACAACACAAATTGGATTTCCTCCTCCACCAAAAAGATTTCCAATATCCTCCAGAGTTTTCTCAATTCTTAAGAGCACATCTATAAACTCACATCTGTTATTTTTACTGTGGCACTCATTGAAAGATTCCTGGTTTTTGGCACATTGTGACTTTACATTACCATATACCCTGCAGTTTAATGGACTTTAGTATAAAAATGTGCAACATCATGTCTGCAAATAAATTCTAGAACAAGTATTTTAAGTGCCAGTGAATTAACTACAGCAATTAAAAGGTGGTACAGGAAAAAGATATTCCTTATCTCTGCACACTGGCAGCAGCAGGAGTGACTGACTAACCCATGATCTTCCTGGTTGAATGGTGCCAAGGCAAATTTAAATAACCATTAACAGATAAAAGGTTCCAACCTGTTCTACATAAGCTGATATTCAAATTTTAAGAAGCCATTTCAGGCATCAGCAGTTCAACAGACAACCCTGACACCTCCTCTCCAGTTTTGCCATGTTCAGGTGTATTCCCACTGGAGAGTACACTGGATTAGAGCTCAAAGCTCTGCTCTGAATCACTGATTTTACCACGTAGTTTCCCTCTTCTCACTCAAGCCCACAGCATTTTATACCTCTGGTGAGTTTTTATCCATGTCTGTCAAATCCTTGGAAAGAACTGAGAGGGCAACATCTTTCTGCAGATGCCAGAGCGTGGTTGAATAGATCTCCATGCCTTCTACTCTGTAGTTTTCAATCCTCCTCACTTCTGAAAAAATTCTCTCAGCCTGAGAACAGAAATGAAACTTAAAATAAACTTCTGCCCACCAAGGTGGAGCACAGAGGTCAAGGTCCAAGGCCTCATGTCCAGCCTGAGCATCCTCTTTGCTTTTTAAGTGTTCTACAGAGAGCTGCAAGTCCTGGAACTTTCCTTTCAAGAGAAGGAAGTGACTGTATCCCAGGATACTTATGCCAGCAGGAATGCAGCCAGCTCTCCCTCCTGCTGACTCAGCTGCATTCCTGTTTCTATCCGTGCTCCAGCAAGGCAAAAACATTATCCACAAAATCAGGAGGAGTGTAACAGACTTTTATGGGCCAGTTATGACTGTTCACCATCCCAACAGTGACAGGATAAGGGGCAATGGTTTTACACTGCCAGAGGACAGGGTTAGATGGGATACTAGGAAGGAATTATTCCCTGTGAGGATGGGCAGGCCCTGGCACAGGTTGCCCAGAGCAGCTGTGGCTGCCCCTGGATCCCTGGCAGTGTCCAAGGCTTGAAGCACCCTGGGACAGTGGAAGGTGTCCCTGCCCACGGCAGGGGTGGGAATGGATGGGCTTTACAGTCTGTTTCAATCCAAACCACCTTGGAATGCTGTGATTGAAATCCATACCCTCACCTTTCTAAATAATCTATAAAAGCACCCAATGTGCTCCATCTCTAAACAGACTGTGCACAGCTCAAAACCCCCCTCTCCTTTGTCTCTTGCACATGTTCTGCCAAGGAGTGTTCTAAAATCTTAGCAAATGGGCACATCAGCTGTCAGGACAACAGTGCCAAGGAGAGGTGAACTGTGGGATTACCCTGAACTGCTCACTTCTGATTCTGGAGCAATTTGGCATCACCTCAGCTGTGCCAACACTTCATTTGTGAGGCTGGAAGGGAAACTGGGTCACTGATGTGATCAGAATTAACTAGAATGGAGAGAAGTATTTTAGTTTAGAGCTCAAATTGTTGAGTGACCTAATCTAAAACAGTGCAGTGCAAACAATTCCATCAGCATAGCTGGAGGCAGAGACAGGACAGACAAGGAAGAGACCCCAACAGATGGATACAAGAGGAAGTAACATTAAAAAAAGTTTTTAGGAAAGCTCAGTGATAAAGCTCTAAGGAAGCAGATTCAAGATCTAAATCCATTCCAGGTGTAACTTATATTTATCCATTTACCACAACTGCAAACTTCCCGTAGATTTTACAGGAAGTCTGCAGGTTTTGTGTAAAACTGCCAAAGGAAAGCGAGAAGAGGAAGGCCCAGCCCCAGTTCCTACCTGCATGTACTCTGCCAGCTCAAAGTAAGCTCTCCCAATTTGGCACAGCACCCAGCCTGTGTTGTAGTGGTGGGATGGCAAATGGCTCAAAATATTGATGGCTTCTTTGCAGTTGTATGAGCACAAGGCTAAATAACCTTTCCCCATGTCCCGGAGAAGGCTCATCAAACCTTCTAGGAGAAAAACACAATAAATAAAAGTGGGGAAAAAAAAAAAAGAAAAAAAGACAGCTGAGACTTATTTACTCGGAAGTGCTAATCCCAAAAGCTCTCCCTTGTGCACTGCTCCTGAATTTGCCTATGAAAACCTTTCAGGAGTTTCCAAATAAGGTTTATACACTGTTAATTAACATGATATTCTGAATATCAGACGCTGTAAGGGAAGCCAGAAAATAATGAGAGTTTCTAAACTCTGGGGCTCAGGGCGAGTGGAGTTCTGCACTTCCAGCAGCTATTCAAACACTTCTCTAGGTCTGAGCAGTTTCCACAAGCCTGGTAGCCATGGATACATCCTCTTGCTGCCTGGAAACATTACTGAGCCAAAAGAGAGGAATTCAGCATTTTGCTTAGGATTTTCTGACAATCTGAATAAAGACTTGTTTTTAAACAAGTGGAAAATATCAAGGGAGAACAGACCACATAAAGCCTATGTTGAGGGAGGATACTGGGTTATGAGCAACTCCTTTGAATCAGTTCCCAAGGGTAACAATACTGTCATACCTTACATACTTTAAGGTACTTACATTATTTTAACGTTATAATTTATAACAACATAACACTTACATTCATAATATCAACTATTATATTATCATAAGTAATACATTGCATAATAATTTATAATACTTTATATATCAATACTTTGAAAATACTTTAACCATTAATAAGGACAGAACTTGCAAGATGTATCTGCTGATAACTATCACTTTCAACATTTCTTCACGTTTCTAAGTTAACAAGAAAATATTGAATTAAATCAGTTTTTATCACTATACAAAGGTGAGAGCTGCAGGCTAAATGAAATGGGGAAGAAGCAAATACTGAAGCAACACTAAAACCCAGATACAGCAGATTTTACTCTACTACAGTCCAGTAGTGCTCAAACAGACCTGCTGCTGCCTTCTGTAGCGTGAAAGCTTGGATTTGTGGCGCAACAGTGGAAATTTTCCCTTCTGAAATGATGGAAGAGTCCAGTTTGGTAATTTCCAAACTGTCATTTAAGTTTGGTTGTGTTATTCCTCCCTTATTTGTTTTACTTTTTGTTTTTCTGTTTGGAATCTTAGGTGGAAACTTCATTTTTAATTTTTTGCTATTTTCCTGCAAATAAGAAAAGTAAGAGTTACATATAAAAGAGTCTTTTAAATTCAGAAATCTAAACTTGAGAGTGAATTGTGTAAAATTATGTTTAACAAGCATGCCCAGCCATGCCCTGCTCACCACAGAATCTGTTCTTAAGCTGCTACAACTGCTATGAATATGTGGAAATTAACAGCTGGCACAGTGGCACGGATAAGAAAGGCATGAGTTTCCTGCACTGGGAGGTTTGGTACCTTGGTTGTAGAACTGTCACTGGTAAACAGGCGAGAGCTTCGTCGAGGCAGCGCGTTGGGTGGAGCAGCAATGGTTGGGCTCAATACCTGAGGTGTTGTACTGGAAACAAAAATTTTAAAATCACACACGGAAAAGTAAGCTTCTTTGCTCCACTTCTACTAATCACAGCTTTTAGCTTTGTTTTAAACAAAAATGCTCCAGTGCTATGGTTTTTTTACCTTGTCTGTGGACCAGAGCTCTGTGTTTGTGCAACAAGAATTGGAGTGACTTCCCGGCTATTCCCACTCTGGGAGAAGACAGATTTTGTTCCAGCCTGGCTGATCCTGCTGACAGTCTGCACAACACAGAGTTTCTACAGGTTTGTTATTATGTCACTCAGGAGTCTCCACCTCTGCTGCACCAAACCCAACCCATTCCACCCGCCAAACACTGCACAAGGAGAAACAGAATAATTTTAATTAAGGGGAGGGTTCCCCCATCCCAAGGGGAAACCGTCAAAAGTGTTTCTCATTCTACCTGTTAATAACACCGGGTCCACAAAGCTTATGCACATTATTTGAAGATTTAGAATCTCCATCTAGTGGCAAGAAACTATACGTTAAAGTGCTTGTGCAAGAGCAAAAGGGAATTAAAAGATGTCATATTTAAAGGCTTTTTCCTGCAGAAAGTTGTAAAAAGAAAAAAAAATACACACAAAAAAAAAAGAAAAATATTTTTGAATTATCCTATTACAATCCCATTCAGAAGCCATTCACAAACTGCACAGCCTGTTTTCAGAACAGACCCTCCTTTTCCTACTTTTTAAAAAGAGCTTAAAAAAAATTATCTTTCTGCCCACTCCGGGGACACCAACATGCAATTCTGCGATGGCTTTTTGGAAGGGACAAGTGGGATCAACACCAGCACAAGCAATGCCAGTTTATGCATTATCCAGCCTCTAAAGCTCTGTCCATCCCTTCCTTTCCCAGATTCTGTTACCAGAGGATGGTTTAGGTGACCAGCAAGGACGTTTGCCCACTCAGACAAGAAGCCTTTGGATCCATCCTAATGCTTCATTCACTTATGTAAGTGTTTCCTAGGAAACTGCCTCTGTTCAGCCACAGCTCCACCAAACCTTGTCTGACACAGAACTGGAACAGTCATTATTTGCACTGGACAAAGCATGAACCAGAATTAAGGTTGTTTATTCAAATGTGTTAAATATTTGTGTTCTGGTAGTGGCACAGCTCCGTCTGCACAGCACCTAAGTGAGGAGTTGTGAAATTTACACTGTTTACACAAATTGCTGTTGTGTCACACTCAGCAAAGCAACAAAACAGCAGCAAATTCGACTTGGTTCCCCAAAGCTTTTCAGCTCTCAGAAGAGCTGCACTTTACTAATTTTATTTCCATTTTCAGACTCATGGAAATTTGCCTTCCTACATGTGCACAGTCCACCACAAGCCATTGTTTTCAAATGTACCGTGGAAAATTCCTTGGTCCTGAGCAGGTACAGGATGGGAGCTGGATCAGCCATACAGAGCACATCCCTAACAGAGCATTTCAGCACAGTTCCCAAATTTCCCTTTCAGAATGGCACAGCAAGGTGAGCACCAAGATTTGTCCAGAGCAAACATGGCAATTCAAGTTCTACTTTTTGAGGGATTCAAAACTATTACATGCAAGTTTTCACTTCAAAATACTGCCCCCTGTGAAACACCAACACCCCTCATGCAACTTATAGATTTACTAAAAATACAGGGAAAAATCCTCAGGTTTTTTGTTTTTAGAAAGGAACAAATAGTTCTTCAACTGTCACCAACATTCCACCTCTCATTTATCACTATGACAACTATGGCATTTTCTCCCTGAGTAAAACAGACAATTTTTAGTTTCCCCTACCCAAGACTCTGCTGAGTGAAACAGCACCATTCTCTCAGTCCTTTACAGACCAGCAGCAGGATTTTTATTACTCTGGCCTGTAAACTACAATTCAAGAACTACTTGGAGGAGAGCAGTAGCTTCAGCTCACTTGAGGCTTCAGAAAATACACTAAATAAGCAAAATGAAAACTCCACGTCTTCACACTCCACCCTGCAAACTGAAAAGTTTGCATTTGCTGTTGTTTGGAAGCATCAGTGTTTGTACCCTCTGTGATGGGAGGTAGACAGAACACAGAGACCTTCCCCAGGTTACTCCAGCAACACCAGCCGGGGCCTTTGGGTGGGAAAACTCAGCTCGCATGTCTTTTTCTCTGTGTTATGGATTCTTCTTCAAAGTGCACTGCAATGTCAAGCTCTCAGAAGAGCAGCTGTGCTCCAGAATGCAAGGTACCTTCTTTGAAGGTGCGCCGGTGGATGGCACATCAATTACAGAGGAAGAGTTGGTGTAATTCTGTAAATAGGATCCATCTCCAGGGCTTGGAGTTTCTAGTGGCAAAATTCCAAAGCTGAGAACAAACCAGAGAGGAAGGGTCAGTGTCTGAGTGTTACACCTGGCGAGCTGCTCTGATGCTGGGGTTAAAACAGAGACCCAGAGCATGGAATATCCTGAGCTGGACCCACAGGATCATCAAGAGTTGTTCTTCAAGAAAAGCTCTTTACAGTAGCCTTTCATAATAAAGTTTATTCCAGAACAGTAACGTATTCCTTTACAGATTTTTCAAGTGAGAACGTGGCAATAAGCAATATCCTGAATCTACAATTCCCCTCCAAACCACCAACTGTTTGTTTAAAAACCAGAAGAGGTCAACACTAGGACCAAGAGCAGTTCCTGAAGTTGTTTGGGTTTCCCTTGTGCAGCATTGTTTACAGAATTTTACCAACCATTGTTTACCAACACGTGTGTCTGAGTGTGCTGTGCAGCACCAGCTCTCCTGTTCCAAGTCCCAGACATCAGCAGCAGCTCAGCCTGGGCAGAGCTTGGCCATCCCAAGGACTTACCTGGGAGTTAGTGGGCTCAAAGCTGCAGGTCCCCCCAGTAAACTCCGTCCAGTTTTTGGTTTATTTTGAGCCTGTTTGGACAATATGGCAGTTCCTGACCCCAGAGGGACAGAATCCGAGGAAATCACAGCCGAGTCAATGTAAGACATGGAAGAATCCGAATTCAAAGAGGAATACTTTGAATTGGAGGACTCTAGGTTGATTCTGTTCAACTCCTGAAGAATAAAAGGCACCTATTAGGTACTCAGAGTATAAGTCCAGTTAAGCTGGAAAAACTAACTGATTTTAGCAGATGATTTTACAATGATTTCAGCAAAACTCACAATTGTGTCCTGGGGTGTCTCCATGAGGACGGTCTCGGGCTGTCTGTGGGATATGTTGTGATTAGACACCAACGTTGTGCAAGTGTTGGGCAGACAGCTGCTGAAGTTCTGTAAGGATGTTAATTTAAATGTTTGGTCAGGGTCTGGCTTTTCACCTGTAAGAGTGCAAGGAGATTTAGTAGTTATTCCTGAGTCTATACACTGAATATTCAGTCTGAAACAAGGACAGGGGACAAAGGATTTTAGAAGTGTTTTAAAGCATTTCACAGAATCATAGAATGTTTGGGCTGGGTTGGAAGGGACCTTAAAAATCATCTCATTCCCACCCTCCACTAGACCAGGTCACTCCAGGCCCTTTATACTAAAGCAGAAGTGTTCTTCCATTCTTCTGCTACAAAACCCTGGACAATCAATACTTTAAATAATTTTTATTCATTGTTTGTTCAAGCTATTCTCAGAAACAGTTTCTAAGTGTCTACTAAATGTAGGCTGGAAAGCACAGGGTATTGTTAAATCCAAAAATGTATAAATAATGAAAATGGAAGAAAACAAGACAGGAGTTTTTAAAAATGGCAAAGTATTTTAAATTAATTGTTGCTCACAAAAATCTCTCCAAAGAATTACTGAGTAAAACAGTTCAGCAGACTCACCTATTTCACATAGTGATTCAAAAGGGGACCAGAGGAAAGGATTTAAACTAAGGCTCTTTTGGTAACATTCTGATCCTTTGGCAAGCCGGTCTGTCTTGCTGCAAAAAGAATGAAACAGTTCACAGGGAAACTTCAGAACAGCACTTTTGTTCAAGAGAGTTTTCCAGAAGAGGAGTTGAAAAACAAAAATATATTGAGAGGCATAGAAACATTCCTCATTTTCCAAGCCAGAAGAATACTGAGTTCTTTTGAAGTTATTTGACATATTTAGACACAGTTGTCAAAAAAAGTTACATAAGCACTAGAATAGCTTGAGAATTTTCATTTTTAGGAAGATGCTGTTCTTTGCAACAGCTTGTTTCTTTTTTGCCAACGGTAACCTGATTGCCAGCCTTCCAGCCATCTTAAGTATCTATGGATAATACTTTTGCAAATAAATTAGGGACTAAACTGAACACTTAAGTATTTGCCTACAAAGAAATAATTTTGAAAATAATTGAGAACAGATATAGTAGAGAAGAATCCACGAGCCAAACTACTCCTACTCAATCACTCCTTCACATTCACTGAAACCTTTCTTGCATCTTGGCAAAGTCAAAACACTTAAATTTGTCAAGTTATTCTGCCTGGCACCCTCAGAACTTTGATTTGAAGGTTAGAGCTACACATGTATAAAACAGATAAGAAAAATCTAAATGATAACACTGAGAAACAAGCTGAGATTTTTTCTTAGGGAAGAATACAGAACAAATGCAAAGGTATATAAAAAAACCAGACTCCTGGATTGCATTCTTATCCACCTGGGAAAGAGGAATTTGTGTTTTCAGCCTTTGGGTGAAAACTAAACCATTCTTGCATTCCCAAATTAGACTGATTCCACAACTACCCACCTGAATTTATCGTGCTCCAAAATGGTGTAACCCAGAGACAGATGTCTCCTGTAATGACTAAGGATATGTTTGACTAAATTTGGGCTTCGTCAAGTAAAAACCCTCCAGCTTTATTGGGCAAAATGAAAAAGCAACTTTACCAGTAGACATGTCCCAGTAAGGAGAGTGTAAAGCATGCAGAGTCACCAAACTCCATAACAATGTCATCATGGCTTTTCTGTTTATTCAACACTCCACCAGACAAGATCTGCTCTCCTTCTGCAAGCCTTTTTAAAAAACAAGAGGTTTAAAGGGGTTACAAGGCTCACAGTACTGGCAGTCCAGTGTTTTCACCCTGCTGCAAACAAAAACAGAAATCCACTGTCAGTGTTCACAGGTTTTAAACCACAAACCAATTCCTGCAAATGAATGTTTAGTAACCAATGGATTCCTCTACAACAGGGAGCTTCAGGACTCTGAAGTCAAACAGCTCTACCGGGAGGGAAGAAAAACAAAACAAACCCAAAAGCAAAGGTACAAAATACAGCATGACTTTTCCAAGAGTGATCAATCCTAGGATGAAGGACAAGAAAATCTTCCAGACACTTGATCTTTGAAGGTGCTTTATCTAAGACAAGACAGTGCTTAATTTGGCTTTGTTTTCTGAAGAAATACAATCTGTAAGGCCCCATGCACCGAGTTAAGACCCAATATTGGGATATGGCAGAGATTTTGGATTTTGATGCCTTTCTTTCTTGCAAGAAGGGCTTAAAAAGAGAACAAAGGCTCAGTTTGCACCTCCTCCACCTGCAGGAGCAGCACCACTCACGGAATGGGCCACTGGCTGTCAGTCTTTAAAATTACTTAATAAAACTGGTGGGGTGGGAGGCATTTTTTGGGCATCTGAGCCCAAACACCTGAACAAACAAATCACCTTTTCTTGCCACCACTTGAAATGTCACTTGTAGGTGGATTCTTCTATCAGTACTGACCACGCCCACAAGAAAATAAGGCACGGCTGTATAGGGCTCATACAGCAACAACAGTTAAATTTAACAAATTCTAAAAAATGTGTTTAAGAAATCTGACTGACACCAGTTCAGGAGCTGGTGTGCTACATGCACACCCCAGACTTTGTAAAAGCAAGGGAGAGAACAACCAGCTTTGAATTTATTCCACTAGAACATTAGCACCATTTCCCTTCCAATGGACGATGCAAAGAAAGCTGTATCCTAATGGCTCCACAGCAGTTAACAGCCAGAAGAAACAGACCAAGTCAAAACATCGTGGGATGGACTTCCCTACTAAAGAGAGCAGCAAAGACCAAGGAGCTTTCCCTGCACATTCCAGAGAGGTCTGTTTTCTCCCTACACAGCTCCACAATTCCTGTCTAAGTTACTCAACAACTTTTAGAGGTTTCTGCAACATGGGATAATGCTCATTAGATCCATATCTGAAAGCAAAATAAATTGAACTTATAATCTTTCGTGCTGAAGGACCAATGAATTTCTAGTTTATACAAGATGATAGCTTCCAAAGAGAAATCCAAGCAAAAAAATGAATCCGTTTGTAACCCTGGACAAAACATGAAGGATTTACTTACTTGCTGAGGTCCACACAACATTTTGCAAGCAGGTATTTACACTGTGGGGTGGTACAGCTGTGTCCCTTTAGGAGCCTGTAAGCTTTATAGGCCTTTCCTGAGCGGTAGTAACACGTTGCCAGTAAAAACAGCGCTTCTTCTGAGTGTACTGGAAAACAAAATGTAAGAAAAAAAATCATCAGTTAGTTGTTAATCATTTTAGTACAAAGAATTTGGGGGCAGGGAGTAAAAGCCAGCTATGGACAAGATGGAAGAAAATGGGTATTGATATCAGAAATTCATTCCTGAATGAAGTGCATTTCTTTATCTGCTGGTGATTACTAAACTTCCTATGCCATTTCCTCGGCTAGTCAGATCAACTCGTAACATCTCCAGCTGTAAGGGAACTTTGATCCTTCTGGCTACCCAACCCAAATAAGTGACCAGCCAGCACCACACTGAGGATGTTCTGCTCTAAGAGCTTGACTTGGCATCCAGGTTTGAGACTGAGGTCAGACCCACTTGTGATTACAGCATAAAGAACAGAGTTAACCCCTGAAGTAACTTTAATCCTTCCTGTAAACTCACAGATTTTGCTCATCCGTGGTGGCTTAATCCACTCTCTGTATTTCCCCAAATGTTACACTCGAATCACGCTCACACAATATTTTAAATCAAAAGCTGTGTATGAACACGAGCAACTTCAAACTCCAAGCAATTAATAAACCCACATTACCTTTATACTTTTCAGAACACATTATCCTGCAAATGGAATTCAGCATTAAAAGAAACAATTTTGATGTTTGTTCACCCACCTAAAGGGAACACTTTAGAAAAATCAATATGAGCACTGTACAAAAACCTCTTTAGGAATCTGCCCAAATCCTTTGCTTCACTGAAAACTTACTATTTTAAGTTTTTGTTATCACCTGAACATTGACAATGGAAACAGAAGACCCAAACAGAGGACATTTCATTAGCCTTATCCTAAAAACACCAGAAGACCTTTCTGAAAATTCAAGTTAAATCAATTTTTATCCACTACTTCAACAGACTTGGAGAGTTCTGGGAAACGACCAAGCCACAGATGTCCCATCAAGGACAGTAATCAGAGGTAGACTTAAAAGAAGTTCTTCTCAGGGTGAAATCACTCCTGCCAACGTGGAGCCACTGTATTCAAGTTCTGCAGCTTCCACTCTGCAGTGTAACCACTTATTTTAACCAGGAGCCACATGTTTTGTTAGCAGTTAATTGCTTGCACCAAGTGTCAGCATTCATGCTGCTTTTTCTCAGCACTACTGGTCACTGAAAAAGGCTGTTTGAAGTATTCTTGCAGAGAATTATTCTGTAAAGATGTGTCACTATCAAGCCAGGTATTTTTCTCCTGGCTGCTGCAAAAAGTGAATTCTCTTTGTTCCTAAATCCTTGGCAATTACCTTCAATCTACCATTTCCCTGCACCTCACAGTGTGTTGTGTTCAGGGGAGCTCTGTCATCCCTAAAATACTATTTCCTTCATGCACATCTGGACTATCAGGTTCCCTAATATTCTACACAACATTTCTCATTTAAGCACCAGATCAAACACCCCAGATTTCATTTGTAACCCTGACACAAGAAAAAAGAAGCCTTTATTTCTCAAAACTTAGGTGTGTGCTTCCATTGTTAAGAATTGCATTGTGGGCATGGCAGGCAAAATATTTCATTACAAAACAGAGCATGAAATAGCTTATATAGTTTAATTCAAACTATAAGTTCAGGTTGTTTAGCATAAGAAATTGTATGATGCTTGTATTTTAGCTTAAAGATTGGAGTGTTTTTTATCTTAATGGTTAGGGAACAATACCTTTCAAAATAGAGAAGGAAAGCTGACCAGCAGTTTTGAGGAGAAAGAAGTACAGAAGAATGAAAAACTTATCTGAGGTCATGGAGAAAAGGTTAAAGAAATAAGAGGTGCTAGAACACACCAAAAAAGTGTTTGAAGGACCCAGAGAAAGTACAGATTCATGTTACTGCTGCCTGCTCACTATCCAAGACACCTCAGACCAGACAGCTTTAGAATGAAGTAACAATTAGCAGGGATTCAGCAGGAGACACCTGTTCCATATGTTCTGATTCTCACTGTCTCAATTTCACAGTGCTTTTCTCTCACCATCACAAGACTCTCTTTGAGCCAATCAACATATCTGAACAGCGTTATTAGCAAAGACAGCTTTCAATGTCAAGCCAATTTGTAGAACTTGTGTGCTGCATCTATCCTCAAGTGCCCTTGGAAGACATG
Organism: Ifrita kowaldi; assembly: GCA_013398055.1. NCBI lineage: Eukaryota > Metazoa > Chordata > Aves > Passeriformes > Cinclosomatidae > Ifrita > Ifrita kowaldi. The sequence continues at coordinate 143,005 of VZRS01014203.1, forward strand.
CAATGCTTGAGGGTTATTAAAAAACCCCAACACTCTTCCATTTAATACCATAAACCAGATCACTGTAAACACTGCACTTAAACACACAAATCTGAGTTTAATTTTAAGGAGGTTTTACTGTAAAATAACATTGCTACTGTTACATGATTTGATTTTCCAACCTAATTGCGAGGCATTCCTCTGCTTTCCCCAAGCAGAAAGTTAAACTTCATTACCAGAACAGAAGGAAAGCAAAGCAGGAACAGAGGCTCAAAAATCCTAAATTAAAAACTGAAAAAAAAAGTATCACCTTTATAATTGCAAAGTACACACCTTCTGCATATAACCTTTCTGCGAGGAACACGGCATCGCGATACGCGTAGTGGTTCAGTGCTTGCCAGATAGCAGCCTGCAAGGCAAGAAAATCATCTTAATTTAGTGGGGAGCTTTAAAAATGCAAAAAACTTCATTACCTCTTACTGTCAAAAGGCAAAGTTCAACTTGGTTTTATAGCGCCATAAAAAGAAAGGGGAGGATAAACATGCTGGCCAAGCTGTATTTGTTTCAACTATTAGTAAGGAGGCTTAAAAAACCCCACCAAACTCTGCACTGAAGTCATGAATCAACCTTGGAATGTTTCTCACTAGTTACCGGACACAATCATCCAAACCCCTCAGGAATCACCGAGTTTTAGCCTGGTGCACAACTCAGCAGAATTGCTGCAAAATACCACCAAACAGCAACACTTTCAGTAAAGATCAAAACAAAATCCAACCCCAGCTGGTCAGAGTACCCCATTAAAGCATCTCCCTGAGATGCCAAACCAAAACCCAACAGGCCCAGAAGCCTCTCAGTGTCCAAGATGGTTAAGATGAGACTTGTGTTTATTAAACATCTTAACATAAAGGATCTTCCCTGAAGAGGCATCAGTGTTCCCTTAAGGGCCAAGGTGAACAGGATCCGCTGCTTTTTGTGCAGCATTTTGTTGGGCCTTCAACCACCTCTCCACTGTCACCAGCTGTGAAGTAGCACCCAAACATGAGTGCAATGCAAATTAAATGGACAAATGGTATCCTACAGCCATAGATGAACACAACCTACTTCTGACTTTGCTCACACACTCACACTCGGCCAAGTCCAGCTCACAGGTACTGTTTCCTTTTTCACAAACACCAAGTTTTGAGTCTGTGACAGCCAGTATTTGTGCAGACTGGAAGGATGGCATGACTCCAGTGGAACAGACACGCACACAGGGTCTTTGCTACAGTTCCGAAGCCCTTTTCCATCAGCAGCAAAGAGCCATTTTGCAGTAGTTTTGTTATTACGGATCCCAAATGAGATCTGAACATACGAATTCAAGGCACTGGGATCTAGAATTACTCTAATACTCATTGCAACCAAAGACAAATAAAATTTGCTTCTAAAACCTATGAGACACTCCAAAACTAAAAGAAATCTTGCACAGGGAAAGCAATACTGCCCTGCAGTGCTATTCCCAGTGGGAAAGGCAAGCGCCAATTTAATCTAAAAAAAAAAAAATCCAAACATCACAGAGTTACATGTACCATATGCTACTTCTTCCAACACAAACTTGACAAACACAGGGTGTGAAAACTGTGCAAGTTCTCTTCACGGGAAGCCCACACAGCCGTCATGAACAGCACACACCAGGGCTCCCAAGTACTACAGGGAATATTATACACAAGTCTCAACAGAGAGTCTGTTTTCTCCTATTAGTAGATCCCAATAATACACTTAAGAAGTCAACAGGTGCTTTCAAGCTTGTGTGAAAGTATTTGGAAGTATTTAAAAATGAATTCTCTTAGTTCGATCATTGCAATACAAACACTATTGTTTCTCTCTGGTTGTATTTCATATTTCAGATAACTGAGCCTCAGAGCCTCCTGAAGTGATTCCTCCCCACTGCCTTGAAAGGCTCCCAGGCTGAAGGTGGTTCCACACCCTGCAGACAGAGCAGGACAAACAGGGAGATAGAAGGTCAGGGCTACAATCTTTCAAGCCATCCCCAAGCCAAAGCAGCCCAAGGTCTCCGGTTTCTCTTGCTCCCAAAAGCAGCTCTTCCTTCACCAAATCTCAAGGGACATTCAGATGAATCCAGCCGAGTTGTGGCACCTTCAGGTTAAAAATCCTGTCCTTGTAGGGCTGTAACTCAGCCAGCTCACGAAACAAAGGTGTGGGGGTGGGAGTGGGGAAATCAGGGTCATCTGACTGCTCAAACAAGAGCAAGTTGCCAGGAACAATCCTGCCAAAGGCTAAGAGGGGACACGAGGGATTTGGGGCTATGTCACAGCCACTTTGTACAAGTTACACTACACACTGGCTCAAATAACAATCGTTGTGGAGCAGAGGGAAAGCAAGAAATGGGCTGGTAGAATCCCTGATCTGTAGCAATTATCATTGTGCAGCCCAAAATGTGCCTCCTGCCCTGAACTGACTGATGCTGGAGCCTGGATCCTCACACACACTCTCCTAAAAGAGCAGGAAGAGGAAAGGGAGGCAGCAGGGAATCAGCCATACCTATGCAGCAACAATTTTCCATGAGAACAGACGTCTAAACTATGACTGTGCCTCAGAAAAGAGGATTTCTTGCCCACCTCTTAGGACAGGAACATTGATCTCAATATAGCACAGTAATTTAGTTTGTTCTAGAAGAGGCACAATGCATGTACACACCACTAGTGGTACACAATTGCTAAACCACACCAGGGTAGTGTTCTCAGCCCTGTTCTCAGGGCTGCATCACAGGAAAGAGAAAAGTTGGAAGCGTTTCCACATTTTATTCACGCGTGCTTGCAGAGCAGATGAACCTCCAGGTCCTAGTCACTCATGTTAAAAATAATTAATTTGAAATGCAAAATGAACAGGGAATTCCAAAACTACCATACACAGCCCTGCAGCGAGGCTTCCTCAGAGAGGAGAGCAGGAAAATAAAACCAGATTCAGACAGGTCCATCTTCTATCCAGAAAATCCTGTGCATTGTCCAAGTGTCACTTCATATCTAAGCCAAAGTGCTCTTGAGAGGAGTTCTCTTTTGACAGCTATATTGCCTTGGAAATTATTTTCCAAGCTGTTTAGCCTATATTGCCATGCTAAGCACATTCTACCATGATTTCAGAGTCTTCAGGGTGGGCAGGGAGGAGGAGAGCTCCGGGATGGGCTGTGCTGCATTCCCCAGTTACACAAACTCTGTCCACTGAACAAGCACACATCGGTCCTGCAGCTTGCAGCCAAGTTCAAGCACCATTCCAGTGAGTCACAGCAGATGATCACCTTGAACAGCTAAATTCCAAGCAAAGTGCTCATTTTCTTTCCAAGATGTTTTTCAGAAGTATTTGGAAGGCATCCAGCTTGTTTCTCAGCACATGGGACACAGAGTTTTATGTTGTAGCTGAAGGGTTTTAAATCGACCATATCAGGAAGTACAGCAGAGGGCTGTAAACTCTGGCACTCTGTTCAACTTGAAAAAACTTTAAAAGTTAGCAAAAATCTAACCAGTGACCAGGATGCCTGCTGGGACATGAATTTCATGTAATTAAAGCACAACATTTATAAGGCTACATACAAACACAAATTCTGTTGTTTATCTGTCAGGCTGTGACAGATAAGTAACATCACAGCTGTGAGGATGCAAGGATGACAGTTTTTTCCTGGAATGCTGAGCCCTGAAGACATCTGAAAGGCTGGGAGAGAACAGACAAATAGACAGGAAAAATCTCTTCAATGACAAAAATGAGAACTAGTGTCAGCTTTCCCAAACATTTAGGAAAATTATAAAAACAGACCTAAGTCTGTGGACTTCAACTAAACTGGGAATTCAGAAACACAATGGACTTTACCCAGTCCCAAATAATTCCTAAACTTACCAGCATTCCTGTAAGCAAGGAACAGCAGCAAAGCTGACAGCAGCAGAACTACTGCTAAAGGAATGATTTGTCATTTGAAAGCAGAATCTAAATAGATATATTCAATCTAAATAGATATATTCAACACAGCAAAGCCTCATCAAAACATCCAAGCTGGGAAGAGGTTACGAATGGAGAACAGCATTAGGGAGGTCTTTACCTTGCTGAAACACCACCAGACCCCGCATTTCTTATCAGGGAGCTCTCAGAATAGCAGGTATTTCCACTTGGTCAGTCTAGTCAGCACAGCACCGGAAACATTCGGTATTGTTTCCTGTCAGTTTCACTCATTCACACTGCAGTGCATTCTTGCTTCCTTTTCTATTGTAATCCCATGTTTTCCTGGAATACCCAACTGGTGCAAAACAACCAGCCCAGCTCCACAGATAACACCAGTGGTGCAGGACGGCCTCTGCAGGAGAGGGACCAGGTGGCCAAAAGCATATCCAGCACTGCGCTGACCCTTGCTCTCAGAGGGGATGAGCAGAGCACTGGCATCAAGGACACAAACCCCTGGTCTACAACAATGCCCTCACTGTCACCATCTTCCACAGACAGGATCGAGTCAGCAGGGTGGTTTTCCACAGGAGACTTTCTTCCCCTTCCACCTTTTCTTTTGGAAGAGAAGAGTCAAGAGCAAGAATTCTCACTATGTTCATAACAGAACACAATCGTGTTCCACCAAGACACTGCTGCCAGGAACCTCTTGCTGTAACTACAAAAAAACCCCCAAAACATCCTGTTAAAAAGCTAAAAATATATTTTTAAAAAGAATGGGAGCATGAATAAAATGACCGATTAACGAAAACTATGAATAGTTAGAGAAGGGGCATACAAGAACTGTGGAAAGAAAAAGCAGCTCTTAATTCTGTGAATCACGACTTTTGGATGGGAAGGCTGAGCACAAGAACAGGAAGCCCATCCGAGTAACTGCAGTGAGACTGAAACACGAGAGAAAAACGAGATTTACATTATTTTCTCTCCTAGGTCTTCCATCAACCCGAAGGAACCAACTCCTTTGGAAGAAGGAACGTCCTTCACTCGCACGACACGGAGGGATCCGAGCACGCTGCGAGCATTTAAACACGACACGGCAGCGAACGCAGAAAGGTGAGCGAACTATCAACAGGTCTCCCGGGGGATCTGCGGGGGGCCCCTTCCTGGGAGCCGAATCGGCTGAGGAGCTGCGGGGAGACCGACACCTCCCTCGGGGGCCCGGGGGGCAAAGGGGCGAGCGCGGCCGGTCCCGGGGGCGCGGGGATGGGGACGGGAGGCTGGAAGGGGAAGCCCGGCGGGCTCCGGCGGGAGGGAGGGCGGAGGAGCTGGAGGTCCTGCGGGCCCACCGGCCGAGAGGCCGCCGGGAGCGGCCCGCAGCCCCGGCCCCGGAGCGGGCGGGGCGGCCTAACCCGGGCCGGGCCGGGCTTTGGGGCCTGAGCGGCCCGGGGGTCGGTACCTGGACAGGTTCCTGCAGCACCGTCATCCTGCTCTCCCCTGCCTCCGCGTCGCCGAGCCCGAGCGGGGCGGCCCCAGTCCCGGCCCGGCTCAGAGCGAGTCCCGGCGGGGCCCGGCCCGGCCGCGGCTCATTTGAACCCGCACCGACCGTTAC
>VZRS01014203.1:148554-168647 GCA_013398055.1 Ifrita kowaldi
CCGCCCGAACCGGCGGCGGAAATACCCGAAGGCGCAGGCGGAAAGAGCCGAGCGTCGACGGAAAACAGCTGGGAAAGCCGCACTCGGCAGCCGGGAAGAAACTACTCGGCGACGGAGATGGCCGAGCCGGGACGGAGATAGCCGAGCCAGGACGGAGATGACCGAGCTGCAACGGAGGCGCCCGAGCAGAGACGGAGATGATCGAGCGAGAACGGAGATGGACGAGCGTGAGGAGGCCCGTGAACCCCCGGCAGGGCAGGGCGCCTTGGCACCCGTGGAATGTAGAACTTGTTCTTTGTGCCACAGAACGGGCTCCCCAGGTCTGTCGGGACCCCCCGCTCTCCCGGGCTGCTGGTCCGAGGGCTCCCTCCTGCCATCACCAGTGCGTCCTGAGCCAGCCCGGTCCCTGCGCTGGGTTTGGCTGGTGATTCCCGTGTCCCCGTCCCCAGGGTCGGGGTCAGCACGGCCCAGGTCCTGTCCCCGTCACTGAGGGGTCCCTGCTGATGGTGCTCCCCAGGTAGGTTCAGCCACGATATCACAAAATCACAGGATCCTGTGGGTTGAAAAAGACCTCCAAGATCATGGAGTCCAACCTGTGACTGATCTCCACCTTGTCCCCAGCCCAGAGCACTGAGTGCCACGTCCAGTCATTCCTTGGACATCTCCAGGGACGGGGACTCCAGCACCTCCCTGGGCAGCCCCTTCCAATGTTTAACAACCCGTTCTGTGAAGAAATTCCTCCTGATGTCCTCATAGCCAGGACTAAAACTGGCAGACCGGGATATAGGGACAAGGCAGGTAATTTGGCAATTACAATTTGGATGTGTTTGAAAGTACAATATCTGGCACACAGAGCTTTAGCAAAAGAATGGAATAAAGATGCACAAGTAAACCTCGATTTATTAAAAATACTGACCTATCAATAGCCACCTGCAGCTAGCAGAGGCCTTCCTTCTCCAAATCCTTCTGTGGGCTTGCTGAATAAGCCATAACACCACCCCGATGTACACACACCTACACATGGACTCTGTGCTCCATCCTGCTCTGTTCAGTGCTTTGCACTTGCACTCAGGCCTGAAGGTCAGATCCTGATGTGCTGCCGAACACATGAGCAGGGGCTGTATCTTTACGTGAGAATAAAAGCTGTGTGTGGAGCAGGAGGGCTCAGCCTGCCTCCTTCCCCTCTTTCTGTGCACTTCTGAAAGGTGTAGTTACAAATTTGTTACTGGCAGCAAATCTGCAGGTGTTTGCTTTCTGGGTGTGAGCAGGCAAAGCTTTCTTCAATCCCTCACCTGAGACAAATAACAAATGGGGCCCAGAGCAGTGCTGTCCCCTGGGATGGACACCTGGTTTCCTAATCGGTTCGATCCGAGTCATTTTGCCAGACAGGAGGGTGTGAGTAACATGACAGTGAAGTGTCTCCTCCCCTGAAGGCCTTTGGCCTCGCTCGCTGATGGTGATGACGGTGGTGTGTGTACGTGGTCTAGGGCTCTAAAGAGCCTTTCAAGGTGCACAGTCCATGTTCATCCTCCTCCTGCTCTCCTGCACTGCAGATAACTCCTGGGGATGAAAGCTGGCTCCATCTGTCTCTCCCATTCCCCAGGGCACAGAACTCCTGACATCCAGACCTTCTTTGGTATGAGAATCTGTCTTATCACAGCCTGAGGAGATACAGGCTCTCCGGAGCGTGGGGGCTCCTTGTACCTCTCCTCAGAGTCCCGTGGAATTCATGTAAAAAATCAAAACTGTAAAAGGTCAGTGTTTACTGTTGTCTTCGGAGATCTGGATTTACAGAGACTCCTCAGTCCTACAGTGCAGTTCTGCCTGTGGGATCACTCACTGGCACCCACAGATGCTTTTATAAATGCTCATGGGACTAAAACCTCTTTCTCTGTGGAATCTTCGGCTTTTCCAGAGGAGGAGGGGAGCAGCCTTGCTGAGGGAAGAGGCATGGAGGCACAAGTAGAGGTACAGACATACACACTGTTCCTGTTCAAGTGCATCATTCCAACCTGCTTTGCTACAAACAAGCTCTGCTTTATCCGAAAGAGACACAACAGGTCCCCAAAGTAAAGGGTGGCTGGCTCTTCCCCCAAGGGTGCTTCAAGGGCTGGATTTTTCACATGGAAAACTGTTTTCCTCTAGTTCTGTCATTTCCCACTGCTTGCTTTCTGTCTGTCTCTTTGCAGGTCTCACTTCGTTTTTAATTTAGTGTTGCTCCTTTCAGCATGGAAGCTGGAGGCTCAAAGACAAGGCTTGTGCTCTGTGTAGAGGAGTGAGAGTGCAGCCTCTTGGCCTGCAGGGCAGGGATATCTCAGCTATGGCAGGAATATCATGGCTAGCAGAGATACCAAGGCTAGTAGGGATATCACAGCTTTAGCAGGAATGTCAAGGCTAGCAGGGATATCATGGCTATAGCAGAGATATCATGGCTATAGCAGGAATATCATGGCTCCAGGGCCCCCACTCCCTGCTGTGGATTTCTTCTGTGAGTTGAGGCAGGTTTCCACCTCTCCTCTGCTTCGTTCCTCTCTGCCACAGCACGTTCTGCTGCAGGAGTCGGTGCCACAGCGGTGACAAGGACAAACGTGACCCCGGAGTGAGCGTGCAACAAGCAGGGTCCCTTCTGACCTCGTCACTGTGGTCCTCTAGGAGGCTAAAGCACAGATAGTACATTAAAAACACGAGGTGCCCAGATCCTGCCCAATGGAAGCTGTAGGAATAGCACAGAGCAGAGCTCAAATCTAATCTTGCCTCTATAAACAGCTTATGTTGCTTTTTATGAGCAGTTGAATCAAACAGTGGGAATTGAAAGCAGCTGTTACTCAGTCACTGCACAGGAACGAGCGAGTGGCAGCTGAAGTCAACACATCGGAGCAAAATGCCTTCAATTTCTAGTCAAAGTCAGAGTGAGGACATTGGAATAAGGAACAAATCAAAGGAAAGTGTTTTCTGCTCCCAGTGTTCTGCTGATGGGGAGGCTGAGTTACGTGTCATGAATTATTCACCGCTTGTGGCGATGCTCTGATGATTGCTTTGCAGGTAGGAAGAGGGAGAGAGTCACCAGTTTGTATCACACAGCCCCCAGACAGCTCCTGGCTGGAACATACCATGTGCCTGGAGAAGAACCATCCAGGAGCCCATCCTGGCTGTGTTCCATCCCAGGCAGGACACTACCCACACCCCAGGGACCCATCAACCCGTGCTGTGAGGGTGGACCTGGCACAGAAATACCTGTTCTTTCCCCATTTTTCTTCTCCCTTGCTTATTCAGGAGGAGTCAACTTTCTGGAAACCTTCAAAACTAGACTTTTGGATCTCTCATTGATACAGATCAAAGAATGTTTTTGATGCTTTATCTGACATTTTGGGGTTTTTAAGGGCCTTTCCCGACTGGGACAAGCAGCGCATTGATGAAGGAGCCGTGCCTGCAGGTCCCTCTGTGACAGGGACAGTGGCAGGGCCAAGCAGGTCCCTCTTTGCTCCATGGTGCTGTTCCGGCTGGAACTGGAGGGTACACTTGTGGGACAGTGTGATGAAGAATGGATGGGTTACAGGTTTGTGAAAAGATTGATTTTAGGGCAGAGAGGAAATTAGGAACCTCCCAAAACCAAAGGATGTCTCTTTGATGCAACCTGTCCCTTGTGCTCTCCTTGCTCCATGTCTGCATCAGCAAGAGGTGACAAGACTGCAGCCCAGCTCCTGCCCAATGCCAAGGGAGGGGCAATGATCCTCACTTAAAAGTCTGAACTCTTGCTTTGCACTCCCTGCCTTTTGCCCCTCTCCCTGTGGGGAATGGGAATACCCTGTTACCTCTGAGAGCTGGTGGAGACCGAGGGGTCTCCTCCATCCACCGTGTCAATAAGTAGTCCCAAGCCAAAGCAGACAAACCATGTAAGGGAGGAAGGAATGAAATTTAATGAGCCAAATGTCACAGGGAACACCTGAAAAGAGTAACTTGAGGTTTAAAACCTAGTTGCAGATATGTCATTGAATACCAGGCTTAGGCACACACACGTGGTGGCCAACACTTCACAGCGGCTTAGGCAAAACATCACATGGAAAGCACATGGATGGAGGAGTCTTGCTCTTCCTGGTGCTCAGGTGGGTTCAAGCATTTCTGAGAGCCTGGGAGACAAGCAGGAGAGAACTCAATGCAAAGAATCTTTGGGATGAGAGTATTCAAGGTATTCCTTCTCAGATGAACCCAAAATGTCAAGAGCTATAATTCCACACCATTTAAAAAAGAGTTTTATATGCAAATAGTTATGTGAAGAATTAAACCTCCTGGCAGCGTTTTCCACCCAACCATCTATATTGCTGAGCTGATGAACAAGAACCGGAGAGAAATTGATTAAAAAGAAGATAAAAAGGATGATGAACATTCAAAGTTCAGACTTCTGTCTGTCTGCATTTTAACCTTCTGATGTTTAAGAGATTTCGGGAGGGGAGAGATTTTTAAATGTTCAATTTGTATATTTAGCAGTATCTGAAGGTCATTTTTACTTTTTTTTTTTTCTGGCCTCCTGGCTTTTACATAGCTAAGGGAAGGAGAAGTGTTTAAAAAAGTAAATAGATAATGAAACCATAAGAAATTGGATGGGGAAGCTGGGGCCAGGCAGCAATTTGGATTTTCTTTTCAATTGGACAGATTTTAGAGGGATAATTCATCCCCTCAGCAATGTTTCTCTGTTTTCCTCAGGCAGATCTCTAGGAACACAAAAAAGCTTAACAAACATCCATGGTGCATTTTCCATATTCTTTCTAACATTAATGGGAATGTTGATATTTCTCAGTTTGGAAATTTCTTCTCTAGGTACTTAATATTTTCTTAGCGTCAAATCACTCACTGATGTAGGTTTTAAAATATTTATTTCCACTGGCTGCTGTTGACCCCCTCAGCTTCAGAAAACGTGGCACCATAAACCACCTCTTTCTTTCCGAGCAGACTCCACACAATTACCCAGACCACAAATGACCATCATAGGGATGATGCTGTCCTGATAAATTTTAATTGGCAGGAGTTACAAATGAAATTCCTTATCATCAACATAACTTTTGTGCCTTCAGAGCTGGAATTATTCCTGTGGCATTAATCCACTGCAGGTTTGGGTTTTGGCTTCTCTGCCCTGGCTGTTACTTGCGGGATTTCCAATTTTGGAGTGAGCAGCAGGAGATGCCGCTGAACTCACCTGAAGTTTCTCCTTTCAGCCAGACATGATGTGCTTGACAAAAGCTGAGGAGAAATGAGAGTGTGAGAGGTCAGGACATGCTGTGAGCTGGGGGGCAGGTGGAGAGGCAGCAGGGGGGACCCCCAGCCCGGACATCCCAGGGATGAAGGGGATGCTCTGCCAGGACTGATATTCCTCTTTCTGTTCCCACTTTTTGCATGCTATCCCCAACTTGGTCAGAGTGATGCCAACCCTTGCAGATAAGGCAGTACCATTACCCCCAGTTTTCTGAGGCCAAGAGAAATGGGTCCCCTCTTTTCCTCACTGCTCTCCAATTTTAGGGGTTCCCAAATTTAACCACCTCCTAATTCCAGATTTTCACCCTCTTGAGCTGCGAGTGATCCAGGTCTCCAAATGTTCCCAATTAGCCTCTGCTGTGAAAGATGCTGGCTTTGTTTATTTTCAATAGCTTGCAACAAAACGGTGCCAAAACTGGGGATAAAACAGCCCTGATACAGCTCCTTGGAAACATGCTGTCTTCAGCTGTTTTTCCTGGAAATCACTGGTACAACCACCTTGTTCCCACCTCGGCTGACATGTCTCAGTGCTTTTTTGGAAAGGCTTTGGAGGGTGGTCCACACCTCCCTTCCAGTGATCACCAATGTCATAGAATCATGGAATCATTAAGGTTAGAAAATACCCTTAAGATCACCAAGTCCAACTAGAGCCCTTGCACAGGATGCATTTTGCACCCTAAGACAAGACAGCCGTGTCTGAGATAGCCCCAGTGGGAATCTTTTGCTCCTACCTTCATAGTTGATACAGCCATTGGCATCTTCCTGCCCTGCCATGAGCTGCTCCACCTCACTTTCCGTCATCTTCTCTCCTGGAAGAGGAGGATGGAGAGGTGAGGGGAAGGGTTTTCAGCCTGCCAGGACCTTCCTGTCTTTCTTCCAGATAACCAAAGGCACCAGAGGAAGGAGAAGGGGATTAAAGAAGAGCTGTGTGCCACTACTGAGAAATGCTGGTGGGACATTGTGGAGAGAAGACCACACTGCAGCTGTTGTCTCATAACTGAGGATGTTCTGGAGTCTCCGTTTTGCCTGGATCATGCATGAAGCTGTGGCATAAGATGGAAAAGGCCATGCATTCAGGAGTCATTGACTCCTGAAAGAGACAATGAGCAGCAGAGTGAAAAGGGTCTCTGCGATATGTGAGGCCAGCCAGCTCCCTGAGCCACTTGTCCAGAAACAGCCTGGGGCCCATGCCCTGCTCCCCCCTGGGGCCAGCCCGTACCCAGCGTGACCAGCACATGGCGCAGCTCGGCCCCCATGACCATCCCGTTGCCCTCCTTGTCAAAGACACGCAGCCCTTCCACAAAGTCCTCGAAGGTGCCCTGCTCCTTGTTGCGGGTGAAGTGCTGCAGGATGGGGAGGAAGGTCTCAAAGTCCAGCATCTTTGTGTTCATTTCTGGAAGGGGAGGAGATGGGGTCAGAGATGAACCTCATGGGGCTGAATTCAGCCTCTGAGGGCCTCCTGATTAACTTTCTTGCTCTCTTTTCCATCAGAGTACAGGGGAGAAGCCCCATGAGGAGATGGAACTATTATATTAGACTTGAGATTGGGAGATCCATATGAGGAATAAAGTATTAACATCAGGGACTGCACAGAGACCCCTGATATCAGCCCAAAATTAAACCATCAGGTGGGCTGTCTGTCACCACGGTAGTATGGCCACACTGGGACTGCTCAGGTTATACCAGTTTGCACCAGTTCAGGATAAGGTCTGCTAAGCATCACTTGCCACCATTCCTGGGTGAGGACTGCCTATCCCATATGTCATCATCCATGGTATGGGGAAGGGGAGTGAAGGAATTACACAGGAATGAAGCCTGTCTGCATAATTTCCTTTCCAGTTCCTTCACCTTGCAGGGTTCTTCCTACAGGGAATGTAACCCTCTACTTGCTGCCAGGGAGAACAGGAATTGCTTGTCCCACCCTGTCCCCTGCTTGCTGTCACCTTCTGGTTTGGGCTTGCCCAGCACCTTGAGGACCTCTGCGTTGGTCGGGTTGTGGCCGAGTGCCCGCAGGACGTCCCCGCACTGTCCGTAGCTGATCTGCATCGTCCCCGCGGGCGTCCGGTCAAACAGCCCGAAGGCTTCTCTGAACTCTGCAGGGAAGAAAAGCTCAGAGTGGCCCCATTCCCACTCCAGCGAAGCACATCATGCCTGGCTGGCAGGGAAGGGACGGACACATGCACGTTGTGCCCTCTGAACACGTCGCAGCCCTGAGTGAGCTTGAGCAATGTGGGCTGAGTGTTGCCAGACTCCTTGGACGAGTCGCTTGGCTGCTTGGGCAGGTTTTGTCATCTCTGCAGAGCTGGCTGGATGACCTGCTGGATCCCTGCACCCTCAGCAACTGGCTTTGCTGCAGGACATCTCTACTTATCCCCTTTTCCACTCGGATCTCCACTCTCTAGGGCTGTTCCTCCCACCAGAATCCCTGACTTTGATCCAGGCTGCATCTCGCACCATGAATGAAAAATATCTTTTCCCTGCCAGGCTCTGGATCCTGCTGGTCTTTCCACCAAGAGGGGATTTGATGTGTGGGGCCTCGGCTCTCATGTCTGTGGTGAAAAACTAGCTGGAAAAAGGATTCCCCATTTCTAAAGCCACCTCTAAAAGAATCTGAACTCAGCACTTACCTTCAATCTGCTCTGCTGTGAATTCAATCTGTAAAGAGAAGGGAGCAGAGCTGGGAATGAGAGGTGTGCTACTGCTGAGGGGAGCAAAGGGACTCTTCCCCTCTGGACCTCTCCCTCCCTGGGCTCGGGTCAGGGGCCGTATCCATGCCATGTCCCCTGTCTATGCCGTGTCTGGCTGTGCTGTGTCCCCGACTGCTGCTGCCCTCGCTGTGGAGCTGAGATCCCTGTGGAGAGCACAGCTGGCAGCAGCGGGGTGGGCAGGCAGGAGGGATGCTCAGACCACAGTCAGGACTATTTTGGGTGGAAAGGATGTTATTTTAAGGCCCGATCCCAAGTTCAAGTGATTAAACAGCCTCCATGCTGAGCCTGCTCTTAATAAGTTTCCTGCCACAGCTCTGGCTTAAAAATGTGAGTATCCTGAGGAATCATGGAAAAAGCGAGCTCCTGTTGTGGAGCCGTTGGATAAAGGATGCTCTTATGTGGAGGAGGCAACGAAGGCAACAAAATACTTCAGGATGGAGACAGTGGGTGGCAGAGAAGCTTTTTATTGCTGCTGGGGCCCCGACATGGGGTCTCAGCAGGAGCTGGGGGGTTCGACTCTGCAGCCAGAGCTCCAGGAGTGGCATCCTGGTTCCCTCCAGTGAGTGCTGGGCAGGGCTGGGTGGGGAAGACTGAGACATCCCCCCAGTGAGGACAGCATCACTCCCAGCCTGCTGCATCCACACAATCAGATAATTTTCCCCTCCCAAGGCTGGCTTCCAGCCTGGCTAATGCCATTTGCACAGCGCTTTGCATCGCCTGTGCCTGGCAGATGACAGGCACGGAGCAACACGGCAACATCTTCATTCCTCACTCACCTTCACGCTCTTGGGATCAAAAGCAGGCTCCGAGCCTGGAGCTGCTTTGGCTGCTTCCTTCTTCGGGTCGGGTTTCTTGAGCGGCATCACGCCGGGATTTGCGGAGGTGCGGGATGAGTCCTGCCGCCCAGCGAGGGAAGTGAACGAGGGATGAAAGGCAAAGGCTGCTCCTTCCTTTATATACAGAGCCCAGTGCTCACCCTGGAGGGCAGGCCAGCTGCTGGAGCAACTGCTACTTACTATAAAAGGAAGAAAACTCAAACGAGAGGGGCCCCAATTTGACAATTGCCCATTGTCATCAGCTCCTGGCTCCACGGAGTCACCAGCTGCCCCCCCCCCCCAGCTGCAAAAGGGGGGACATGTCCCCCTCCAGCACCTGCACCGGGTGGGCTGCATGGGGGCTGCTTGCTAAATGATCACTGAAACCTAAACGCGAATGGCCACGGGGGCCCGGCAAGAAAATAGCAACAGGATGGCTGATAAACCTGCTCCGATACCCACGGGGAAACGCGCCTGTTTGCAGGCAGCCCGGCAAGGGCCAGCACTGCAGAGCCCTTTTAAGACCAGGATTTATGAAGCGCTGCATCAAAGGAGCTCAGAACTCTCTGAACACTCCCTTGGCCTCGTGCTCAGGGTCTGCTTTGCCCCAGTCTCTCTCCAGGGCCGAGCTTGTGCCCTGGAAAAGACCAGTGTAGGTGCTCACCTCCCTCAGGATGGCTAATGAGGAAACGCAAATGATGGCCAAAGCCACAACTGAATTCATCAGTGCAAATCTTTCCCAGCCTTGCACCACCCATCCCAAGCACCTCCAAAACCTGCAGAGCAGATGGGGTCTCCTTTTGGCTCCTCTCCACGTGTTGGGCAGGGTCTGGTGGGAGATGCTTCTGCTCTCACCCTCCTTCCAACTGTTTGAAGACCCACAAAGGGCACAGAACTCACTGAAGTTCAGCATCCCAGAAAATGGGGCTTGAGGGTTATATTGAGACATTCTAAACCAGTAACTTAAACAAGATGTGTGGGGCACCAGGGCACAGGAGGAGTTATGGGGGTCATTCAGGAGGAGGGAGCAGCCACAAACTGCTGGGAATTTGCTGTGTGCCATCATCTCCTGATTGCTAGCAGGGACTGGGGAGCTGAGGGGGCTGGATGGCTGTCATTTGCAATCACTGCTTTCCAGAGCTCTCTAGAATATAACAAATCATTTAGCAAAAAACCCCAACATGTTTTGCTAAGTGTGAACTCAGAGTCTGGGTCAGGTTTCGCCTGGGAAATCAAGGGAATCAAATTGCCCCTGAGCTGCCTCCCCCTCAGCATCCATCCGACTCCAAAATAACCTCACCTTAACTCCATCCTCACTCCCCAGAAGCTTCTGGGTCAGAAATCAGACCCAGCAGAGCCTTCAGAAAACATTAATGGTGCAGTTGGACTGTTTATCCCTCGGTTGCCGTCCGTGCCCATGCAGCATCCCAAGGAGCTGCTGGCAGAGCTTGTGTCACACCCACGCCATGGCCTGAGCAGTGCAGACAGGCCGCTGCCCACGATGTCCCCAAATCCTCCTTGATTTTCAGCTGATGGCCACTGTGGGGCTTGTGTTGCTGTCTGATTCTATCAGCAGGAGCAGCAGCCCCTCCTGAGCCCTGTCCTTGGGATTTGCCGTGCTCCCTCGGCCTCCCCTCGCTGCAGGAGCCCAGCAGGACTCTGACCCTCATCACGCAGCCATGGGGGCTCATGGCTGGGGCCGGAATGAGCTGCCTTGCCAGGAACACCCCAAGGGAGGCTCCGGGGGCTCTGCTGCTCTGTGCGGGATTGGGGCACTGACGGAGGCAGCAAGAGCTGTGTCTGGACATGGATTACACGGGCCAAGGGAGGGGCCCAGCCTGGGAGCTGCTGTTCCAGGGATTTGGCACTGGGCTGTTGAATTCCAGCCTCATCCCACTAATGACAACCTGCTTGGGGAAAGAGGCTCCCCTCTTTGTGCCCCATTTTCCCAGGGGGATGCAAGGTGCTGGAACTGGCTGGGTGGTGGGAGCAAGCTGGGCATCGGCATGACCCTGAAAGGCAGGGGACAGCCCTGGGGTCGCCGCAGGGGGATGCAGGGGGATGGTGACAGCTGCAGTGGGACCAGCTCTGACCTGATGCCCAACGAGGGTGTGGGACCCCGTGTGGGTGGCTGCTCCCTCCACCCCCCTGCCCCAGGATGGAGCCTCCAGCCCCTCTCCACAGGAGACTGAATGCAGACATGCCCTGAGGTCACTGTGGGTGCCTGGGGGAGCAGGACAGATCCCTGCACACGTCCCCAAAACACATCCCAGCCCCCGGAGAAGGAAAAGGGTTAAACTGGCGTGTGCCTGAAAGACATCCCAACGCAGGAGCATCAGCTCGAGGTGCTGCTCACGTGCTTGCACCCTCTGCCTCCCTGCTTCCAGCCACCTCGCTGGGATTTTCCCCACCTTCCTCCGGCTCCTTGGGACCAGTCTGGGGCTGGAGGGGACTTGGGGGCAGTGGGGGAATGCTGTGACAGCTGAAAAATGAGCCACCAGGCAGTGAGAGAAGTTTCTGAAAAGAGAAGAGGAATCTGCCTTGAATGAAGAGGATTTTAGCACCTTGGGCTAAGCTAATAAACCTCTGCCATCCCCATCCGAACGGGAATTGTTTGCACACGCTCCCAGAGCTGCTTAAAGCAGGCAAGACGCAAAGAGAGAATAGGATCAAGCATGGTGGAGGAGAAACCCCCCTGCCTGGAGAGCCTGTGAGCAGATCCCGCAGGGACAGGGGGCTCACCCAGCCCTGATCTCCCCGGGACGGGCTGTGCCCCCACTGCCACCTCACCTCAGCGGGGCTGGCAGCCAGGACGGTGCTCCCAGAAGATGCTCTGTCCTGCTGAACACACCAGCCCTCTCCACCACTGGCAGCGATTCTGGTCCCTGAAGTCCCCATCCGAGTGACACGGTGGCACCATGCAGGCATCTGGTCCTGTGGGAGGTATCATGGTGACTCTCCTCTGCTGCTGTCTCCTCAGCTCGGCGTGGGCTCTGGTAAGTCTGCGCGGCCCCGGGGCTCCTCGGGTCCCTCTCCTGGCTTTAAATGTTGTGCCACCCGCCCGGTCGGGGCTGGGCGTGCTCCCGACTCACGTCCCGCTCTGCAGAGCTGCTGGGCAGGAGGGCAGAGCATCTCCACTCTCTCCACTCCTGCTAAAAGCTTTCCAGCAGCCATGGAGGCACTGCAGCGTGATGGCTTTTCCATTTCTTGGACACATCGAGGGCAGGGTTCAGTGCCTCGGAGGAGTCGGGGGAACGGAGCGGGCGGTTTACGAGCAGTGCAGGAGGGGCTGGAGGCAGAGCTGGGCACAGCCAGCGAGACTCCCACAGCCAGGCCCCCATCCTGCTGATGAACCCCCAGCATCCCACGTCTGCCCCACATCCCTCACCGGCCCCCCATCCACCCACCCAGATGCTGGTTTGGGGAAGAGTGAGGACGGGAGTCCTGGATCTCCTCTCTGGAGCCAGGTTTGGCTGTGCTCACTGCAGGCAGTCTGGGGAGAGTGACCCCTCTGCATCCCGGCTCCTTTTCACTTCCAGCTGTGTCCTCATCCTGGCTCTGAACTCCTTCAAGCATCTTAGCCCAAAACACCCCAAAAGACATTTGCACATGTGGTGTGATGGGGGGCTGAAGGTGCCATGGGTTGCACTGTCTGCTCCGGGCACTGGACACTGGCTGGTTCGCTGAGCCCCAGTTGGGCACTTTACCCAGAGGTTGCCAGACCTGGCCTGGAGAGCTCAGTGTGGGCAACAGGGACACCCAACACTGCTGGTGGGGTGGGTGACAGAGAGCTGGGGCAGGAGTCTGACAGGCCACTGATTTCTGCACAGAAACACGAGCAGAAATGACCATGGAGAGCGTGGGAGGGGGCTTGGGGTCAGCATCAGCCTTGGCAGAGGGAAAAATGAGAGCAGGAAGGCACAGGAAGAGCTTTTCTTCTTCCCTGTGTTGTTGAATCTATCCAAAGCCACCCAAACCTGATTCTCCTGGAGAGGGTTGGGAGAGCATGGCCATGCCATGACTTGAGCCAAGGGGTTGTCACTTGGGTTTTGTCTGGGCAGGTTGATCCCGATGATGTTCTCACTAAAGAAGAGCAGATCTATCTCCTGGTGGAGGCCAAGGAAAAGTGTCAGAGGGACATAAAGGCCCAGCTGGAGAAGATCAAAGGTATTGTCCCTCTCCTGTGCTTGGGCCAGCCAGCCCTGGTGGAGCTGGTTACACCGCGGGGAATACTGTCCCCTCTGATGGGAGCGGGATGGGACTGAGGACACCCAGCTCCTGGGGGTTTGTGGAGCTCATGGCACCCAGCTCCTAGGGGTTTGTGTGCTCTGGGTGGACTGGCTCCAGCAGCTTCCAGACAGCTCCACGTACACCACAAACGAGAGCTGTGGAGGGGCCTTGCCCCCTCTGGAAGAGGTGGGATGTGTCCCTATCCCTGGCCCCCTGTAGCTTCTCCCTCTCTGCAGCCCAGGGGAACCTGTGGCAGCGTTTTCCTCCCCCTGGTCCAGCACACACCTGGGGAAGCCAGTGGTTATGCTGAGGGCCTGACTGGAGATGTGAGACCTGTCTTTGCTCTTTGGCCAGACCCCAGCTGCCCTCCAGAGTGGGATGGGATCATCTGCTGGCCAAGGGGCTCCCCCAGCCAGGAGGTGTCAGTGCCTTGCCCCGACTACATCTATGACTTCAACCACAAAGGCAAGTCTTGTACCTGGGCAGAGAGCGACCTCTCCCTGGTGGCAATCCACGCAGCAGGGACAT
Organism: Ifrita kowaldi; assembly: GCA_013398055.1. Lineage (NCBI taxonomy): Eukaryota > Metazoa > Chordata > Aves > Passeriformes > Cinclosomatidae > Ifrita > Ifrita kowaldi. Next base: position 162,083 of record VZRS01014203.1, read on the forward strand.
GTCTGGGCCTCCCGCAGGTCCTTCTGCTGTCACGGTGCCCGTTGCTGTTCCAGGTCAGGCCTACAGGTACTGCAGTGCCTACGGGACCTGGGCCATGGCTCTCAGCATCAACAAGACCTGGGCCAACTACACGGAGTGTGCCCTGCTCTTCTCCTCCGAGAGCCGGAGCCGCGAGAAGGTGACTGTGTTTGTCAGAGGTGCTGGGAAAGGGGTGTGGATGGGGGCCAGGGAAGGATGAAGCAAAGGCCAGGGAAGTGCTGGGGGCAGGGCACTCTTCCCTCTCTGCTCCTCAAACCAGCCCTGCTCCCACTGTGCTCCGGCAGGGAGGTGGAGCTCAGTCCTTCTCTTCCAGGAGGTGTTTGACCGCCTGCACCTGATGTACACCGTGGGCTACTCCATCTCCCTGGCCTCCCTCATCATCGCTGTCTGCATCCTCTCCTACTTCAAGTAAGGAGAGGCCAAAGCCCCTCCTGTGTGGGAGAACCCTCCTCATCCGATTGCCCACACACAAGCCCTGAGGGGGGGCAGCCCCCAAAGGAATGGGAACAACCCCAGACCCAACACAAATATCCACCAATTTCCCAAAGCCAGAAGCACCCGCAGTGTGACCAGCTCCTGATCTGCTCCAGCCTGCTCTTGGACAGTGCTCCCAGATCTGGTTTCTGTGTCCATGGGAAGGCTGACACCCCAGAGCTCCCTCTGGGACCCCCCCATTCCCTGAGCCCAGGTGTGATGAGTTGGTTGGGCGGCTGGGGCTGGGTTCGTGTCACATCCCTTCTCCGCAGGCGCCTGCACTGCACACGGAACTACATCCACGTCCACCTCTTCACCTCCTTCATCTGCCGGGCCCTCAGCATCTTCGTGAAGGACATGGTGCTCTACTCAGGCACGGCGCCCAGCGACACCGACAGGATGCGGGAGGACGATTTCAGGGGTCCCTTGCCAGGACAACGGGGTCACCTGGCAAGTGGTGGATGGGGGGAACAGGAGATTTAGGAGCCCTGATGCAATGGGATGTGCTCAGGATCCTCCCAGTCCAGGGCTGTGCTGCTCAGGGGAAGGGGATGAAGGCCCACCTTTGGCTCTACCCAGCTCCTCCCTGTCCTGGTGCCACACTAGAGACGAGAGCCACAGAGTACCTTGGCCTGTGTACAGGGAATACCTGTCCTGTGGGAAAGAAGATGCTGGAATATCCCAGGGAAGATGTAGGTCTCTCCAAGAGGAACATGAGGCACAGCTGGGTTTGGGTGACCAGAAAGCAAAAGGTTTTGCTTTTGGGGACCAGCCTGACACGGGCATCTCCCTGTGCCCACAGGTTGGCTGCAAGGTGGTGGTGACTCTCTTCCTCTATTTTCTGGCCACCAACCACTACTGGATCCTGGTGGAAGGTCTCTACCTGCACAGCCTGATCTTCATGGCCTTCCTCTCCAACAAGAACTACCTGTGGGTCCTCATCATCATCGGCTGGGGTGAGCACAGACCCCAGCCCCGGCCGTGGTCCCGGAGGGCAGTCGGGCGCTGTGGCATCGGCCACGGCTGAGCGGCATCAAGTGCCCAGGGCAGGGCAGTGGGATGCAGGAACTGGTTTGATCTGCAAAGGTGATGCTTCAACCCTGCTCCTCACTCTGGCTCTGCCCTTCCAGGTCTCCCTGCTGTGTTTGTGTCTGTCTGGGCCAGTGTCAGGGCCTCACTGGCGGATACGCAGTGCGTACACCCACCTTTGGGAGGGGAAGAGTGGTTGCAAATGCCAGCAAAGTATCTGTGGGCACCAGAGCTTTTTGGAAATGAGAATTTTCCAAAAAGAACAAGAGGAGGGAACACACATTCAAGGCTTGTTCATAGGATTGTCAGTAACGCAGAGTGATAGTGGTTTTGTTCTGCATTTGGGAGGATGGTGGATGCATGTTTGCAGCATAAATTGATCAATAAACAGCGCAGAGATGGATGCTAAAGGGCACATTCTGGAGTGAGGCATTTTAAAAGGAGAAAGGCCACCACATGAACAGCAGGAGTTTGGGATGAGCTGGCCAAGGAGCCCTCAGGAACATTAATGCTCATTTAAACCTGCTTTGCCCGCCATGATGGTTACAAATGCTTGTACTACGGCTCAAGATTTACACAAAGCCCACCAAAGGGGTGAAGGGTGGGAGATGGTGGTTGGGGGTACAGGGAGCCATCAGCTGGCAATTTACCTTCCCAGTGACATCAGGTTTCTCCAAGGAGTTTCTTTACTGGTCTTCTCAGGTGCTGGGACCTCAGTGCGGGGAACATGAAGTGGATTTATCAGGTCCCCATCCTGGCTGCTGTTGTGGTAAGAATCCTGTGGATGAGCCTCCCAATTCCTTTTGGGGAAAGAGGATTGATAGAGACCAGAGCTGTTTGCTTGTGGTCACTTGAGTTGTACTGGCCACTCGGGCACCCAGGGAGGGCCCAGAGGGATCCAGGGACTCTGGTCCCTCCTACTCTGACCACAGCATCACTGCCATGTCCCTGCCTGCACCAGAGCTGCCTGTCTGCGTCCCCGAGGGCTCCATGGGCAGACCCCAGGTCACTGTGGGCACCATCACCACCATGGCTGTCTGTTGGCAGGTGAACTTCTTCCTCTTCCTCAACATCGTCCGGGTGTTGGCCTCCAAGCTCTGGGAGACCACCACAGGCAAGCTGGACCCCCGGCAGCAGTACAGGCAAGTGCTGGCAGCCCCAAACCCTCATGTCCTGCCTGTTCAGCCAGGATGGCTCCCAGAGGTTGTGAAAGATGAGCAGAGGTGTGGGCAGGGCTGGAGGAGTGAGGAAGGGTGGCAGGACGTGGCAGCCAGTGCTTCTGGCAGCTCCGGAGTTCCAAGCTCTTCCTGCTCCCACCTCCAGCCTGGACACTGCGGGGGCCGGGGGCTGCCCAGCGAGTCCTGGGTAACAGCTCCAGGATTTCTCCTTTCAGGAAGCTGCTCAAGTCCACGCTGGTGCTGATGCCACTTTTTGGAGTCCATTACGTGGTGTTCATGGCCATGCCCTACACCGAGGTCTCCGGGCTCCTGTGGCAGATCCAGATGCACTATGAGATGCTCTTTAACTCCTCCCAGGTGTGTTGACACGGGACTGCTCTGAGCATTGAGGGATGTTCATCCAGGGAGGCTCAGGGACCTCAAACTCCACCTCTTTTGGTCTCTTGGCAGGGTTTCTTTGTGGCTTTTATCTACTGCTTTTGCAACGGGGAGGTAAGTGGGAAGAGCGAGGGGCTGAGCTCCCTGTTCCAGCCCCTTTAGGGTCAGGGAAGGCAAACCTGCAGCCCCAGGCTATGATAACCAGAGCAAAAAGCTTGGATCCATCCCTTTCAGTAGGATTTGGAGGGAAAAAAAGAAAGGGAAGGGAAAAAGGGAGGTAAGGGAAAAGGGCAGGGGAAAGGGAGGGGAAAGCAGGAAGGGGAGGGAAGGTTGTTTTGCTGTCTCTGGGCGCAGCAGCCCCCTCTGCTCACTCAGGTGCAGGCCGAGATCAAGAAGGCCCATTTCCGGAGGCTCCTGGCGCTGGACTTGGGGCAGCAGGCGCGCCCCGGGAGCTGCTGCTGCGCCGGGCCGGGGTCCCAGGCCCCCCAAAGCTGCAGCACCAGCCTGGCGGGGCGGGGAGCGGGGGGCACCCGGGGACTGCTGCTCCCGGCCCGGCCCCGCCTGCCCGGATACATCCCCAGCTCCGGCGCCTCGGACCAGCTCCTGCCCTGCCCCGCCCAGGAAATGAGCCAGAAACCGCGGGGGGGAAACACGGTGGGTTTGACAGACCTGACTCAGTGTCACCCCAACCCCGACAAGGAGCTGGAGACGATGCTATGAAGAGGAGGGTGGATTTCCCACCTCGGCATCCAGACGTGGCTGGAAAGATGCTGATCCTCACGCTTCGGGCTCTGCTGGCACTTGCATGGAGAGCCAGGGTTGGGACAGCAGCTGGAGCAGCCCAGCTCCCTTCCGTCAGACGGAGCCAGTGTGCAAAGGGATCAGGTGCTCCCGCTCCTCCTTCCCCCGGCCCAAAAACAAGCCATAAAACCTCATTCTCCTCCACGTGCAAGTGACTGATGTGATGTCCGTGCATGCAAAGCCTTGAGTCTTCACCAGGAAACTCCTCCGTGCTCACTCCTACCGCCACAAGTGGGAGGTGACTTCTCCAGGGCATTAAAGCCCGTCCCACGAGCCCCGTCCTGCCTCGGACTCCCCTACCCAGAACCAGCTCCGGCCTTGTCTGGCCTGGGGGAGCACAGAGTGCCCGTGGAGCTGTTCTGCAGCTCACCCTGCCCTCCCTTGCACCCTCTGCAGCTCACGGATGGCGTGAACACCAACATACAACCACAAATCGGAGCAGGAGGCACTGGGACAGGGTGGGCTGAGGGAGGCAGGACAAACTTTATGGCCTGGAAGGGTGCAGGGAACACCTGGATCCCCAACACTTCATCCATTAACACAAAGGCCCCTGCATGCAACAGTCGTGGCCCTGTCATCTCATTCCTTGCTAAGAAGTGAATAGTCTGTCTGGCTGGTGTCCATCCTTGTATTCTATCACGGAGCCAGCAGTGGAGGGAAAGGCTGGAGCCCTGGCCCCGTTCCCAGCCAGGTCTGCTCTCCCTGCCCCCTGGCCTGCACCAGCTGGGAAAGCTCCTCACCTGAGGGAAAAGGCATTCCCAAGGAGCTGGTGTAGATGGCAGATGAATTAAACAGCATGTTGGTGGTACCATGGAGCATCTTTTTCCTATACAGCTCCTCAAGGCAGCAATTTCATGCTAAAGACAGTGACAGGGAACAGGTAAAAAATTCTGTGAAACACTAAGGTGCAAAGGGAATCACAGGGAACTGGAGGGACAGACAACCAGGAGCCATGTCAGGGGAGGGAAGGGCTCCAGGATTCACATTTTTAAATCATCTCCTGGAAGGAGTTTGTCTCTTTGGAAGACAGGGCAGTTGGAATGCTGCTCACACTGCTCCCTTGTTCCGTGGGGATGGAACCAACCCTCCCATGGACCTCGCACAGCCCCGCAAGCTGACATTTGTGGCTCCCTGTCACTTATCAATATTTACTCACTCTCTGCCCAAGAGGCTCCTGGTAGCTGGGAGAGGGGTGAGGAATTTCAATAATTCTACAAAGAGCAGAGGGAAGTGTTAAAAAGAAGGGGAGAACCCCCAGCATATGCCTCACATGGGGCTGGTTCCCAGTGGCAGTGAGCTGGGATCTGGGAAGGGAGGGAGCAGATGGTAGCTCAGACTGTGGGGATATTTTTACAATTTGTTTTGAAACTCCAATCTTTAATTGCGGAGTGATGAACCTTCAGGGTGAGAAGGGGAACACAACAGCTTGTAAAGCCCTGCCAGTCTGCCCTGAAACACCCCTGTCTTCACACCAAATGTGCAGAGCTCAAACCAGGGCAATGATTCCTGCCCAGACTGTGGGGAGGGAATTCTGGAAACTATTTTTAAAAACTCCAACAGATTAGAGCTGGTTTCTGAGGGGGCCCAAATAATCACTTGGTGCCTTAACTGAAGCCAGTTCAGGTGTCAGTCAGATCTCGGGACTGTCGCCGAGTTCTCTTTCCAGGTCTGCCCATGCCCCCACGAAAAGCTGGGATGAGTCACATGTCCCGGGCTGTATCCTTTCCTCTTAGAAAGCAGAAGAAAATCTATTTCCCAGGAGGCCTTGAAGCTAAAGCAGGGTTTGTGAAACATTTTGGGGTGAAAGATACTAAGAAAAACCACAGGAAGTCTTTTATCAACTACAATCCACAACTTTTGGTGAGACACAGTCAAAGCTCCGGACAGTCAGTTCTCCATCTGCACACCAGGGCAGCCAAAGGAAGTGGAGAATAAAAAGCATACACTGAATGTGTTTGTACCAGTAATAAAACATTTACTAGAGCAAGCAGAAAGTAAATGCACAGCTGATAAAGAAAACATCACAATGTCACAAAACCCTGACAGCTTCTGGTACTTCTTCCAGCGGAAACAAGCCAGTGCTGGGTGCTGACATGTTCCAACTGAAAAGTTCTTCCCTACCTTGTGGCAAAAAAAAAAGAAGTTAAAAAATGGGTAAATACACACAACGAGTTAAAAATGGGCAAGCAAGATTTTACAGATTTACTACATGTGTCCAATACAGGGCCAGATTTGAGCTGTTTCTTTTCAGTAATTGTTTTCTGGGTTCTCCCTAAAGGCTTCTGAGCAACAGATCCCTGAATTTCTGAGTGAAGCCTCTTCCTTTAGCCACACTTCCTGGGGGCTCCAGCCTCTGATTATTGTGGTGATTCTACATTGTTTTCCCTTTTTTGTTTTTAATTTGAAGAAAGCACTCAACCCTCTCAGAACAGAGGGTGCATAGGCACAGCAGAGAGACAGGTTTGCTATGCAGGCTTCCACCAGAATGAGGGATATTAGGAAACAGGAGGTTCTTCAAAAGAAAAGAAATATCTGGGCAATGGGATTGGAATTAAGTACTGACCACAAACAAGCCAGAGAGTCCAACCTACACTACAAGTCAATTTGTGGTTTGCTGGGCTGGAGAAGGATCCCTTGAACAGCTCCACACACACCAAAAAAAAAAA
>VZRS01014203.1:168655-184225 GCA_013398055.1 Ifrita kowaldi
AAAAAAAAAATCAACTTGCTCTGCCCCACCTTCAGCAAAGCAAATTGATACATTCTGAGTTGATGGGGAGAGAGGTGAGGGGCAATGCAGAGGCCAAATTATTTAGGGAGAATATGTGAAAAGGAGAGGGGGGAAGAACTCACCATACTGACCAAACTGCTGCAAGATTAATGTCTAACAGGCAGGTCCTGAGCATCTCTAGGTGGACTGGACTGGTTTGTAAATGTGAACGCTGGTTAAGAAAAGACTAATTTATTCTTCAATGGACAACAGTTTCTTAACGTTCCAAGGATGTGGAACAGCTTCTTTTTGTCAAGAAGATCTGTTTAAATCCAGCAGAGTCACTCGAGCACTGAATATTTCAAAGCAGAACCCAGGGAACTTTATCAAAATGATTTCTTTCACTATGTGTTGTGTGCATTTCGTTCGGGTGAATCTGTCCGCAGATGAACTTGCATGGGGGTTCTCATGGTTTCCTTCTCCTGCCCCAGCTGCTCAACAACCAGTTACCAGAAACCCCAAGAAATCCTCTGGAAAAAGACAGCACTACCTGCAGAGATTCCAGGCTGTGAACCCCCAGCTTTTAGCTGTCCCACCGGCTCTTCTTCCGTTTTGGGGGCTCCGGGACAGCAAAACCATCTGTCTTGTTGTCCCGGCTGTTGGCATCCTTCCTGTTCTCTCCATTCCTACTCTCGCTGTTCCTGCCTTCGGTGCTGTTCCTGCTGTCGCCGTTGTTGCGGTTGCCGCCGCTTGGGAAGTCGGTGAAGTGCCGGCCCTCACTGTGGCGATGGACGTCGCTGTGGCGGCCGTCACCGTGCCGGGAGGGGTCACTGTGGCGGCCGCCGCCTTCACCGTGGCGCTGGATGTCGTTGTAACGCTGGACGTCGTTGTAACGCTGGACGTCGTTGTAACGCTGGACGTCGTTGTAGCGGCCACCTCCCTCTGCGCGGCCCCCGCCCTCCCCGCGCCGCGGGGCCTCGCTGTGGCGACTGTTCCGGTTGTCGTTGTACCGTTCTCTGACAATGCCACCAACGCTGCCGCTGCCTTCTCGACTGTTGGTGCTGGTGTTTGTGTTGTTGAAGCCCTGCGCTCCGACACTCGGGAAGGTGGGAACGCTGCTCAGATTGCCGGTGCTGGTGAAGCCCGGGACACCCTTTGCTGCCGCCGTGGCTGCGATGGGGCTCTCGGGGTTGGCGGCGTTTTGCTGCGCTGAACTCGTTGGGACGGAGTTCAGGCTCCCGGCACTGGTCCAGCCACTGGCACCAGCAGCAGAGCTCCCAGTCTTTTGGTTATTTAAACTTGCAGCAACAAAGTGACTCTTGTACTGGGACTGCAGGAAAGGGAGAGACAAAAGAGAGCAGGTTTGGCTCTGTGCTGCCCCACAGAACACGGAGTCACAAGCGTGCGTTCACAAGCCCACCTTGGCTTTTGGGAAACAGAGCTCCTAGAAAAAGGCAGTCTTGAAGTGATTACATTCCTGCTGTGCTTATGGACACATAGAACGGGCACCTCTTCCCAGACCACATGGACAAGGGAATTCTTACATTGAGGGGTTAATTTTTACACTGAAGAGAAAGAGCTTCTGTTTCCCCCTTTGCTTGCAATTACACTATTGCTGCTAAGCAACCTCAACAGAATCAAGCTCAGGTGCAGAATCCAGAAAGGAAAAAGAGCAAAGAGGCAGCACAAAACAAAGAAAGTTTGGCAAATTTGTGCAAACATGTTCAGTCCAGCCTGCACCTAATTCTACCACTCGGGACTGCAATGCTGAGTGTGCTCCAACTGACATAGCCACAACCACCACACTCAACTTCCCTGAAATAACAGGGCTGCTGCATTTTCAGGGGAGAAAAGAGTGCAAGCATGGAACCAACCTGGAAAGCTGCTTTCATTGCTGTCAGCCTGTCCCCCATGGCCCCCGTGGATGGCTTGTAGGCCTCGTAGTTGCTCATCACACTGTTGTTGTTTCCACGGTCCTGCGCAAAACCACAAAGGGCAACTGCAGAGGTTTATCCCACACAGACACACTCAATTCAACCACTCCCCAAATCTATCCTGTCCCTGCACTCAGGAAATACATCCACTAAGGATGACAGACTTCTGGAGAGCCTTGAGCAGTGGAACAGTTTGCTCCATTTTTTTTCTGCCAAGAATCAGCCTAGAAATGGCTTTTGCAGTAATTTATTAGCATTTATTTTACAGTGACAGTCTATTTTATGAGGAATCTCCAAACCTTTTGGATCATGCTGGCTCTAAAAAAAAGCAGCTCTTGACAAGAGGAGAACAGCACAGGAGACTTTCACTTGAGATATCTGATCCTAACTCTGAAAGATGCTGAGCTATGAGAACTTTTAAAGCAGACACTGTAATCCGGTAGCAAGATTTTTAAAATGAAAGAAAAATCTTTAATCACTAAGTGAAAAAGTTCCAAGAATCTGTGAACAACCTCTTCAGCATCGCTACTTACGGTATTTTCTGAGCCCAGCCCGGGGCGTTCGCGGTATCCCAAGCCTCCACCACCAATATTCAGCTTCTTGCCTTTCCCACCTTTAAAACGGGATTTACGGAACCACGGATTCTGTAACAAAAGGATAAATGTTTCTCAATACAGGGAATAAAAAGCTTCATAAATGCATGTGATGAGGCTGAGAAAAAAAGGACACTGAGCATTTCAAAAGACAAACAAAAATACTGTTTTCCATTCAACCACACAGCTGCTGTAGACAGTTGTGCCATGTGGGTCTGATGCTTTGGGTTACAAATGCTTTTTATGAAAACTGATTTTATGCCTTCAACTCTCATCCATGTTAAGGTTTTGGGGGTTTGTATTCTAATAAACCCAGGAATAAACACAATTTCCAACGCCATCACTTGGGAGTTCTGCTCTTGCTCACACTTTGGTCAATGATTTAGCCCAGTGCTTGGCTAAGGAGAAATGAGGGTCTGTCACCAAAACTTTCTGTACCAAGCAGTGGCCAGGCAATGTCAGCCCAACCAGACCTCCTCTTTCCAGGTGTTTAAATATTACTTGGCTGCACCTCTTTTTATGCCCTACAGTCTCTCCAAATGTGAATAAGTCAGTTGACTTCTACATGCTCCTCTCAAGGCAGCCAGGGGAGCTCTGCCTCACTAATTCTGCTCCTTCTGAAAATGCTTCCTCTCTATGTCAGAGAAAGTATTTTCATTTGGCAGCTGCTGTTGAAGCTGCTTGCTAATGTAGCCACAGGCCTGCTAATCCATCTCTGAATTTGGGAGTTACCAAAAAGCCTGGGCTCTCTTGCAGCTACACAGGCAGCAAAAGACAAGAAATTAAAGAGCTGATGAGTTCAGTGGCACAAGCACAATTGCTGCAGCTACCTGTCATACCTATATATAGCAAACCTGCCAGAGAGCACTGCCAAGCAGGTGGAATGATCCAGCAACAACCCTTTCACAGAGGGGAATGTCCCTGTAATTGTTTTCTAGTTTAGCTTTCAACTAAGCTGCATCTCCCAGGTGCCTGCTATAAATCTGACTGTAAATGAGACACTAGAATGCTCTGCTGGCATCAGCAGATTACAGCTCCTAATTTCCTAGGCAGTGCCTGGCCTCAAAATAGATCGCATACTGTGTTCCAAAATCTTCACGGATTCCTTCAAAGGCCATTAAAAACACCAGAAAACCTACCTTAAACCAGGACAGATCCCCAAAAGGTCACTGCTAACACGTGATGGAGCCTGTGATGTGAGCTGGCTGATTTTGTGCTGAATCTGGAGTGAAACTTTCTCATCTCAAGGAGTTTTGCTGGTTCATACCTGCATTGCCAGATCCAGCAGCTCTTTGGAGACGTGTTGGTTGGCACCCTCCAGGTTTCTGACGAGGTCACCAGCGAAGTTGCTGTCCTTGGGGGTCAGCAGAGTATAGGCAACGCCCTTCTCCCCCGCGCGGCCGGTGCGGCCGATCCGGTGGGTGTGGGTGTCTATGTCCCGAGCCACATCGTAGTTGATGACAGTCTTGATGGAAGGGATATCCAACCCTCGAGCTGGAAGAAAGAGCAGCGTGGTGGGAAGTGTCATTATCCCCAACTAACTTAGAGCAATCCCTCTGGTACCAGGGTATCACCCTGCTCTGGTCCAGCGGGCAGAAGGAATGTCAGCTGATGAATGAACAGCAACCACTTCCTTAAGACACAGCTTTTCTTTCTGCGTATTAAAAAATATGTCAGACTGTAATTTAGGCATCATTAAGAGACTAAAAATAACCTTCCTTCCCAATGCCATGTACTGCACAGGCACAGTGTGACTCTTGGGGGTGTTTGTGCAGGGCCGGGAGCTGGGCTCCATGATCCCTGTGGGTCCCTTCCAGCTCAGGATATTCCATGGTTCTGAAAAGCACCTGGAACACGGTGTCCTGCAGGTGCAGAAGCCAACCTGGTTGCCTTCCACTGAAACATGTTTGCCTTTCTGTGATACCCACAGCTTGTCTGAGCTGCTTTGCAGAAGGTCACGTACCTGCCACATCAGTAGCTACCAGTATGGGGATGCCCTTTTTCTTGAACTCCGAAATGACTTTATTCCTCTCACTCTGGTCCATGTCCCCATGAAGCAGTCCCAGGTTATGATCCTCCTGCTTGAGGTTATTGGCCAGTTCCTCTGCATTGGCTTTCTTGGTGACAAAGAGGAGGACGCTCCCGGAAGACGTGAACTCCACGAGGCGCCGCGTCAGCCAGTTCCACTTGCTGGGCCCAGAGGGGAAAATCTCCACAATCTGAGTGACATCTTCATTTGCCTAAGGGGAGAAATGTCCTCAGAGTCAGGAAGGTGGGAGGAATAAACAGACTCCTCAATTAATACAGTGCAGCACAGCTCACAGCACTACCTGCAAGTTTCTTTGAAAGATTTGATTTTTACGTATTTTAATATTATTTCAAGGATGATGCTCCCACTATACAGTACTAGTTTAGATCAATGAATGAAGGCCCTGTGATTGAGCTGGGAAAGCTGGTGCTTTTCTTAAGCAAAATTAAGGAAAAATTTGTCCAGAAAGAAGGGGCTTCATGTAGACATTTTTTTTGTTATAAAGGGACCTGATGTAAAATATAAAAAATACAGAGAACTAGTTAAAAGAAGAATGTTCTGAAGGCATCTTGTGAAATTTCTCAACAGTTTCAATATATTATTAGCAAAGTTTCTTCCCAGCAAGTTTACATCTGGCCACTTCATCAGCTTCGTACCAGATCCCAGCCTGCCGATAGTTCAGCTGCCACTGACAAGCAAGTCCAGCATCAACATTCCCATGTAAACCATATGAAAGAGCTTTTAAGTCTCAAATCCTTCATTGCAGAAGTTGTAACGGCTTTGTTCATGCTTTTGAGACAAAACTAAAATACATCCATTGATTCAGCCTAATAACAAAAATAAACCACTCCATTAATGTTTTACTCCTTGATGAAACCTCCCACCACTTCGGAAATATTTGTTGGCAGAAAGCTCAGTGACATAAAAATAAAAATGCACAAAACTTTCTATTTTTGCTAAGCACAAATTATTTAAAGCTAAACATAAATTATTATTTTTGCAGTTTAACTTAAAATTTCAGAGAACAGAAACAGAACAATTCCTTGCTCTGAGCATCTCACAAGTATCATGGAATCACCTCTCCAATGTCTCCTTGCACAACCCGAATGGGGTCGATCAGAATATCCCGGGCCAATTTCTCAATCTTCTTACGGAATGTGGCGCTGAACAAGAGGGCTGGAAGAGAAACAGGGTTCAAACTCCTTGAAATAGAAACTTTCATTCCGAACTGTGAAAACACTGCACAGATGTCGTGAAGGAGGACTTGGATTCCTGAGTGTCAGTGAGCTGAAGCTGAGGTTTTACAGATTTTAATGGAAATTACCAACCACTGTTAGAATACCACAAAGTGGAAACACATTTCATGGCATCTGAAATGTGGATAACATGGGACACTGCTGTGAACTTTCTCTCATGGCAGCTCAGAACACTGGATTTCAAGGCATATGAACATGAATTCAGCTAATCATCTTTGCTCTGAGTGCAGTCAGTGGAGGGATTACAGAGAAATGAGCTGAATGCCCACATGTCACAACTACTCCCTCCCAACAGCCCACGCTGAGAACAACACCAGTGGACTTTGGCACAAGTCTCCTGGTGTGGCTGTGTCCAGAACTGGAAATCCAAGCTCTGCTCCAGACTCACTGTTTACTCACTCTGTCTGTCAGGACGTACGTGGCTTGCGATTGATCTGACCTGGTATTCTGCAAAGGAGAAGAAATGCTCTAATCAACCCTGTATGCTCATTATTTAGTAAAATTAAGTCAAAATGAAGTTTCATTGCTTTATTTAACACATAACCACAGAATGAATGAGTGCTTCTCACTCACTATTTAATTTTACAGACCCACAAAGCTGGGACTGGGCACCACTGCTTTCCAAAACAGTGACTTTGGTTCAATACGTACCAAATCCCATATCAAACATTCTGTCAGCTTCATCAAACACAAGGTAAGTGACTCTCTGAAGGTTTGTAGCTTTCTTTTTCACATGATCAATCAAACGACCCTAGTAAGAAAAAGCTCCAAGTTTTTAAAGCATATTTAAAAACATGTTAATATGTACAACCACCTAGCTGCTTTTTATCCTGACTTACCAGAGACCTAGAACAGAAAACATCTCAAGGCTTCAGTCTAGAATTAGTGTCAATATTCACATCATAGGAGAAGATTCTCGTAACCTTTTTCAAGCTCAGCAGTGCAAACCCCTGTACTTGGTGCACACAGGTACTTACGGGTGTGCAGACCACGATCTCTGCCCCCTCCTGCAGGGCCTTGGCTTGCTCCCACATGCTGCCTCCTCCGTACACAGCCACGGAGCGCAGGTTATAGGCCTTGCCAAAGCGCTTGCACTCGGAGTGGATCTGAGGGTGTGACACAAACACAGCACAGCTCACGTCAGACAGCTCTGAGACAACACACCTACCCAGCAAATTCAGCTCGGCTTTTGATATGCCCTTTGCAGCTACTAACTTAATGAAATTATTCCAAACTCCTCAGGGATGAATACTTCAACACATGTGGGTAATTTCCAGTAACTTGAGAAACCTATTTAGGTATCCAACAATAATTTAACCTGCAGGCTCTACCCTTCTGCACATAGAATTTGTCACAATGCATCCACAGCATTCTTACGCCTAAAAATAATACAGGAGCACTGTGTAAAAATTTAAAATTTTAGATTTGTCATGATTTTTCAAGAAAACAAGGGTAGGTAAGAGCTGTGAGCTGGAGCCAGGCTACTCATGCACAGAGTAGTTTTTTCAAATACTTTCCTGAGGTTCTCTGCTAATTTTTGCCAAGAGTTTTGCATTCTTCTCCAAGAAGACTGGCTGGCACACACAGGAATGCTCCACACCTACCTGCTGGCAGAGCTCCCTGGTCGGGCAGACGATCACTGCAATGGGACCATCCCCTGGTTCAAGCTCCTTCTGATCCATGATGTGGATCAGCATTGGCCAGATGAAGGCGGCTGTTTTCCCACTTCCAGTCTTAGCAATCCCAATCATGTCTCTGCCACTTAGTGCCACTGGAACACCCTAAAAAGAAAGAGGATTCTAACCTCACATTACACCCACCATAATGTATCCTTGTGCTAGACAGTACAGGAACACTCAGGTAACGAGGAAAGCCCACGACTGAGGACTCACAGCAACAATTTGTCAATGCCCACACGGTTTTATTGCCAAGTTCAGCTCTGAATTAGTTTGTTTTAAGGGTTGGAAGCCATTACCATGTGGGACTGTTGGTGGCCTGTATGAAATCAATGTTTGGGCATGGTACAGCACCCCAAGGATATGTTTATATGCACACAAATGCATCTTGTCCAGCTCTAAGAATGCTAAAAACATTGCAGTAGAATCCCTTTAGTTTGCCATGGCTCTTCAAGGAATAAAGCTGTCAATATATGGCTCTTTATTCAGCTACTGCTATGGTTATTTTCAATACGTCAAAAAAACCCAAAACCCTGAACTTTTCATACATTTTTATAAGCAAGAGACATCACTTGAATGTTCTTCATTCACCAAAAAATACAATGAAAAAGGAATATGGATATATTTACAGCGGTCATTTAACAAGGAAAAAAAAGTGGGTAAACTTCTATTTAAAAAATATCAAAGCTATTTTTCTAGAAAAACCCACGGCTCTCTGTAAGCAACTAGAATTTGTCACATCTTCATGTGGATGAGGGAGCTCCACATGCATTCTTTAGAAGTTTGAGAAGTAACAACACTCACCTGACACTGTATTGGAGTGGGTTGGGTATACTCAGATTTCCTAATCTGATGCATAAGTTGCTCATCAAACCCAAAATGAGCAAAACTACTGCCAGGCCTTGGAGGAGCAGCCCCGGAGACCTTGGAAAGACAAAAAGATCTTTGTTCATGAACAGTGAGAGAAAAACAAAGAGCAATCTGTAAAAAAGAAGAAAAAAAAAGTCTCTCTGCCTCTGAAAAATAACTTTACTTTTTGAGTGGATGTTAAATTTAATTGGATGCAAATTCCGAATGTGTTGCGTAAACAAGACTTTCAGGTATAAAAATTTAATTGTCTGTCAATCAACATGAGATACTAACCATCATTTTTACCTCCTTGTGCATAACTGGTGTTCTACCCCAAATAATTCCCTTCACAGAAGGTCACCCCACTAACACATTACAAATGGCAAAGAACTAATTTCTGCATATTTAACTCCTAGCTCAGAGGTTTTTAGTCCAAGTGGCAATCCTCACTGCCCACTTTCACAAATCCATAGGAGACTTTCAAGAAATCAAAATCACTGGAAGTATCTGAGAGGCCTGGATTCAAAAGTAGGAGTTCCCTGTTAAAATCTTCATTAAAACTAAGATAGTCTGAAAATCAAAGGGAGTTAAAAGCTGCTGGGAGGACAGCTCTGTGACCAGCTTACCCGGAGATTCAGCTTATGCCGTAACTCCACCACTTGCTGTGGGGTCAAGCTGGTGATCTCCTCGTGCTCATCGTAGAAATTTTTCTCAAACGGTGGGTATTCAATCTGCAAGGTAATTAATTAATTACTCAGTTAGTCCAGACTCAAGATTCCTTTTTTTCTGAAGTTCTTAATTGTCTGCCAGAACATTTGCTTAAATGATGCAATTTCAAGGACCTTTGATAGGACTTACCTAAGAAAGCACTGAAATATTACAGCTCCTGCTCTCTGGAATGCCTCAAACAGAACAGAATAGAATTCCCTCCTACCTCTGAATGGTCAATAGGTGGAAGAGGATCAATGATTTTCTTGGACGGTGCAATTGGATTCCCATCACTGTCATACTCCAGGTTATCCTCTTCCTCCTCTTGCACCACACCAGCAGTGGGGTTCTCAGCCATGTAGCGAAAATACGCTTCCTGCAGCAAAACAGATCAGCAAACTCACATACAATAGGATGCAAAATTACTACTGTTTGTTGAAGTGATGTATGTGCTAAGCGGCTGTTTGCTTTCACACCCACCATTGAGGAAAAAAGTAACTACATTCACTAGAACCGATTCTTCTAATAAATACCAACAGATACATCCTGAAGGACAAGAAGCACAAATAAAGAAAATAACTCCGGTGTCAGCTACACCACAAAATGCTCCTAAAAAACCAACTCCTCTTATGTGTCTGCTTAACAACTCCTTCTACCAAGTCTTGTTACATTTAACAAGGATCTATTCTTATTTTCATATGAACAAAGCACAAACGCTGTAGGTTTCTAACTAGAAAATACATTGTTACTAAGCATATGATGTTTTTAAACATGCTGTGCCGAAGGTAGTTTCTTTACTTCCCCTAACTAGACTTTAAGAAATGAAACTATATCTATTTTTCACTGACAGAGTCAACAACAAATGTGAAAGAAACTATTTCAGAGGAGTCCTTCAAGACAAGCCCAAGTTAAAACACTGTTACCCTATCACACTCCGTCCTCACAGCTCACAAAGATGTTTGTCTCTCAGATTCCCATCGGCACACCAAGCCTTTCTCATAGAGAAAACACCAGTCTCGCTTGACTTGAAGCAAATATTTAAGATCAGATCTGTCAAACGAGGCTCGATTACAAATATATGTATATACTCATCTGGCTTTTCCATTTTCCTGGCCAATTATCCCTCAGTCACAGAGCTATGCACACAATACACTTGAACAACAGCTGTCCCCAAGCATAAAGTCACCTCAGCTCAAACTTTGGCACAGCTACACTCACCACACTGGAAGCAGAGCCCTCAAGGCCAGACAACCCTGCCAAGCTCTGTGTTAATGCAAGTAACACAAGAGTTAGTAACTACAACTCAGCAGTCAGGTACATTTTTAAATTAGGTCTTTTCTCTTTATTATTTTGGCTACAGTGATGCTTATAAACCTCAATGAGAACTGGAGCGTCTCTGAAAATAGGGATCAAACAGCCTGATTCTTGCCCTGAACAGACCCCACATTTCACTGCAAGGAGCCTCCACAGTCCAACAGCCTCTCCTGGTGTTCCTTGGAGCTGATTGTACTAATTGCAATTTGTAAGATCTTCAGACACTGAACAACCTATACAGGAATCTGAAGTTCAAACTGACTGAAAAAAATCTTCTTCAATGAATGCAACTGTCTAATATTCTTCTTAAAACACCTAGAAGGGTAGAGACTGCAGGGTAACCTCTACAGCTTCCTGCTGAATTGTCTGGACACTGTGCATGATACTGGAATTTTGTTTGTCCCTAGTAGTTATGTGTTTGGAGAGGAAAGATAAGGAAAACCGAAACAACAAAAAAGAAGATAGAAAGACTGCATAGGAACTCACTTGGTCATCTTCCTCTTCAATGTCATCTCGAATACCCCTGGAAAAACAAGCGGAGAAAAAACTTCCCTGCAAGTGTTCCACAGACTCAGCTCAACAGTTTCATTTGATTAGTGCTGAGCTTCAGATTGCGTGGAAGACACAACACTATCAACTCAGCAACATTCATATTCCCAACCCATGGAGTTTTCATATCTGGTGCCAATCATAGCAGTGACCCTGCAAAGACTTCTCTTTACTTCTAGTACTGAGACTGAAAGATTAGGACTCCGTCTTCCCAGCAGAAGCCACATCAAAGATCATCCTGGTCTAAGCTCTTGATGCTACAGAAGTCCCATAACTGAAGAGGAATACGAGCCAGGAAGTGCAAATCCAGTTCAGAACTTCCCCAGGTGGTGATTTGGATCCGGTGTTCTGTTTCAGGACCATGTATATCTGATCAACCCCACGCAATGTAACTTCTACGAATGTATCTGACATTTCTATCAAGAATCAACAGCATAACTATTTTCCTTGGTCAAAACAAATAGATAAGCTCCACAAATTTAAACTGTTTTTAAACTCCAAATTTAGTACCCCAATTGTCACGTGCTACCTAATCTATCAGCTTCACTGTCTAAAAATTAAGTCCAAGTTTGGAAGCGTCTCCAGTACTCCAGGTACAGCAGCATGGAGTTATTTTGCTCATATAAATGCAATTTTAAGCTAAACCATCCTGATCTCTCCAAGGGTGTGGGAAGCAGAAAAACTATCCAGGCTGATCTGGAAGGTGGCAGGAGTACAACGTGCTGCCCCAATTCCTGTGGCCTAGAAAGGCTTCTCACGTGGGATAACTCTCAGTGCTGTTGCAGTTTGCCACAGGATGGTGCCATGGATTCTTCCCTATTGTTGCATTTTTACAGCACAAATTGTTACCCACAGGATATAATGCACTGGTTAATTATGTTTATTAGGTATATACTCTACTATCTAATGAACAACCATCATCGACAGAATGTACTGGAATTCTCTGAGCACCATACAAGATACTGGCAGGAATGGGAATGATAAAAGAGAACTTACTTAACGTTCTTTTTTTCTTTGTCTTTATCTTCGAGTCTCTTCATGTCTCGAGCAGCTTGATCCTAACAGGTCATAAAATTGTCACATGTTAAAAAGACCAAGATGGTAAAACATGTAAGGGAAAAATGTTCCTGCATAATTAGACCATTATTTTACAAAGACAACACTTCTTGGACTAAACTTTGTCTTGTTCCATAACTGATTATGCTAAAAAAATTCTCCTACTAATACCTTTGAATTTACATACTCTAAGCTTGTGACAATGTTGTTGAAAAAATAAATTACCCATATTCCTCCTGACCTGAACGAATAACAGAACTGTAGCTAAGAAACAGCTCATGATAAATGCAAACAATTTCCATTTAGGTAGTGAAAAATGCACGAAACCTTAGTTTGATGCTCAGAGACAAGCAGAGCTCTATGTTGTGTTGTTCTGTCATCCTCAAAGGAGTTAAATAGCTAAGTTATTCTAAGTCATATCCACTCTCTGCCTATGTAATCCATTCTTGAGTTCTAACTACCACCATTCTACATAAAACCCAAAGTTAAGTGGCATTTTGACTGCAGCTGCCAAAGTCCTGAGTGACATTTGCTGCCCCTGACTGCACACAGGTACAGCCACATCAATGAATAAACTTTTCCTGAGCTGGATCTTGCCTCCACTTCAGCCATGAATGCCTCCAGAGGATCATCATCGCTGTCAGAGTCTGCAGACTTGGAATGGAACTGCTGCCGAGTGGGGGAATTCTCTGCGGGAATGTAGGGCAATTCCACATTGCTGGAATCTTCCTCTTCATCCTCAAAGTACCTGAAAAGAAATGAACAGCAGCCCAGTCAGCACACAGTTTACAGCACTGTGCTGTCTTTCATGGCTTCTGGTTGAGTAAAGGTACCCACAGAGACAATAAAAGTCAGTATGGACTCAAGAGAAGATGTTGACATTTATTTATTTACAATTATTCATGTTATAAGTTCAAAGTGATGGCAAGGCAAATACATAATATGAAACTCAGCCACTCTCCATCTTTCTTGTAGGCTCCCTTCAGGTACTGGAAGACTACAATTAGGTCAGCCCCAAACTTCTCCAGGCTTAACAATCCCAACCTTCTCAGCCTTACTTACACATTTACGCAGCCGGTAGAAGGGTTAGTAAAGAATTGTGGAGATCAATGTTTTCCTGTGCAAAAGACACCCAAACTTATCCTGCTTGGCTCCAGCTTTGAGAACACCACAGAGTGAATAAAATATGTTCTAGAGAGGGGAAAGCTGGAGGAGGAAAGCTTCCATGGGCTACTGTAGTATCTCACAGTCTTCTAAGTATATTATTATGTATTTATATATATAAACATCACAGATACTTCCCCTGACCTCGGAAACATAAAACCATTAAAATCTAGAGCTACACAAACACGAGAAATAACTGTACTTACGCATTCTCCTCATCAAAATTTGCTCTCTTTGACCCGATTTTGTAGAAGGAAGGCAGCTGAGGAGGCCCTGATTTCGCGAATGCTGCCGAGGAGCCGGCTGTGCCAAAAGCACTGTGGGACTGCTGAGACAGCTTGGGCTCCTCCTTCTTCCCAGGTGTTATGGCAAATCCACCAAACCCAAAGCCTCTCTTTGTACCAGGTCCGCCTTTATTCCAATTCATGATGTCCCCAATATACCTGTTAACATGAGAAAAGACAAATTAATGCCCTTTCTGCTTCAGGCAGTTATAGGTAATTGTCATTATTTTTCTTGTTAGTTGATCCCTTCAGGCATGACACAGGGACTTGTGGAACTCTGAGAGACAAGAGTTTAATCTGTTTCCCAAAAAGGATGGGGCTCTGCTCTTTTGTCAGTGTGAACATATCCACAATTCCAGAGAAGAATAAAACAAAGTGGTTGTCTTCCAAAACAGGTGGTGTCATTCAAGGATTACTCAAACTGTTACCTGCCCTGTTTGCAGTCTAAGACAAACAAACTCAAGGCCAGAACTTCGAACATCAGGAGGAACAAGAGATGAAAAGGCAGCTCGGTGCATATTTCACATGTTCACATTGTCCCATCTGTAAGTGCTTCACAGCTTGTCAATAAATATCTCACTCCCACAACTCAGCAACCTCCAGAGAAATGGGCCCAGAGCAGCACAAGGCTGCGTGTGAGCCCAGGCACATCTCTGCCAAAAGCCAACTCCCTCTGCCTCTTAAGACAGCACGTTCAGCCACATATATGATCTCTCTATATCGTGCATATATATTTATATGCTGTCCAACCTCTATTTTTCAAACAGTATTTTAAACACTCCACATAACATGTCTGCCCAGAACTCGATTTTCTAAGATGAAGACTGAACTGATATATTAATATTTACAGTTTCCATTCTTGAGTCATTTAATTATCTGCATGGTCAAGCAAATCATACCTGTAAGGCAGGAAAGAGAGCAAGACACCCGCTGCTTTCCAATGCATTATAATTAGCTGTCCAAAGGCTACAAGTCTTATTAAACAAATCCTCACACTAAGAATCTTCAATGAGATCAGAACTCACTGGCAAAAAACAAGCTTCAAAACAATCTGAAGGTAAATACTGCAGCTGGTCCCTGTGCTGAACATTTACCAGCTTGGGGCTTGCTCAATAAATCTCAAGTCAAGACCAAAGCTCAGTAGCAGATTTTGGGGGAAACTCTGCTCTTCAGCTCCCCATGGCAGCAGCTGACCCTGGAGTCCTGTTTTCCCTCTTGTCCTGACATACCTTGCAGCTTTTACACCCGCGGATCCGTGGCACTAGGAGATCAAAACGTACGATAGAGGGATGAGAGGTGGAACCACATTTCTGCTGTGACAGCACAGTGGGAATCTTTGAAAACTGTTAACTTAAAATCTGATTGTAAGGATTCTTCCTCACTGTACTTACCCATCTTTTTCCTCCCTTCCGCTACCTCAAAAAATAAGGAGGACCACTTTTTTATTGTCATACAGCAGCAAAAGTACGAAATGTGGTCAGTTCACCCACTCGCCAGCAGCGAGTGTACAGGGACAGGTTCCCACAGGACGCAGAGACCACAGGAAAACTCCCGAGGCTTCGCTGCCCTGTGGGCGCCGTTCTGTGGGAGGAAACGCGCGGGGCACGGACCCTTCCTGAGGCCCCGGGATCCGCGGGCACGGCCGCGATGCGCCTNGTGGGGGGGGGAGGGGGGGCGGCACCCCCCCCCGCCGGGATCGCCCTCCCCAGGGCACGGCAGGGACCAGGGCCGGGGCGGGGACAGGAGCCTCGGACAGGCGCTGTCCTGGCACACCGGGCCCTGCGCGGGGCCCTTCCCGCCCGCGGAACCGCGGTGCGGGGCGGGCCCTTTGTGCGGGGCAGGCCCGGGCTGCCCGCGCCCGCTCCAGGCCGCGGCTACGGCGGGTCCCGCCCGCGAGNTCGCCGCCTCCGGGGAGCTCCGTACCGGCGGTGCCCCCTGCAGGGGCAGCCTCGCGCGGAGGGCAGCGGGCGTGCGCGGCCTGTGCTGCGCCCCGCGGGGCGGGAGGAGCTGGCGGTGGGGCCGGGGGATCTGGGCACCGTCCCGGGGGTGTGAGAGGGGCCGCGCCCAGGGGCGGCAGATCGCTGATTTTATCTTGTTGACCTTGACTCGTGTTCCGGGAAGGAGCTGGGAACGTCCCTGGAGCGGCGGGGGGAGAAAA
>VZRS01014203.1:184240-216855 GCA_013398055.1 Ifrita kowaldi
GTGGTGTTCCCGCTTCGGGCGGGGATTACGGTGAGGGCCCGACCTGCTGAGGACGGGCGCTTCTCCAAAATCTGCCACTGAGCTCGGGTCTAGTCTCGAGATCTATTGAGCAAGCCCCAAGCTGCTGAATGTTCAGCACAGGGAGCAGCAGCGGCGGTGTTTGCCTTCGGACTGTTTGAAGTAGTTTCTCTTGCCAATGGGGTCTGGGCGGCCGGTGTGGAGATCGGAGAATGAATTGGTTGCAAGGGAAAGTCGGTGGCGTGTGGGTCGTGGAGGGCCTGCTGAGGATATTCTGCTTCCTGGAATTTGTACTTGGAACCCATTCTGACAGATTGCTGAGTTAAGGGGCTGCTCCAGCTCTCACCCGCCTCCTGTTCAACCGTATCCTTCGAATTGGCTGCAGAAGTTTATTTTGCATGAAGCTACTTGGAGTTGTCGGGTCTTCTGAAAGTGGATGTGCTCAAATAGTCTTGGAATTCTTACTTCGAAACTGTCAGAGTATGGTCGAGCAGGTGGCTCTGTTGTCCTGTCGTTTTTAACCTGAGTGCAAATTCTGTCCTATCTAAATAGTATTTTGGGTTTTTTTCTGCTTAAATTCACATAAAATTGTGAGGTTCTCACACAATGTTCCAAATTCCTGTGCTTGGCCTTGCTGAACTTTCCATCCTGATTAATGTTCTGTAAACACGTTCTGTGCGGGTTTTTGCTGAGGTGAGGAGTCTTTGACAAAGGTGTTTATTTTAGTCGTCCTTGTCATCCATAGCAGTGAGTTCCCTGCGTGAGGCACTCAGAGGAATGCTGGTCAAATTTAGAAACAAATCATTTCTATTCTAAGTTTGTAAGAGAACACTCTGATTAACATTCAGGTTCCCACTCGGATCTGGTTGCGGGAGGGAGTAAAATGAGCCTGACAGCAGAGCCCGGTGCAGCTGATCTGCTGTGTCTGGTTGTGGAGTGCAGCTGGGGGGTTATTGCTGCCTTTTTTGGACCTTGGTGAAGGTCCCCCCCCAACTTGAATGGGAGGTTGGGACTGTTTTGAACTCAAGCAGAAGAGGCAGAAAGCTGAGGGCAAAAAAAAGGTGAACTGACAAACTCTGCAGGGTTCTGGCTGATGTCAGGGGAGCTCTGGGCTCGTGAGCCCGTTTACTCTGTTGTTCTGGGGAGTAGTGCAATATTTACTGCTGCTGTTACACATTAAATGCTCTGACTGTGCCTAATTGCTAATTAATAACAACTGTAGATACAGAATGTGGTCTTGGAAGTGAGCTGGCAGAGCTGGCTGGGAGATGCTATTGGCGAGTCAGTTTGGTAGCAGAACATCCCCGCTTTCCATCTCAGCTCATTCGAACAGTGTGGCCAGATGTGAATTTGCTGCTGCCACAAGCAACAGAGTCCAGAACCTCTCCTTCAGAGTTATTTTGTTGTTGTACCAGTAGTCACTTTCTTTATAGAGAAGATGGCAAGATCAGGCAGGGGTTTATTTCTCTCTCTGGTCTGACTCTCGTAGTGTTTTCAAATTGTGCATTGTGTGTTGGGGATTACTGGAGGTGTGATGTAACGGAATGGACAAGGCCTTTTTGCAATGATTGATTTAATTCTTTTTTCCAGTGAAAATGAAGCACTTATATATTTTTATCGCTGTCCTGTTCATCCCATGGAGCTTTTCTTTGGCAAAGTATGATGAATTTGAGGATGGAGATGACATTATGGAATATGATGATAATGACTTTGCTGAATTTGAAGATGTGAATGAAGATACAGTCACAGAGTCTCCTCAGAGGATCATCACTACAGAAGACGATGAAGAAGAAGCCACTGTGGAGCTTGAAGGTCAGGATGAAAATCAGGAAGACTTTGATGACGCAGACACACAGGTAAGGCCTTGTGTCCTTCCTCTGTGTGTTTTCTAATAGTGTCTCTGCACCTTTCTTTCTCTTTTAGGATTTTACTTGCTGGGCTTTGGATTTTCATGCTGTTTGTGATTTTGTCCTTTAGGAAGGTGACACTGAAAGCGAACCATATGATGATGAGGAGTTCGAAGGGTATGAAGAGAAACCAGATGCGTCTCATAGCAAAAATAAAGACCCCATAACAATAGTTAATGTACGTATAACTGTTGATCCAGTTTCTATTTGGAGTTTCATCACTTATTTTCTTAAGATAGTACACCAGGAATGTCACAGAGGTACTAATATGCACTTGCAATGAACACAGCGTATTTTTAGCTTATTTATGGCTTAAGTGTTACATTAGAACTTGTCAACTCTGTTGGTTTTTGCAGCCAATCTCTCTGCCCATGCTGCATCACCTTTTTGCCTCCCAAAACAGTCTTTCACAGAATGATCAGGTACTCAAGGTCTGCATTTTTATTACCCTTGAGATCTCTTTTTAGGTATTATAGCTGACCTTGGCAGTGAAAATTAAGGTTTGGGTACTTTCGTGACTCAAGGGTGGTACAGTGATAGCAGAATGGCTAATTAGTCTCTGAGGTGGCAAGGTCAGGAAGGCTTCCCTGCTCCCCCATGGAGTCTGTGGCTCTGTGTGGCATCCTGAGAATGTTCCTGGGCACTGGGTGTTGCTTTGGATTTCCAAAGAAGTTATGATCACATAATGCTGTGATGGGCAGGGCATCAAGCTCAAATGTTCGGTGAATTGAAGTGCTGGGCTGCTTACTCTGAGGGATGTGTGCTAGCCCAGGCTTACTTGGAAGTGAGTGCTGTGTTTGTATTAAGCAGGTATTTTGGGAATGCTGTTATCAGTTGTTTCCTGTATGATTATTGTGCCCCAGTAAGCCAAGTGCATTATGTAGGCTTAGCTCTCTCGTTAGCTTATTGCTGTGTTGGGGATGGAGCTTCTCCAGTACTCTGTGTTTCCCAAATTTTCATGTGTATAAAATCCACTTGTTCAATATGTAAATCACAGTTTCTGTTCCCTTACACAGGTCCCTGCTCACCTTCAAAACAGCTGGGAGAGTTACTACATGGAGATCCTGATGGTAACAGGTCTCCTGGCTTACATCATGAACTACATCATTGGGAAGAACAAAAACAACCGCCTGGCTCATGCTTGGTTCAACACTCACAGGGAGCTGCTAGAAAGTAACTTTGCTCTTGTTGGTGAGTTCCATAATGACACGGATCCAGTTTCAGTATTTGAATAAAGCTGGGTTCAGCCTCGCATTTAGGCTGTAGAGAATCCTTCTCTGTGCTGGGGTATCGTGAGCTCTAAGCCTTCTGCTGAACTGTGGTGTCTCAGTTTGTGAGTTTAGATTGCAGGTCTCTGTGTTTCCTCAGGGGATGATGGCACTAATAAAGAAGCTACAAGCACTGGGAAACTAAATCAAGAAAATGAACACATATATAACTTGTGGTGCTCTGGAAGGGTGTGCTGTGAAGGAATGCTCATCCAATTAAAGGTAAGAATGAGGGAGTTTGTGGTGCTGTTGACATGTCACCAGTTGTAAGTTTCTAGAGGCTTTTCCATTCCTGTGTGAGCAGCAAGGAATCTCAGCTTGGCATTTGTGTTCACATGCAGATACAGAGTACTGAACACACACATATGAGGGAAAACTGGTCATCTGAAGGTCTGTACAGACCTGTATTCTGGCCCATAAAGCTGGCACCAAAGAGCAAGTGCTTGCAGAAATAGTCTAGAAACCAGAGGTGTAGTGTGAACAGAGGTAACTGTAGGCTGAAGAGCCCATCTGCCACTTACAGGGATAAATGGACCAACAGGAATTCCAAGGAAGTACAGCAAAGACAAACACTCTGCACCTCGGATGGAACAGTCCCACAGTTCATCTTCTGACTTGAGGGAACAAAACCCTGAGAAACTCCTCCAGTGCAGAAAGTGGGCCTGCTTTTGAGCTGTACTGGTCACAGAGGGAAAACTCAGGTTAGATATTAGGAAAGAATTTTTTACTGTTGTCTATTCAGCTGTTTTCTTTGTTTACCACCTTGTGTTTTTAGTTTCTCAAGAGACAGGACCTGCTGAACGTCCTGGCGCGCATGATGAGGCCGGCGTCGGACCAAGTGGTGCGTACTCAGCCCTTCAGATTAGCTCTGATAAACTGTTGCATTCCTTCCGTTCTGCTCTGCTGCTTTTGATTGTCCCAGGTGATTTCTGTAGTATTCCATATCTTCCAGTTCAGTAACTGTTGAAACAACCTCAAAGAATTGTTTGTATTTCTTTCCTGCCTGTGAAATGCAAACTGCTGATGACTGGAAGTTGCTTTATCTGTGGATTTTATCGTTTGAGTGGTTTTGTGAGCATCTATCATGATTCAAGACCTCATCTTGATAAAAAGTGGTTTTACAATCTGAGATACTTAGTGATTGTCTGTCTGTCTGTTCAGTCTGCCTGAACAGGACTGCTTAACCCGTATGTTGGTCTGGATATTATATTCTTAATGTTACTTTTTGCCTTCCTACTTGCTCTTAGAGAGCATAAGTGCCAAGAGAAGTTACACTTGGAAGAACACTGTGTGCACTGTGAATACTCTTTCCATGCATCTATAATTGTATTTACTTATATCTATTAAAAATAATTAATTGCAAATTATTTTTACAACTCTGCTGTTCTAGTCACTGTCATTTCAGCACAATACTGAATTGTGTGCTCAGTCTAATTAAAAAGCTCCCTTACTTTGACACACTGAAAAGCTTTAAATCAACCACCTTTTTCTTAGCTATGTCTCTCCTTGCTTAGTCCTTGTTCTTAGGAATCAAAGTGTCGGACAAACATTGAAATCTGACCAGGGCTAATAACATTGTTTCACAGCAAATAAAAGTGACAATGAATGATGAAGATATGGACACGTATGTGTTTGCTGTTGGAACCAGAAAAGCACTGGTGAGACTTCAGAAAGAGATGCAGGACCTGGTATGTATATGCACATTGATAAGAAATAGCATATAAGAATCTAATCTGCATATTCATTGTTTTCTTGGGAACAGCTGAAAACCTGTGACTGACCTGTTGGAATTTGTGGGGAAAAGACATTTTCATCTACAGATAAAAGTCTAATGGAATCAAACATCAGAAGTGCTCCTGCTGTCAGACCTGCAGGGAAAGAGGCAGTGGAAAGCAGCTTACACCTTTCCTTTGCGGCACAGTTGGTTTAGGAGAGGCTGCAGTATTTTGTCAGCATACACGAGTGTCACTTCACCTCATTTAATGTGCACAAAAGACTTCTTCAAGGATTGAAAAGTAAACTTAATTAGTGATATGTGATGTGGAAAATTTAGGTTTAAGTCATCTGTTTTCACATGATCTGAAATTAAAACTTTCCATATGTTCAAGCCCTGAAAAGAATTGCAGAGCTTGCAAAGAATCCAGTGATAACAAGCACTGCTTTGCAAATCTTTTCTCTCAAGTAACAGCATGAAGTGTGGTTGGTAGGATGCCAGTTTTTGTTCTGTTATCAAACAATGTAAGCAAAATGCCTTAATCCACTTTGAACACTCCAGCATGGATGTATTAGAATTGTTTTATCTTCTTCCTTAATGTGCTGACTTCTGAAGGAAAATACTAACTTAAAGACTGTTGATGCTGTGTGCTTTACTTTGTTTGAAATGTCTCCAGCCAGGCTGAGTGACTGTATTTTTTATTGTTTCTTTTCAGGTACTTTTAGGGGTCCCACTGTTCCAGAACAGTTCAGTCTGATACTTACAGGCTTGTGTTTATTTTTCTTTCTCATTGTTCTCTTTGAAACAGAGTGAGTTCTGCAGTGATAAACCTAAGTCTGGTGCAAAATATGGGCTTCCAGATTCGCTGGCTATCTTGTCAGAGATGGGAGAGGTCACGGAGGGAATGATGGATGCTAAGGTAACTTGAATGAATTAATACAAATACTCCTTGGTAATCCTGGCATTTACAGCTTGTATGTTCTAAAAAGGTTAAAAGGATAAGTTAAAGGAAAAAGTTCACATCTTTATCAGTGTCACTGTGGCAAGCTGAGCACAGCAATTTCCTGAGTGACATACAGAACCATAGAATGGTTTCGGTTGGAAGGGGCCTTAAAAATCATCCAGTTCCAGCCCCCTGCCATGGGACGGGAACCTGGCAAACCCATATGGAGTGGGTAGGCTGCAGCTGGATTGGTGTTGGGAAAAACTAACCCCCATTTCTCTTTCAGATGATCCATTTCCTCACACACTACGCTGACAAGATTGAGTCTGTCCAATTCTCGGACCAATTCTCCGGTCCAAAACTTATGCAAGAGTACGTATAAAGGCAGAGCTCTGTTCAGGCTGATTCTCAGCTGTGCTTCAGCAATACACACAGGCAGCACCTCTGCTGTTTCCCTGAGCCTCCTAGTCCAGAGGTACTTTCAGGGGCTGCTTCAGAACTGCCAAGTGATGGGTGATGTGTCTTATCTGAATTACCATGTAGGTTTTTGCAAGGGTGTATTATGTTCACAGGCGTATAAATAAATGAACATAAAGGAACATATTTTGATTTAATTATAAGACAGCTTATGTGTACCTTGCACTAAAATTGTAGAGGATCTGTGAAATGTAGGCCTTAGCTTTTCACATTAGAATACTGTGGGATTTTGGGCAGTGAATACTTGAACTCTTGAGAAAATATTTTGTTCTCCTAAAATATTTAGAGATCTTCAGTGGTATAAACAACAAGGGGGTGTGTGAGGCTGAATGTAATTAAAAATATACAGTGCTCAGATGCCCTCTTGACAGTCAGAGGTGCTGGTGCTGTATGTTTTCACACTCATGCCTTTTCTATGCAGGCTCTTGGGTAAAACACTTCAGGAATCTGAATAGTTTGAAACTTAACTTTGGGTTATAGACGGGCTTTTAATGTTTATTTTATTGAAGTACTTTCCAAGAGTCTTTTCGTTTTTGATGAGGTTTTTCCAACCAATGTTAGTTACTTCATATTTTTCTTCATTCATTCCAAACATTTGTTTCTTTCCTCCAGGGAGGGCCAGCTTACAAAACTGCCCGAAACTAAAAAGACACTTCTGTTTACATTTAATGGTAAGAGAACTGTTGTCTGTGTGTCTGGGAGAGTGTTGGACTTTGTTTGTGTAAGTCATATGCTCATGATCTGTCACCTGTGGAAGATGATGCGTGATAAATCACTTCAGTGCATGTAAAGGGATCACTGATTGATAAACAGAAGGCAGCAGTTCACTGGGGACCGAGCAGCATATTGTTGTGATAACAGGACACTCAGTCTTGCTATTATTGACCTCAGCTCACACTTTTCTCTCTTGGGGTGGCTTTAAAAACCACAAGCCTTGCAGTTTGAACTTGCGCAGCCTCCGTTGGTTTACCCTGGTTTGAAATAGAAGTAGCTTGTTGGGAATCTATTCTAGAAAAGAATAGATCTTCAAATCTCTTCAAAATTCAAGCCCATAGCTCCAAATGAAGCTTCCTGAAGAATAGGATAAGAGCATCTTTATTTCATGAACAGTGTGAGCCATAAGGGAAGAGCATCACAGCAAGTAGACAAGTACTGCCAGTCTGTCTGAATGAACAAGGAACTCTTTATTTCAGTGCCTGGTTCAGGCAACACTTCCCCAAAGGACATGGAGTCTTTGCTGCCTCTGATGAGCATGGTTATCTACTCCATTGACAAAGCAAAGAAGTTCCGGCTGAACAGAGAAGTAAGTAGTGTCTGGTTTTCTCTCTTCTGAACATTGTGTGAAATTGGAACCATTACCACTGGATCCTTATGGATCCACTGGATCCTTATGTTTCTTGTATGACTGGTAGAGATCCTGCATCCTGCTTGTGGGGAAATCAGTACAAACTGTGTTTGCTTTTCTCTGTGCAAAGGGTAAACAAAAAGCTGACAAGAACAGGGCTCGGGTGGAAGAGAACTTCCTCAAGCTGACTCATGTGCAGAGACAGGAGGCTGCCCAGTCCCGCCGAGAGGAGAAGAAACGGGCGGAGAAGGAGCGAATCATGAATGAAGAAGATCCCGAGAAGCAGCGTCGGCTGGAGGTGAGGTGGATGTTCCCAGTGGTACAGGCTGCTGGCAGATCCATCCTAGGAGATCTCCAGGGCTGCCCGTAGGCATTGTTGCAGTGGCAACAATGATTTGCTGGAGGGCAGACAACTGTCAGGATATTTGCTGCTGCTTTCTGAAACACATGAAGGCTCCCAGTGAGATGTGAACCCAGTGCTGGAGGGCTTTGTTGTTTGGCTCTGAAATGATCTGCTTGCTCTTTGAAGAGATCACCCGTGCTTATTCAGATCCTTGTCCTTGCCTACAGGAAGCTGCTCTGCGGCGTGAGCAGAAGAAGCTTGAGAAGAAGCAGATGAAGATGAAGCAAATCAAAGTGAAAGCCATGTGACAGTCGTGAGAAGCGTCTCGGTGCCACCTGTGGAATTGTTATTCACAGGGTACAAAGACCTATGTAACTCCATAATCTTCGGATTCCTTGAACACTAGTAACCATTCAGAGAAAAGTTCTTGCATTGGTGTTACTTATTTAAGTATTACAGCAAAATGTGTGGAGAGCTTTGTCTCGGCAGTTCTGTTCCAGGTGGTACAAAGTTTTGCTACTTGTCTGTTTAAAAAAAATTGCAATATTCTTGAATGCTTTTTGTCATTTGTTCTTTAAAAACAGAAGATTGTAAACCTGTCCATGTATGCTGGTAACATATTCATGCTTTGGTTTTAAACTTTGGTTTTAGTCATTGTGAGGGAAAGGGGGAAATACTTAGGGGGAGGAAAACTGCACAATAAACATTTACTGTGTATTTATTTGCATCAAGGCACAACACTTAGAGCCTTCCATACCCAGTATGGATTCTTCAGGGATTTAAGCCCAGTAGAATAGAAGTTCTAATAGAAGTAGAAGATTTTTTATCTTCATTTTTTTTTACAAACAAAGGCCTGAAGCAGTATTAGGTCACCTGTGGGCATGACTGGCTTATGTGTAAAACACAGAGATGGTTAGAACCAAGGGAATGGAATACATGGACAGTTTCTTACTTGTGTGTTTGGATGCTGCAAACTTAACACAGTGTGAAGTCTGTGATGTCAGCATAGTGTTCCTTCAGGAGTGAGTGCATGGTGAGTTAGCAATTCAACCAGCTTTCCTTCAATATTTTTAACTGTTCCAGTTTGCCTCAACCCCTTCTCTCCTGATCTCAGCAGCTGCTGCCCAGTTCACTTCAGCCAGGAGCCAGATCTAGTGGAGTACCTGCAATTGCCAATCTCCCCAAGCCAGTGAAAACGTTTCAGAGGATATTTGTCCTCTTCATCTGGTCAGTGATCACTTCAGGGTTTTGAATCTAAATGGGAAGAATGAAGTGAATGCCCTGTGCAAGCACTTCGCTGGGAGAGCTCTGCATTTTATAAATGCTTCCTGTCCAGAAGGCATTTTACTGTTGCTTGTAACAGACTTTTAACAGTTTTGTGGGGAAACAATGTCCTGCATTTTCTTGTTCAATACTTTGTGGAAACTTGGTTCTGAGGCAATAAGAATTAGCTGCTGTTGAAACAGCAATTGCTTAAACTCCTTGTTCCAGCATGGGATACTTCACCCAGATTGAAATGCAAATGTCTGTAACCTGATACATGCAAATACATTAATTTTATAATGGTTGGTAAAATTATTTAAAACCAAAACTAATGTAGATTATGTGAAATTTTAGCACTATTTAGCTTTAAAGATTAATATGTTATTGTTTCACAGAGTTCTTTGAAAGGAAATACTAGTTTGTGCTCTTTTGAGTAAGTGGACAGCTTTCCTGAAGTCCCATCCAGTTGTGGGCCATGGCAGCTAATTTTGTAATACGAACATTCAAATGAACAATCTAATGAAGAGTAAAATATAATTGAAGCACTCCTGCTTTACTTGGCTTGTTTCAGTGTTCCTTTCATTTACTAGAATCTCAAAGCTTCCTTTGTCCTGGGTGAGTTTTGGTGCAGGTTTTAAACACAAGGAGGAGCTGGTCCTACCTGTGCTGCGCTGTGGTGGAAGTGTTCCTGCTGGGGGAGGGCTGGAGTCTCTCCCCTGGTACAGGCTGCCTTGCGGGGAGATGGAGAATTTGCCCCCAGGGTTTTGCATTGCAGGTGGGCAGAGCGGGGTCCCTGTTGGGGGCACAGCCTTGGCCACTCTCTGAGGGACCCAAACAAGCACAGGATTGATTAGTTTGGAGAAGACCTCCCAGATGATCCAACCTGTGACTGATCCCCACCTTGTCCCCAGCCCAGAGCGCTGAGTGCTGTGTCCAGTCGTTCCTTGGACGCCTCCAGAGATGGGGACTCCACCAGCTCCCTGGGCAGCCCCTTCCAATGTTTAAGAACCCTTTCTGTGAAGAAATTTCTCCCGATGTCCAACCTGAACCTCCCCTAGCACAGCTTGAGGCCTTTTCCTCTCCTCCTGTCCCTGTTCCCTGGGAGCAGAGCCTGATCCCCCCCTGGCTGCCCCGGCCTGTCAGGGAGTTGTGCAGAGCCACAAGGTCCCCCCCAAGCCTCCTTTTCTCCAGGCTGAGTCCCCTTAGCTCCCTCAGCTGCTCCTGGGGCTCCAGCCCCTTCCCCAGTTCCATTCCCTTCTCCGGACACACTCCAGCCCCTCAGTATCTTTTTAAAGTGAAGGGACCAGAACTAGACACAGCACTTGAGGTGTGGCCTCACCAGTGCCCGGCACAGGGGGACAATCCCTGCCCTGGTCCTGCTGACCACACGTTTTGACAAGCCAGGTGCCATTGGCCTTCTTGCCCACCTGGGCTCACGTTCAGCTGCCGGTCAATCAGCACTGCCAGCTCTTTTCCACTGGACCTCTTTCCAGCCCCTGTCCCGGCCCGCAGTGCTGCGCGGGTTGATGTGGCCAAAGTACAGGACTCGGTGCTTCTCGGCCCCTCTGAGGGACCCAACATGGCGCCGGCTTCTTTCCTGCCGCTCGCGGGAGCTTCGGCGGTGGCGTCACGCGAACGCGCCCGCGCGTCACGTGTCGGCGCGCTGACGTCACGCGCAGCGTCTCCCGCCGGTGAGCGGCGGCCGCAGCCTGAGGGGTCCGTGAGGGGCCCGGGGGGGGCGGGGCTTTGGGCGCGGGCCCCGCACGGAGAGGGGCCCCGAGGGTGTTTGGGGATGTTGCTCCTCTGGGGGTCTCCGGGCAGTTCTTGCCGGAGTTACCGCTCTTCTGGGGCCCTCCTGGGACTGCCGGGCCTGGAGGGAGTTCGGGGGTGTCGGTGCTTTGTGGGGGCACCGGGTGGTGCTTACCGGGGTTACTGCTTCCCTGGGGCAGTCTCGGGCCGCGGCTGCCGGGCCGCGGCTAGGTGAGGGCCCCGGGGGTGCCGGGGGATGAGGGCGGCGAGCGGTCCTCGCCGACGGGGTGACGCGCCCCTGTGCCCGCAGGTGTCTCGCCCTTTCTGCTGCGTGTGTCCCACAGCGGCGGATCCATGTCTTTCCTTGTAAGTAAACCCGAGCGCATTAGGGTGAGTGTTGAAGACCTTCCAGCTTCCCTCGTGTATCGGTAGAACGAGCTTTGCGCTTGTGCAGAGTGGCCGGGCCTGGAGAGCACTATAAGGGAAAACTGAGTATAGGGCTGAGTACAGGACATGGGTCGGTGTGCAACCAGCGCTGGTCAAAACCCCTGCACTAAAGCCTCTATTGCTCGCCCATACATGTGTATCTTCTTGGGGTGCGGTGCAGAGGGGCTGTAGTGGGCTTTGTAGTGAAGAAAAAGCGCCATAATGCTGGTTATTTTCAGCCTTCCTTTAAGAATTAGCTTCCTCACCTGTGTCACAAGTTATGGGGTTTTTTTCCTTCACTTAGCTTGCACAGCTAAACACAACGGCTTTGTTTGATTCTGCTTTTTTAAATGAGGAAGTTTCCTACAGCAGAACCACTTTCAGTGCTTTCAAATGGTATTCTTGCGTACAAGTTTTGAGTCATCATTACCTAAAGACTCATTGGTGCTTTCTAGGACCGGCTTCCCGTGCACTGAATAACATTAGCTGTTTATTAAATTATTTTGCTAAGCAGCAAATTCTACCATGGCAGTGTTTGTGATTGATTATTTAACTTCGTGATCAACGCTCTGCAAACTTAAAATCGCCTATTCTATTGTATACTATGTGTTTATATATACGTATGTTTAAACTGCAGTATTAGATAGTGATAGAAATAATCCTTTGCACAACCTAATGCTTGCTGTGAATTTCAAACATGAATTCTGGAAGAGAGCGACAGCTTTAGGGTATTTATGTTCTAATTTTGCATTCAATCAATAGATAGATAACCAAAATACTTGAATTCTCAAAGATACCATCTCTTTGTAAATAGTGAAAGCTTTTTTTTAAACTTATTGCACCTAAACCCCCAACTTTTATTTGGCTGTATGAGGGGGTTGTGGCATGCTGATTATTTTTGCTGTATGTACATGTATAAAAACTTGTTTGAATGATTTAAAATGATATTAACTTTATTGCAAGTGCTTGTTGATTGGGAATAACAGCAGCACCTGTGTGGTTGCTGGGTGCATGTCATTCTCAGAAAAAGGGAATATCCTTGTCCAGAGTAAGGATGTCACTGGTAATGCAGCAAACCAATTTCAGACCACAGTAGAATCATTGAAGTTTTGGTTTTTTTTCTTGTGGGGAAAGGGAAAAGAAACTTTTCTCTAGATGGAGTAACTGATTATGTGGAGAATTTTTTTTCTTTCAGCGGTGGGTGTCTGAGAAGTTCATTGTTGAGGGGTTAAGAGAGTTCGAGCTGTTTGGAGGTAAGTTTTCCCCTTGTTAAATGACATTGCTAGAAATGTTTTATTTTAGCTGTAAAGCTTGGCAGTTTGGTAGTAAAGACATATCTTAACACTAAAAGATTAAATCTCATTGTAAATTCGGGTATTCAAGCTGGCTAAGCCCAGAAGTTTAATGTGGAAGTGTCCAAGATCTAGCAACTTACTTGGAAGTCATTTCCATATTGATAACAGTACTAAATTAGTTCTGTATTGCTTAGCATAACCACTTTTTTTTTTCCTATGCAAAAGATGGATTTGGGGTTTGGGAAGGTTAATTATAATTTTCTGAGTGAAAATGGATTTTGAAACTGCTGATGGCTCCCCAGGAGCAGGAGCTGATGGATTTGTCTCTGCGTCTGCATAACAAACAAGGTTGCCCACTAGGATGCAGAATTCCTGATCAGTAACATGGAAAACAAGTAGAGCGTAGGAAATATTTCTAGGTCTTGAACTTCCAGGTGGAGTGAAAGAATTTTTATTACTTTGAATAATGTTAGATAGTTTCTTCTGTATTTAAGAGTCATCTTTGAATGTGTTTATAATCACAGAATTGTTCGGGTTGGAAGGGACCTTTAAAGATCATCAATTCCAACCCCCCTGCAATAAGCAGGGACATGACAGAAGGTTAATATTTAGAGTTATAGTAAAAAAATTTGTCACCTTACATTTATGTCAAATAAACAAACAGTAGCAC
This sequence comes from Ifrita kowaldi, assembly GCA_013398055.1. NCBI lineage: Eukaryota > Metazoa > Chordata > Aves > Passeriformes > Cinclosomatidae > Ifrita > Ifrita kowaldi. Next base: position 197,659 of record VZRS01014203.1, read on the forward strand.
TATCTGAATCTCTTTGATCCCGTACGTGTACTGGAGTATGATTAGTGCTGCAATTTTGTGTGTAAATTAAGTGTCTTTGTATAGAACAAAAAATTGTGTCTATTTGGTATCAAAAAGTGTCATCTAGGGTTATTTACTTAGTTTTCCAACTATATTTTAATGGGTATCTGTTGAACACAACATGGTGAACAATTAATTTCTTTACTCCAGAGCAGCCTCCGGGTGACTCTCGGAGAAAAGTAAGTGACTTGTGCAGGCTGTGGTGCTGTGGTTCATTGCATGGAGATTATTCCTTGTGGAAGTTTGATTTTTTTCTTTTTATCTTAGTTATATATCTCATCTCTATATTTAGCTCTACAAGTGTGGAAACAGGTTTCACCCTGGAGTGGAGATTTTGGTGTGTGGTTTTCAAACTAGATGTGATAACTCAAAAATTTAAACTTAATGTCTTGGATTTATATTTGTTTGTCATTCCCCTCCCCTCAGCTCCTCAAGGGTCTCTTTTTGAGGTGATTTAGTTCTGATCCTTCAGAGAATGAAGGAAGAGTTTAGTTTTATGGAACTTCTGAGAAGTGTTTGTTCTGCAGGCCCTGATTGCTCACTGTCTGGTTCATAATGAGCACATAACACATAAAATACCACAATTTACAATAGAGTATCTTAATCTAAATGATTCCCCACATCCCCACACCACCGGTGTGCAGGTGTTGCTCTAGTTTGAGCTAATTACAAATGTGAATTAAGTGTGATTTGATCACAACTGCATCAGTTCAAGCTGCTTATAATTGATTTTTGTGCCAGTGTCTGTAATTTACAAACAAAGCTCAAAATAGGAGATGTATATGGAATGTTTTGTATAAAATCGAGTAAATTCACACCTTTTTTAAAATTGCTGAGTGTTAGACATGCTTGGCTGGAAGAAAATTGAGATTAGCATCTGTTTTGTTTTTTTCCAAGCATTTACTTGGGGTTTTGACACTTTTGCTGGTTCTCATTTTGGTCTTTTTACATCTAAATAAAAGCCTGTTTTTTTCCACCACGGCTGTAGAGAAAAGTACATAATTTGGGGAGGGGGGTGGGAGGAAAATTTTTGTTGCTTCTGCTGAAGTGAGGGAGGGAATGAGGAGGTGGAGGGGAAGACAGGAGAACAAAACTGATATTCCTTCTTCCTAACTCGGATGAATGTCATTTGGCAAATGCAGATCCTTGCAAGCATCACATAACTGATTGTGTTATGGGATTTCTACCAGTAGTTGCCTTTCAAAGATTAATTTCCTTTAAATCTATCTCGAATTAAACTGGGCTCCCGAGCCAAAAGCCAGCTCTAAATGAATGTCATGCCATAAAACTGGTCATATGGGACTTCATTTTGCAGCTGCTTTTGACCATACACCAAAAATTGTCCGGTGTGAAACCACTGAGGAGCTTTTTTTCAGTATCTCATAAATGACATTTCAGTTTAACTTTCTTTTTTGAACCGTTTATGATGTTGATAAATTTCTGGTCGAGCTCCTTTTGCATTGACTGTTATTGGTCACTGCTAACACGAAGAGAGGTGAGTGAAGACCTCATACTGGAAGACTTTTCAATAGGGAATTCACAGTATTTTTCCATTACTGCACAGCCTACATCATTAATAAGATTAAATTTATTTAATTCTTTGCATCTGTTTTGTTGGCTTATGCTCTATCTGGAGTGGACTTTAATAAAGCAAACCACTTACGTGTTGCTCAGTGTCTCACCAGCTGTCACCGCTCCATGACTGCTTCCCAGCCTCCCGCTTCCATGTCCTTGGTGGTGCCTTTCTGCTTCAGAGGTTTCTATCTGCCTGTGTGTCTCTCATGGCAGTCTTGCTGTTGACAGGACTGTGTGAAATTGCTGGAAGAAGTAATGAATGATACAGCTGAGATCAGAATTGACAGGCCTCTTTAGCAGAGGTTTGAAATCCTGAGTGGAAAGTTGCTGCCTGTCCTGAGCCAAGGAACAGCACTGCAGTGTTCACTAAAAGAAAGGATTTGGGAATGCTGCTCCCAGGGGTTTTAGCTATGCTGACGTGGGACTGAGTTGTTTGAGCTGAAATTATACCAAAGCACCACAAATCTAAATTTTTGCCTTTTCCCTTAGTGGAAAATACACCTGTTTTAAAGGTAGGCAGCGTGCTGTTCAAAGCCAGTTGAAAAGGTGAAACTTGGGAAGTGTGGTTCTAATGTACTCCCAAAGTACACTTAGGCACACGGAGGTAATTTACAGCAAACTCCTGTCTGTGCTCTTTGCACTGCATTTACCCTGGGTGAGAGTAGAACAGCAAGTTCCTTGTTTTTCAGCTGTCACTGTGCTGTTTCCATCTTTCAGTGATGGAAATAAAAAACGGAGTCTGCTGTCATGGTAGGAAAAGGCACAAACCTTTTCTGCTTCATGTACCATGAGAAAAGGTCTGATAAAGGGCATTTGCAGTTGATGAAGAATGAGGTGGAAAAATTGAGCTGGCGTCCCAAATGCCAGGAGGAGTTAATGTGCTGGAAATTTGAGATAACTAAAGATGGTTTTAGACACCAAATAAATTTTAATCCCCGTTAGGATGCTCTCCTTGTGACTTTGGACATTTGAAGGAGTTGGAAGGTATAAAAGAACTTGCAAGAATATTGAAGTTTATCATCTGCAAAATCCTGCTGGGGAAGATTTCGATGTATGTAAATAAGGCAGGAAGCTTTATGTCAGATGGAGTGAGGGAAAGCTGACAGGCTTGTGAACGCTGCTTCCCTGTGTGGTGTGGGGACACTTTTTTCCCTTNNNTTTTTTTTTTAATAAGCACTTATGCTTTGCAGTTTTTGCTTTCATTTGGAGCTTCTCTTTTCATGTGTGTCTGATTTTCTTCATCACTTGTACCATTCAGCTAAGCAGCTTCAGCTGTGCTGGGCTTATCCCAGGTGAGCAGCTGAAAACCCAGGAGCCCCAGCATCTGCCAGGAACGCCAACTGTTATGGTGCAGAGAAGGGCTTTGAACAGCTTCCCTTTGGCTCTTGCTCAGGCAACAGGATGGTGGCACTGAAGTTTGTCATTATAAGAGAAAGGCAGTTACTGTACAGCAGAGTTTAGGCTGTCCTGGGGAATAATAATTGGCTTTATCCAAATATTCCTGAATAAATTCTAGCTTACAGTGATTAACAACCTACTTGTTATGTGTTTTGTAACATAGATGTCTGGATCTTCTGAAATGAGGCATCTTCTGAATTTCAATTGATAAATTATTATTTAAAATTACTTTGACAGCAATTAAATCCTCTTTATTCCTATTATTTTGAAGTGTATGATAATATGAGGCGCAGATGATTTTTCCAGCAGGTGATCTTTATTTTCTTTGACCTGACTTCATTTTTTTCCCTCAGACAAATGAGGCGAGCTCCGAGTCGATAGCTTCTTCCCCTAAAAGGGACACCATGAGCAACTTCCTGCCAGACAGCAGCTGCTATGAGTTGCTCACTATCATAGGTAATTCTGGAGGGCTGGAGGATCAGAGTCTGCTTTGTAAAGAAAATAATTTCTGCGCATTTGTTGGCCTTTTCTTGATTGATTGCTAATTTTTGATATTGGATGACTGTCATCTTTGATTTTGAAATAATTTGAATAAAAAATGAGATGCCAGTCCTAAAGATTTTCACCTGGGAGGGCCATGTGGTGGGTCAATGATGCTGGATGTGCAGTACAGTCAGCAGAAGCAGCCTGAAACCTAAGCACTATTTCTTCCTCAGTCCTGAATTTGAAGGACAGAATAATTCTGCTGTCTAGGAGGATTCCTCTCAGTGGGATACATGCCAAGGAAGGTGGTATCTGATGGAACAATTACTCTTTTTTACAAGGCCAAAAGTACTTTCAGTGAGTGAGGGTAAAGATTATTGAAGGGTCAGGGACCAAAGGAGTTCTCCACAGTGCTTCCAAAAGTATTACTGAAGCTTCAATGCTTTCTCTTTCAGGCAAAGGCTTTGAAGACTTGATGGTTGTGAACCTGGCCAGGTATAAACCCACAGGAGAGTATGTCACAGTCAGAAGAGTGAACCTGGAGGCCTGCACAAATGAAATGGTCACATTCTTGCAGGTAACAACAATCATCATGCAAGCTTAGAAGAGGACAGACGGCAAGAGCCGTGCTTATCAATATTGCAGTCATGTTTCTGTATTTACTAAATTTAATAAAAATATCTTTTATTTTAGGGAGAACTTCATGTTTCCAAGCTCTTCAACCACCCTAACATCGTGCCATACAAAGCAACTTTCATAGCTGACAATGAGCTGTGGGTAGTGACTTCTTTCATGGCCTATGGTGAGTGGAGAGGGCGTACCTTTATCTGGCCATCATATTCTGTGAAATGAAATGGAAGAGCTGAAGTGTCCTTGGGACTTTTGTTCTAACAGCTGGTGTTTTGTTTCTTTCTAGGTTCTGCAAAAGATTTAATATGTACCCATTTTACAGATGGGATGACTGAACTGGCCATTGCTTACATTCTCCAAGGCGTCTTGAAAGCACTTGACTACATCCACCATATGGGCTATGTACATAGGTATTAAAAAATACATTGATCATTTTCCTTCTGGTGGAAGTTCTTGGGAATAATACTCAGAGTAGAGCAGAGAATGAATGAGGAGACACAGAACACATTACATTTTGTATTACTTTGCTGTTAAAGCAAATCAGTTTGATACTCATGGGAAGTGATATCACTGATCTTACTAAGCTGCATGAAAGTGTCATTGTGGAGCAAACTTACCCCAAGGACCACTGTGTACCTAAAATCACAATCCTTAACATTTAGTCCTGCATTTCTCCTCACCACAGAAACATTTTGGGAACTTGCAAAGGTGATGAATAGAATCCTGTTAATTGATTTTGCCCAGCATCCAAAGATGGTTGTTCGGAGTCTTAGCCTCCTGGTAGGAAGCTGATCGGGTACTGTCCTGTGCATTGAGCTGTTCAGTAAAGGCCAGGAAACCTGACTGTTTCTCCCTTTTTTCCTCAGGAGTGTTAAAGCCAGCCACATCCTGATCTCTGTAGATGGGAAGGTGTACCTCTCTGGCCTGCGGAGTAACCTGAGTATGATCAACCATGGGCAGCGACTCAAAGTTGTTCATGACTTCCCCAAATACAGCATCAAAGTGCTGCCTTGGCTCAGTCCTGAGGTTTTGCAGCAGGTGTGTTTAGAAGAAACTGCTTGTGTTTAGTGATGTGTTGTATCTGTATAATTTTCTGAGCTCGTAGGGCAAGTTCAGGGGGTGTAGGGTGGGAGACACGAGAGAATGTGCACAGTTGCTTTCTCGTGATGAGCTCTATTCTTTTTTTCTTCTCTTTTTGTCTTAAAACCAGTGATCCCTAGCAAGGGGAAGGGTACATGAACGCAAGGAAAAACAAGGGGAGAGGCTAAAGGAAACAGATTTGGGGTAGATGCAGGGAAAGTGGGTAGAATTTGATCTAGTTGACTCAATAGTTTAATTGTAGGCATCTCTACAGGTTGTCTCATTAACAAAGTGTTACATCAGATGCGAGTTACCCAGGGTACATGCCATCCCTACAGGCTGGCTGATTTTAGTTACATAAATGTTGCCCTTAACTGTGTTTTAACAAACCAAAAATCCCTCACCACAATGAACCAGTCTATCTGTGGGTTGTACTGTTACTGCTGTAATCATCTGGGTTTGCTGACTTGCAGTCGAATCATGGGTATTGCCCAATCAATCACATCCAAGTCCCTGAAGCTAATTTTCCTTTTCCTTTTCATGTAGAATCTGCAGGGTTACGATGCAAAATCTGACATTTACAGTGTGGGGATAACAGCCTGTGAGCTGGCAAATGGACACGTCCCATTTAAAGACATGCCTTCTACTCAGGTAAGGTTTGCAAGCTCCTTTCCCGTCCTTCGTCCTGGCACCTGGAACTGCTTTGCTGCACTGCGATGTGAACGCAGAAGGGTGTCCTGCCTATGTGAACGAGAAACCTGAACCGTGTGTGATGTTGCTTGTGCCCCTGCTCTTCCAGATGCTCTTGGAAAAGCTGAATGGAACTGTTCCCTGCCTGCTAGACACCACCACAATTCCTGCTGACGAACTGACTATGAAGACGTCCCGTTCCAGTGCAAACTACGGGATGGGGGAGAGCACGGCCATGAGCAATGTGCGCGCGGCCAATGGGGAGCCAGCCCTGCACCCCTATCTCCGCACCTTCTCCACCTACTTCCATAACTTTGTGGAGCAGTGCCTCCAGAGGAACCCCGATTTCAGGTAAAGCCAGGTGAAAGCTGCTCTCCCCACCTGTGCTGTTCCAGGGCTGGTTAAACTATGGGAGTCAGCAGAGACTGTTTACAGTTTCCGTTCCAAAAGTGTAGTGGAGTGAAGATGTGCCCCATCTGTTGAGGAGAGCAGTCCAAATGTGTAGAACGAGCAGTGTTAACACTTGAGCACTTCCTATATGACAGCCCGAAGAATTCCTTTGCAGCCTTCCTTGGGGGATGAGTGGTGCTGCACATAGAGAAAATAAACAACTTGAGTTTCTGGCCCCTCTGAGACTGTGTTTACCCAGTTCCCATCACTGCAAATGGCTGCTCTTCAGCCAGCAGAGAGCAATGGTGGAAAGTGATCAAAGCTGCATTTTTCTTTGTAGTGAGGGCAATCTGTAGCCATGACAGACTTTCCAGGGGTGCCCCACTGCTCAGGACCCGTCCTTGGCCAGATGTAGGGGATGCAAGTATGTAATGTAAAGGTTAGAAGAAGGAGGTTGAACTCCTTGCATAAAATATTACGTGACTGTAAATGCTTAATAACAGTGCTACTGCTGAAAAAAGGGAGATAGCCAATAGCTGAGAAATGGGAGAGGCAGGAAGGACCTCGGTCTTATTCCCACTACCTGATTTCAAGCACTGACTCATTTTCTTGTGTGCTTCCCTCATTCTACCTCCCTCCCACAGGCCAAGCGCAGGCACTCTGCTCAGTCACCCCTTTTTTAAGCAGGTAAGGAACTAATTTCTCTACAGGTAAAGCACAGTGGCTTTGCTGTAGTTGTCTTGCTGTGAGGGTGGGGATGTTGAGTGGCTGAATTTTCTGTGATTAGGATTAAGTCAGTTTTTTGACTAACTGTAGTGTGGTGTGGTGATCATCACATCCTCTGGGGAGGTGCTTGGGATGTTCTTGAAGTGTCTCTTATATAAGAGAGGTTTTAAATCTGCCTTTCCTGGGAGCCACAATAGCTCAACAGCCGGCCAGTTGAGTTCTGGGGTGAGGCAGTTCTAATCTGCTCCTTAATGAGACCAAAGGGTGCCCTGTGCCTGTTGTTTCTGGCTGCAGTGCTGGGTGGAGCAGCACCTGAGCAGCCCCAAGTGCTCATTCTGCCCTTCCTGTGCAGATCAAGCGCCGTGCTTCCGAAGCACTCCCTGAACTTCTGCGCCCCGTCACCCCCATCACCAATTTGGAAGGGACACTGCCCCAGGATCCCAGTGGAATTTTTGGGTTGGTATCAAATCTGGAGCAGCTGGATGTGGATGACTGGGAATTCTAGAAAAATAGGGACTACACTGAGTTCTGGAGGCGCTTTCTGGACATTGTAATTTATTGGTCCTGTTCATAAAAGCTGATGAATGTTACACACAGAAGAGTTTACAGGTCCTTGGGAAGGAACTTCAACTGCCTGTTTACTTAAGAAGTAGCCTGGATACAAGTTGACAGACCTGAGCTGGAAAAGGATCAACCCAAGGAGCTGTGGAGTGTTCCAGAAGGTGCAGTGCTCGGAGCCCCCGTTCTTGCAGCTGAGCACTGGTAGAGCACTCGAGGGGGCTGAGTGAGTCCGTGTAGTTATGGTCTCTATTTATGTGTTTCTAAAAGTCACTGGCTTCCTCACACTTGAGGCTGCATGTCCCTGCCCTCTTTGGTTCTTTCTCTTTTAAGGGTGCCTTAGAGTTGAGGGGAGGTGGGCAGCTTTTAGTTTTGGGCATTCTCTTAGAACTAGTCAGGTTCCTGTAACAGTGTTGTCACAGGGCAAGTTTTAATGGGGGGAAAAAAGGGATTATATTCTTAGTTACTGCTTTGTGATGGAAAACGGCAGATCAAAGACAAGCGGATGCCATTCCAGGCACTCCTGCTGCATCGGGCATTGCTCTGCAGCACTGGATTCTTCCAGTCTGGAGAGGGCTTTTGAAGACTTCTCACTCGATGCTGAGCATTCTGAACTCCAGGTCAGACAGGGCCTTCCAGCCTCCCAGCTTCCTGGGTCACCAGAGCAGTGTGGATGCCTGTACAATGTACCAGCTTTTTTATCCCCTTCCAGTTGAACTTTATGTTAGGCGGGCTGGTTTCACAGCACGAAACACTCTTTACCTGCCTGTTCTCAGTGACTTAGCCTGGCACAGAGGAAAAGTAAATTGATTTTCATGCTGATCTTGCTCACGACTCCTGTACAGAATTGAACTTCAACCTTTCCATTACCACTGCTGTTCTGCCTTCCCTCACTGACAGGTAAAAGCTGCTCACGTGGCTCCCTGTGATTCATGGCTGTGTGACTCTGCCCTGCTGCTGTGGCAGCTCTCCCCCAGTCTGTGGTGTTTGGTTTTTTTGGAGGTGTATTTAAAGCTTTTAGTTTGACTTTTCCAAGGACCATGGGTGCTGGAGGTTGTCTACTCTTTACTGAAGCACTGAGAATCCTTGTGTAGGTGCAGCTGATGGAGTAGTGGTGCTGGCAACAGGTCCTTGTGTTTAAAAACTGTACTTGAACCCAGATAAAGTTTGTTACTCTAGTTTTTTTCCAAAACAAATAAAGTATTTCTGAAGTTGTTTTTTAAGTCTGCTGTTTGTGCAGGATGATGGGAGTGAATCACAGAGGGTGACACAGGCTGGCTGTGCATGCTTGCTTTTACCTCATTTTCATACAGCTCAGCAGTCTATGGCAGCTGCCTTCATGCTTCAGAAATGTACTTCAATTAAAGCAACAAGCTGCAAACACCTGGACTTGCTCTTTTCAGAAAGTTTCAGTAAAATTCTCCCAGTTGCAGGGGTGTTTGTTAAGGGCAGGCCCAGTTCTACTTCCTCACTATGATCAGGTTTGGGTCCTGATTTAATCTTACTGTTTGTAAGAAGCTATTCATTTCCTGGCTTGTTACGAAGTTTTACAAACAGGGCTGATTCAAGAGGTGTGTTGCCCAGTGAAGTTCTATCCCTGTCTTGAGTTCTAGGAACCAGGACAAGAGGGAATAAATGCCCAGTACGTGCAGAGCTCCAGCCTGCTTTCCCATGAATTAGCATTTTTAGGGTGAAGGATGAACTTAATGCAAGCTCATATTTCTCATCCCTGCCCATGCCTGCAGCTTGCTCCATGCTCAAAGATTAGGGGCTTAAATTAACTTTGTTCCATGCAGGATCCGTGCAGAGTTAGGAGTGAAACAGCAGCACTGTGGTCAGAAGCAGCAGTTATGAAGTAACTGAACGTTCACCCTCCTTCCCCAGGTGCACCTGGGGGTTCTGGAGGGAGCAGATGGCTCTGCTCAGCCACAACCCTTGAGTCTTACCTGTCCTGCCTTGTGCCCCCACAGGGCAGCAAAGATGATGGAGTCCAAGCACAGGTGGACACTGTTCAGTAGCTGCTGGTTGGATACACAACCCCTGGCTACAGCTGTGAGCTTTTTTTTTTCTCCTACAAAAGCTTTATTCAGTTATGTACAAAATGTGTTCTGCTACTGTGGATCCTCTCCATGGTCTGACTGCTGCTCCTCTTCTTCCTCTCCTTTGTGTTTTTCCAATTTTGCCATGAGCTCTGAAAAACAGGAACAGGCAGGATGAGGCTCCAGGTGCAGGGGCTGCCCCACCCCAGAGGCAGGGGCCCAGGTCCTGTGAACACCCAGGACCAGGGCAGCTACCAAACATCCCTTGCCTGCAGAGGCTCAGCTTGGAGCTACCCCTGTTTGCTGAGTCCAGGCAGGAGCTGTTACAGTCACTCCCTCAGTGCATTACTGACCACACAAGCTGCTGCTTCTGCTCCCATGACACACCCCCCTTCCCTCTCCAGTCACTCCCCAGGTTCCAGCCAAGAGCTGTGAACTGCAGCTGTGGGCCAGGCCCAACACCAGGAAGTTCCAGCAGGAGCTGGTGCCTTTGCTGCCCCAGGTGCTCCCCCAGGTGCCCGGTACCTTTCGCAGGGTTGAAGACCCCGTTGGTTTGCTTGTCACAGACGTAGCAGCGCTGGGATTTGCGATAGTGCTGGAGGGCACAGCTCTCACAGAAGTAGTGCCGACACCTGTACGGAGACACAGAGGTCACTGCCAGGCACCAGATACAGTCATTGTGTCCTGGGAGTCAGACGCTACTGACTGCTGGTCACAGGAACATAAAGGTTGGAAAAGACCTCCAAGATCGAGTCCAGCCTTTGACAGAACACCACCTTGTCAGCCAGCCCAGAGCACTGAGTGCCACGTCCAGTTGTTCCTTGGACACCTCCAGGGATGGGGACTCCACCACCTCCCTGGGCAGCCCCTTCCACTGCCTGACCACCCTCTCCATCGTCCCCAAGGGAGGCAAAAGTGAGCTGCAGGCAGAGCTTCCTCTGCATCCCTGTCCCCGTGGAAGGTGTTTCAGCATTGCTTCACTGATGTGCAGTGAGAGCACAGAGCCACCAGTGAGCTCTTCCAGACACAGGCAGCAGCAGGACAGTGTTCAGAGTGAGAAAGGGCTGTCCTCAGCCTCCTCCTCATCCTTGCCCAGTTCTTGGCTTCCCCATGCTCACATTTCTCCACTGAGGCGGTGCAGCTGCCATTCAGAGTCCAGGAAGAATGAAAAACTCTCAAGGTTAAGGGGGAAAGATGAGGCAATGAGGCAGCATCTGTGGAAGTCTAAAAAGTGCTTGAATAAGGGTTTGAGATCCCTTCCAAGGGCATGCTCCAGATGCAGCTATGAGACTCCTTGGCTCTCACAGGATTCCCCCACCCACCAGAAAGCCACAGCAGACAACAAGCAGGTTCCACCCACAGCCCGTGGGCTGGGTTTGTCTTTGCCTCAGCAGTGAATGAATCGTGTGAGCTGGATCAACAGCAGACACGTGGCTCCTCATGCCAAACTACGACTTACTTGGTGACCACGGGGTTCTTAAAGGAACCTCTGCAGATGAAGCATTTGAAAGGCATGTCCTCCTCATCACTGCTCACCTCGTAGTTTTCGTCATCTGCAGAAGAGAAAGGGAAACAGAGCGGAGTGAGAGGAGAGGCCAGTCCAACCCACGTGTGGGACATGAAATAATAAATAAGGGGAGAGCACAGCAGGTGGGATTCAATCTCTGCTGGAAACAATGGAGCTCTGGCATCTAAGTGTTGCTGATGTCAGTAACACGTGTGGGACTGTGCTATAATTAGGGCTAATGAGCAGCAGGCTTGTTGCTCATCTCAGGAGAAAATTCTTTTCTACTTCACCCACTCACTGCTATAAAGAGAAACATTCTCCAGCCTCCTCCTGTTTTAGACTTTCTTCCAAACCAGCTGCCACCAAGCTCTGGCTCCAACTGAACAGAGAACACCCTTTTCCCCCCATTTGTACAGCAGCGTTCATGAGCCTTGGGCCTCAGCTATGGACACTGAGTGACAGAGGACATCCCACCTCCTGGGCATCCAGTGGACAGACAGTCCCATCTCCCCAGCTCCACACAGCTCACTCTGGGACCCACACAACAGCAGTGCTCTCCTTCACAGAGAGCCAGGGGAAACCATCCTCGATGGGGAGTCAGGGGTTGTGTGAAAGCAGCAGTTCTGCTCAGCACTGTCAGTGGTTAACTGGCCCTAAGCTCATCTTGCAGCAGGAGCTGCACGGCTTTGGAACAGAGCCTGTGAGAGCAGAGCGGGGCTGTACCGTTGACGCCGTAACGGCCTTCGTCCAGCTCCCGTTCGATCTGCCAGCCGTGTTTGTAGTCCGAGCGGTCGTGCAGGAATTTGCAGCTGTCTGAGCAGCACAAAGAAAGAGGAAATAAGAGTCAGGCTACAAGGGCAGAATGTTACCAGGACACCTCATTCTGGGGCAGCCTGAGCTTTGCCCAGCCAGAGAAATCTGACTGCTCCTTCTCCAGGGCAGCACCAAGCTCCTGGAGCAGGTACAGGATCCCTCAGTGCTGACAGGCTGCGAGGATCATCCTCTCAGTGCCACAGGGACAGATCCAGCAGTTATGCACATGGGAAGTGGGATACGGAACAGGAAAACTCATTCCTCACATGGTCTCAGTGGACACAATACCTGTAAGAATGTGGGTCACTGGAACATCCCGGGGTCCCTCCCAGGACTCCTGTCACCACTAATTAGAGGCCCTGGGCTTTTGAAGGGCCGGCATGAATGACAAGAACATTACATAAACAGCTCTGCACAGAAGGGTCTGTGACTCAGCCTCAGCACCACATACACGGGGTCACAGCTGGACTGGATCCCTTTGCACACCTGGTGTTCAGCTGCAGACATGAGGCACTCACCCCCAAAGCCGCAGAACCCGGTCTCTTTGTAGTCCTTGCAGATGTCGGGCTGGTAGTCCCAGCGCACCGTGACCCGCAGGTGCTCCCGAGCACGGATGGGGCCTTTCCTGAAAGGGGAGCAGAGGGCTCAGCCCAGCTGCACAGCAGCCCTGGAGCAGGGCCCTGGCCAGAACCAGACACCAGACTGGTCAGACAGGCAGAAATTGGCAGCGACGGTGGAGTTCCAGCCCCAAACATGTGCCTTTGGGACGGTGCCTGAGCACCTCTGTGGTCCCAGACCCCCGAGGCTCATCCCAACCCACCTGACCATTCCTGAAGAGGCGTTTCCCATCGATGTATCCTTGGGCTTAACGTACTTCTGGTAGTTGTTAATGCCACGGTAAATTTTATCATCTTCCTTTCCTCTCAGCTCCTAGGAAAGCAAGAAGAGATGATTAAGGATCAGGAGAGCTTCATGACATGGATTAATTGTCACCACTTCGACACCAGTCTTCCTTATCACCCTGCCTTCCTTAACACCAAGATGCCAATAAAGCCACAAAATTCTCCTATTTGGAAGGGCTACACTTCCGGCTTCTCAAACTTCCAGGGAAGAAGACACTCTAACTCTTCTTGGTGTCCAGAAGGGGATGAGTAAAGCACAGGCTCTCCTGCTGCAGAGCACAAGCTCCTAAGGAGCAAGGCTGACTCACCTCCTGGATTTTCTGGCTGCGCTCAAAGATGGCCTGGGCATCCTTCTCCTTCTCTGTGTCCAGTTCATACACTGCTGTGGCTCCCATGTCTTCTGGGCCAACAGGTTTCTGAAAAGCAAGAAAAACTTGTGGCAAGAGTGGAGGGAACACCCACACCTGCTTTATCCCTTGGCATTTGCCAGGGAGAATTCACCATGGGCTCCAGCCTAGTGTGTGCAGAGACCAGAGTGCTCATTCCCCCTTGCTCCCAAATTTTAGCCTGCAGTCAGGGAACAGTTATTTTACTCCTTCACATCCAGCCCCAGCTCAGCTGGAAGCCCCACTCAGTTCACCCATGTCCAACACTTAAATCATGGGACCCTCCTGCCCACACACAGGATGTTACTGAACTTCTGACCCAGCTGGGGGTGGCCAAAATTCAGTTTCAACACAGTGATCTGGTTTAGATTCCTCTTTAATGGATTGAACCTATTCCTAGCTTTTATCAAACCTTCAAGAACAGCTGAATAGAAACCAGAGAATAATTACAGCCAGCCTCGATTAAACACAAATCCAACTTAGGTGCCAAAAGCTTGTGGAGCCCCAAAGCTGTCATCTCCTGCCGTCCCTTCCCGTTCTCTCCAGAAGGTTGGGCAAACAAAACGCTGCCTCCCTTGGGAGCAGCCAAAGATGATCTAACACTGAAAACACAAATCCAACAGTTGGGCAAACCTGATCCAACTGCTCCCTCTCCTGAAAAATCTGTGCAGTGTTGAGCAAGCCCAGTGGCATCCTGGAGTTTTAACTCCCACCTCCAAGAGGAAAAGGCCAACCTTTGGCGGCCTCCTGTGGAGGGAGGGACTATCAGAATAAACCCAGCACAAGGTGCTTGGCTATTAAGAAAGAACAGGGAGGTGCATTAATAAGAAAGAATGTCCAATCCTATGTTTAGAGTGGCAAATTCTGTCTGTGACGAGTGGGATCCCCAGCCCCACCTGAGCTCACCAGGCTCCCGTGCTGCCCATCCTTACCGCCGACCTGGTCGATTTGTAGGTGACCCCGATCTCCTTGGCAGGATCCTCGTCCTCGCTGCTGCTCGGCGCGTACTCCGGCCTCTCCCTCGCGCAGCGCCGGGTCTGAGGGGGGGACAGCAGGGATGGGGGAGGAAAGACTCCAGCACTGTCCTGGCTGAGCCTGGCAGACCATCGCAGGCCCACCTGGATGGAGCAGGTGCTCCCTCCGAGCTCCCTTACCTTCTGGATCATAGGGTTGGGGGCGTCCCGCCGCCGCTCCTTCCGCACCACGGTGCTGCCCTCCTCCCCACTGCTCTCTGCGGGGAAAGCCCAGCGTGAGGGGTACGACCCAGACCTGAGGCAGCTCCTCCCCTGGGCCGGCTGGGGAAGCCCACGGCAGACCCAACAATCGCACCCTGAGAGCGCTGTTCAAACGCTCCTGGAGCTCTGGCAGCCTCGGGGCCGTGACCATTCCCTGGGAGCCCGTTCAGTGTCCGACCACCCTCGAGGGGAAGAACCTTCTCCAAATATTCAACCTAAATCCCCTGTGACACAACTGCGAGGGTCCTTCACGCTCTCCGCCACCCGCACACGGGCTGGGGAGGGCAGCCAGGCCCCGCCGTGCGGACAGTGCTGGGGGCGGCACCAGGCCCTCCCTCGCCTCCGCACTGCACCGTACCGCACCAGCTCGGCTCCCCGCGCCTCCCGGGTCCCCCCAGCCCTCACCCCGCTCCTGGTCGCTGCCGGGCCGTTTTCGCCGGCCCCTGCCCGCGGCTCGGACCCGCTTCTTGAACACAAAGCTGCAGACGCCGCTCTCCTCCGCCATCATGTGCCGCCCACCCTGCTCCAGTGGAGAGAGCGACGGCCGGCGCGGGCTGCGCCGCCTGCGGGCACGGAGGACTCAGCGCCCGGGCTGGGCCGCGGTCCCGCGGGTCCCCGGGCCTGTTCCCCGTGCCCGTCCCCCGTGCCCGATCCCAATTCCTGATCCTCGATCCCCGATCCTCGATTCCGCTCCCTCCCTGCGCTCCCCGGCCCCCCTGCTTCTTCCCGCGCCCCCTGAGCCCGGCACGGGGGCAGCTTCCCCGGTTCCCTTCCGTCTCCCGCAGGCCCGGCGGGTTTCCATGGCAACGGGGACGCCGCTGGGTTCCTGCGACCCCCGGCCCCTGGTGGGCACAGGCGGGAACCGCGGGAATCTCGGCATCGCCCCCTGCCCTGCGTGGGCGTGAGCATGGGCACGTGTGTGTGTGTGTACACGTGTGTCCGTGTGTGTTCATGTGTGCACGAGTGTGTCCGTGTGTGTGTCCCTGTGTGTCCCTNGGAGCCGGCTGGGGAGCGGTGCTGGGGAACGGGGGCGAGCACCCCGTGCCCGTGTGAGCCCCGGCGAGGGGCCGGCACCCGGCGGGGCGAGGAGGCCTCTGCTGGCTGGATCTGCCCCGGGGGGTGCGTATTTGGGGGCGTATTTCGGGGCTCACGCAGCCCGTTTGGGCTGTAATTCCCTCTTTGTTGTGTGCTGCAGTACATGCCGGAGGGGGGCTGGACAGATCCATTTTATTAAGCTGATCAGAAAGAGCAGAGATGGAAGAAAAACCTGTTAGATCCCGACTCCCTTATCCCCCTTCGTTAATGCCTGCCAATTCCCGATGGTGTGTCTCCTACCGCCTCATCCAGCCTGGATTTAAACCTTTCCAGCGATAGGTCTTTCATCACTTCCCTGGGGAGGCTGTTGCATGACTGTGAGATTTAATAACAACACAAATGCCCTGAGCTCTGACACAACCCTTACCAGCCAGGAGTCTCCCAGGGCTTCACAAAGGAGAGCAGTTCTGTTTTCATCGAGGGGAGGGGGAGAAAAGGGAACAGAAAAAATGAAATTTTTTATCCACTGCCACCCAAAATTAGCAGCAGACTTAGAAATCAAGCCCGGGTCTCCCGAGTCCCAGTCTGGTGCTGTAACTACTGTGTTTTGAGCCAGCCTGATCTGTCTAATCCCCTTGGATCACTTCAAACAAGCTAAGATACCTTGTAGATCATATTTATGATCAATTTTCTGCTGATTTTTTTCATGTTGTGGGTATCAGTTTTGAAAAAACCTGATAATCCAGCATTGAAAATTGGGCTTTGTCCACGAAAGACATCCTGTGAGGGCTCTCACAGGGAAGACATCTGGTGCCTCAGCTGAGCTGTCGTGTGTTTAAGGCCAGGAGTAGCACATCTGCAGCATTATTAATGTAGATTACAAAATAATTGCAGGGCAGTCGACCAAGCTTAGTCTGAAACAGCCCCAATGTTAATGTCCTTTTTAAATGGGAGCCCTGCAAGAAGCGAATTTCCAGTTCCAAGGTGAGGGTCTGTCAGAACCAGCCTCCTGGGCTTTGCAAAGTGACTGGATGCATCTTCATTCTTATCCAGATCAAAAACAGGTTCCTGACCTTTTTTGGTCAGCAAAAATCCCATGAGACTTTTTATTAGGGAAGGGAATTCCTCTCCAGGTTTCCTTCAGTGGGTGACTCCTGTGAGTCTTCAACTACCTCCCTGGTCCTGGAGGGTGATGGAGTTTTTCTTTGCCTTTTCTCCCACCCTCAGCTTGCAGGGTCTTGCCAGGCAGCTGCCGTGTCCCCCCAAGATGTGTCTGCTTTTCCCTTCCCAGTTAAGTCATTTTTATCTGCCATCTGGGGGTGGTGCAGTGCTTACCTCGCTCGTAGCAAAAGCCCTGGGATGGAAAACATTAAATCTGGACAGAGGGATTATTGCAGTATCAATGTTAAGCACACTTTAGACATATTTCCCACTCCTCTGGTGTGCCCAGAACTCTCTCCATATGGCCAGCTTGGGGTTTTCAGTGACAAGGTGGCTCGGCATCCTCTGATGGGCCTCTCCAGGGATTGCTTTTCCCAGCACACTCATTGCTCCACTGGAATCTTGTGGATTTCAGAGAACCAGATCCTATGCTGGGCTCTATGGCACCTTGGATCCTAAAAGGGAGGATAAAAATGAAGGCTGAAAATAGCCAGGGCAGCTCAAAAAGACTGATCTTTGGAGAGATTTAACTACCAATATGATTTTGGTGGTGTTTTTTGCTTACACAATCTGCATTTGGACAGCAAACAGTGGCTTTTGTAGGGCTTGTGTGGAGGCAGGGACCATGGAAAGGGGTTGTGCTGTGTTTTGGAGTGCCTGGAACTGGACTCACTCCTACTCCTGCTGCATCTGCAGGTGGTGAAACAGCAAAAGCTTTCTGTGGGGTTTGTCGGGGCTCAAGAGATGGGCTCATCCCATGGAATCAGAGAATCCTTCAGGTTGGAAAANAGCCCAGGCACAAGGGACAGTGCAGTTCCACCATCAGAGAAAATCTGCTCTCCCATGAGGTTACTCCTACCCGGTGATTAACAGCCATATTGCTAAAAGTCTAACAGGATAATTAATAAGCTAACAAACAAGCTGATTCTGTGAAATAGGATTGGTAGCAGTTGGCAGGATGGAGAGGCCTTTCTGAACACAAGCATTTTTCCAAGATTTTTAAGGTTTTCATCATGTGTTAAGGCAATGATAAGCAGCGATTGTTGCGGGCTCTGTGCTTGTTCGCTTCCCACGCACCTGCCCTTGTGCTGTGTTCAGGAGCCAAACAAGAATATTTGTTCCGGCATCATCACTTTCAAAGGTATTCCCATCACTCCATTGGATATTTTCCTCCATATTGCCCATTGGAGGGTTTTGAGACTTTAAGGTAAAGTTCTCAGAGCTACAGGTTCCTGCTGCGTCTCTCCTGGCTCATGGCCATTCCGGCTTCCTTGGCTGGTGTGAAGCCACCTCCAGGTTTTAACTATTAATATTTATATTTATTTCTGATGTTTTGCCCTGTTCCTGGGGAAATCCCAGCCCTCCAAACACCAGGGGAAGCTGCCTTTATAGTCCAGGCAGTGCTTTTGCTCAGCCCATGGGACCCTGCCCTGGCAGATCCATCTTACACAGCCCTGCTGCCATCAGCTCTCCATGGAATAAACCCTGGATTTCTGAAACCATCTCAGCTCAGTTTTGCCCCTCTGGGAGGTGAGGAGTGGGGAGCACTGGAATCCTCCTTTCCTGCTGCTGCCTGATAAGATCCTTCCTCTGCAAACAGTGAGTTGAGGTGCACGTGTGGGAAATTTGGCTTTTGCAGACCCTGGAGGGATGGATCCTTTGGGATGCTACAGGATACCTTACCGGGGTGGGCGAGTGCCCAAGGCCGTGTCCAAAGCCTGGAGCGAAGCCAATCTGCACACGCAGCTCATGGGAGAGAGGCTGGAAAAGAAAATTACGCCGGGGGGGGGTAATTGCACCCTCTGCCAGAAAGCGGAAGAGCCGCTCCCGGGGTCGGCGGTGTCGGATCAGGGAGGCTGCGGGCGGCCAGGGAGAGGGAGCTGGGAATCGAGGGGAGCGGGGAAGGTTTGGGGTTAGAGGTTGGCTTCACACAAAGAAGCGAGCGGCTGGAAGCCGGTTCGACGCTGAGAGCCAATCGCTGCTGCGGCCCCGCGATAAAAGGGCTCGGAGCCGGCGCTGGGAGCGCAGGAAGCGGCTTCGCTGCACGGCCGCGGCCTCTGCGGCGGGACACGGGCATCCAGAGCCCCGGCACCGGGCACGGACCCGACCGGACCCGACCCGACCCGCCCTGCGGACCATCCTGCTCGGCGGTGAGCCGCGCCTCGGGAACAAGGGGCTGCGGGGCGGCGGGAGGAGCGTGCGAGACAATGATGGTCCCGCGGTGTGGGCAGCGAGGGCTTCGTCCCTCCCGGCGGTCTCCGACCCGCAGGGGTGGGAGCTGGGGGACAGTCAGAGCGACCGGCGGGGAGGGAGAGAGGCGGGCGGCCCGGGAGAAAGGGATGGAGAGGAGGGAGGAATGCAAAGGGAGAGCCCCGGGAAGCGGCACCGCTGGTCAGGAGCCGCCCCGCAGATGGGGGCTCATCCCCAGCCCCCGGAGCGGAGCCCTCCGCACGCACCGGGAACTTCTCGGCTTTGGGGAGAGGCTCGGCCGAGGTGGACGCGGGAGGCAGATTTGGGGGGGCGGAAGGG
>VZRS01014203.1:217423-272213 GCA_013398055.1 Ifrita kowaldi
CCTCCCTGGTCCTGGAGGGTGATGGAGTTTTTCTTTGCCTTTTCTCCCACCCTCAGCTTGCAGGGTCTTGCCAGGCAGCTGCCGTGTCCCCCCAAGATGTGTCTGCTTTTCCCTTCCCAGTTAAGTCATTTTTATCTGCCATCTGGGGGTGGTGCAGTGCTTACCTCGCTCGTAGCAAAAGCCCTGGGATGGAAAACATTAAATCTGGACAGAGGGATTATTGCAGTATCAATGTTAAGCACACTTTAGACATATTTCCCACTCCTCTGGTGTGCCCAGAACTCTCTCCATATGGCCAGCTTGGGGTTTTCAGTGACAAGGTGGCTCGGCATCCTCTGATGGGCCTCTCCAGGGATTGCTTTTCCCAGCACACTCATTGCTCCACTGGAATCTTGTGGATTTCAGAGAACCAGATCCTATGCTGGGCTCTATGGCACCTTGGATCCTAAAAGGGAGGATAAAAATGAAGGCTGAAAATAGCCAGGGCAGCTCAAAAAGACTGATCTTTGGAGAGATTTAACTACCAATATGATTTTGGTGGTGTTTTTTGCTTACACAATCTGCATTTGGACAGCAAACAGTGGCTTTTGTAGGGCTTGTGTGGAGGCAGGGACCATGGAAAGGGGTTGTGCTGTGTTTTGGAGTGCCTGGAACTGGACTCACTCCTACTCCTGCTGCATCTGCAGGTGGTGAAACAGCAAAAGCTTTCTGTGGGGTTTGTCGGGGCTCAAGAGATGGGCTCATCCCATGGAATCAGAGAATCCTTCAGGTTGGAAAAGTCCTCTAAGATCATAGAGTCCAACCATTCCCCCAGCACTGCCAAGGCCACCACTAAACCATGTCCCCAAGTGCCACATCGCCACAACTTTTAAACCCCCCAAGGGGTGGGGACTCCACCATCAGAAATGCCAGTCCGAAGTCTGGTGAGTAACAGGTGATATTCCCCAAGAGGAAATCAGCCAAGGGAACACTGACAGGTTGTGTTAGAGGAAAGAGGAAATTACAGCCAATTACAGGTCCATTGATTGGAGTACCAGGAAAGTTTGGTTTCTAGAACAGGCTCTGGAAGAGTAATCAAAGACTTGGTGTTGGGAAGCAGAATGAAGTGCTGAGCGGTTTTAACACAGATCATGTCACGATGGCTCAGTGTCTTCCTTGGATTTGATAAATGACTTCTGAAACAACAGAGCCTTGTGATGCAGTGCCCCAAGGAAATGATTATTTTAGGTGAAGACAGGAAAAAGCACAGGGAAAAGAGAGCAAAATGGAAGGAGGACACTTGGATTCTTCCACAAGGAGGGATGTAAGGACACATCAGGCCAGAAGTTTTCAGGGGTGCTGGAGTTTTGTATCAGAATACCAAGGTCTGAGATCTCCCAGGTGTGGAGCTGCCAGACCAGCTCACCTGTTCGCATCGGGCCACCACAGTAGCTGTGGCAACAGAGAAGCCACCATATGAGAACAGGTTAAAAGGAATCTGCTTCTCCTGCTGGAAAAAGACTGATCAGGAATGTGGCTGCTCTTTATGATTCCCACTGAGAGGCAAATATATGATGAGAGAAGAACTAATGTCTAATGGTAAATGGATATACATTTGTGTAGGAAACCAGGAGGTGATGTTTCCAGGTGGAGCATGGTCTATGGAAGAGATCAGGGAAGAGCTGGCAAGGGGAGGGAAGGACCATGAGCTGCTGTTTGCCTGTTGTGCTTGTTTGCACCAGGTTTATGTTGCACCTCGTTGGTGCTGTTCTGTAGAGCTTCCAGGGTTTCTCCCAGTGAAGCACTTTTGTCTAATGTCCAGCCTGAACCTCTCAACCTGCCATTTTGTCTGGCACTACTGAGAATTGTCTCTGCTTGGAAAAGTCTCTTCTCATCCTCCCAGCAGGATTTCTGCTCTGCTTCTCTGCTCTATCTGAGCTCCCAGCAAGACAAGAGATTCTGGGGAACAGAGACCCCCTTCAGATCATCATTTTTAATGGATGCCATTAAACACAGCCACAATCCCAGGACTGGGCTGCCGCAGTTACTGCTTCTGGAAAGCAGATGAGTCCCAGGACCATCTTTCTGGCCCATGGGCCCCCTCACTGGGAGGCAGGGGCAGGGACCAGCCCAGTCCCCTGGGCCCTGGTGCTTCCAGGGCCATGCACCTCCTCCTCAGGGGAGGCAGGGATGAAGGTGGGAGAGGGGAGCGGATGGGCAGGGGCTTTCCTCGGGCTCCCCCTCACTCCTGCGGGTCTCCCATTGTTGCCCTGACAAAGGCAGCCCTGTTCCTCCCCACAACTGTTCCTTGTCAGCATCCCTCAGCATTTCGGCTGCAGATTTCCTGCCCACTGGCAGCCTTTCAAGACGCAGAACGTGGATGGAAAGGGGATTAGTGGAGCAGTGCTGGAAGGTGGCTCCCGGCCATGGGGTGCAGGCAGGGTCAGGTCCACTCCCCAGGAATCTGATGGGCAGGGCAGGAGTGTCCCCAGGAATGTCCAGATGCTCCTCCCTGGAGTTCTCCCCCCTGTGCCAAGCCAGCAGGGACCTGCCCCGGGCCCCCAGTACCAGTGAGGTCAAGTGGTTGGCTCAAAGCCATACAAGAGCCAAGACCTGAAGGGATTCCATGCCTCAAGTGGGAGCTGTGGCCTCTGGGCTCAATCCATCATCCCTTTCCTGGCAATGCTGTGCCTGGTTCTGGACTGGCCTGTTTGATGCTGGTTTTGCACCACACTTTGTTTCATGGTGTGGGTCAACTGTGAGACCCCAAGACAGCAGAAACTGAGCCCTGGGAGCTGGGTGACTCCCAGGCTCAGGAGACAGGCTCTTCCAGCTCCTGTTCACCTCCTCCCTGCACTGGCCAGCTGAGAGGGATTGATGGCCACGGAGCGGGAGGGTCAGCGCTGTCCTGTGTGTGGGTTTCACTGATCCTGCACAGGATCTCGGGGACATCCGTCCCCACAGCCATCAGCTCAGCCCATGATTTCCTGGGGGAAAGGCCTGACAGCCTCTCTGAGGTGTCTCCCCTGCCCGTGCCTCGCCGTGCTCTGGGGACACTCCATGTCCTCCGAGGATGGAGGAGGAAGGGGGCCCAGATCCCCCACGCCGTGCTTTGCCTTTGGGAAAGCCTCCTGCAATGGAGCAGTGATCCCTGCTGTAAACAAACCCTTCCCAGGGCTGCTAATGGGAACCATATGGCAGAGAGGGGCCTCTCGCCCTCCCAGTCATGCTCCTTTCCTGCTTCCCTGTGCCGGAATCCCCCCGGCTCTCGGGGAGCCCCTCGGCCAGCGCCGGGCTGGAGCCCACTGGGAACGGGCTGGATCAGCACTGGGGGAGCCGTGGTGGCCCCTCTGGAGAGGGGAAGGGGGAAAGGCTCCCTGTGCCCATCCTGGCTGCAGGAAATGTGATCCTTTGGCAGATTGGGATGGAGGAATTGCCTTGAGGGGCCACCCCAGATGTTCCACCCCCTCTCCCTCCATCTGCCCCAGGGTCAGGCAGGGCAGTGAAAGGGGATGCGGGAGGCTGTTACGGAAAAGCTCTGTGACCGAGCAGCATTGCTTTCCTCCCTCAAACTGCCTGGAGCCCTCAGTCGCTACGAGGGGCATGATGAAGAGAGGCTGGATGAAGAGAACCCCTGGAGAAGGGGTTCTCACCTTGTCCTGAGCCAAACATCTGAAACTGCTGGCATGACCAGGACAGGAGAGTCCTCGCTCCTGCTCTTCCCAGGCTGTGTAAGTGGCTCAGGGCTTTAGGGAACAGAGGTTTGGAACAGTCAGAGGTAGCAGTTACGGTGCCAGTCTCACTGTGGGGCATGGCCTCGCCTTTCTGGCTTTGTCACAGGTGCTCACTGCACCCCTCAAAGCCACTGAGCCCTGAGGCTGCCCGAGCCGTTGTGAAGGCTTTGTAACACCAGTGTGGCAGCGTGTCCTCAGGCACTGCCCGTGTCACCGCCTTCCTCCTCTCTTGGAGTGTTGGCTGCCCTGGGCTCCAGTCCCAACCTGTGCTCCTGGGAAGAGCGATGACAGCAGTTGAGAGCCTCCAAGAAACCCTGCTGCAGTTTCTCACTTGTTCTGGTTCCCTTATCGCCTCAGCACACCCTTCCCCTTTGAGATTTCTGCTCTTGCCTCCTGCCCTTCAGCAGGAAGGAGGTTCAGCAGCTCCTGCTGCTGTGCCTGAAGGGCAGCTGCACCAAGGGGGCTCTTGCCCGAAACAGCGGCTGAGAGAGCGTGGGCACGGGGCTACGAGAGGGTATGTGCATGGTGGGCAGAGGGATGTGGAGAGGAAGGGGCTGGATGGAAAACATCCAGCCATGGGGTGGGATCAGTGGGCTGGAATTGAAGGGAAAGGAGTTTGGGGGCATGAGAAGCAAAGAAACAAAGAGTAGGTGGAAGTAATCATGTGCTTATCAGAGAATCCCCAAATGGTTTGGGTTGAAGGGACCTTAAAGATCATCTCGTTCCAACACCTTCCACTATCCCAGGTTATGGGGGAGGGCAAGAGCGGGGTGATGGAAAAATGGAGGGAAAGAAGGTGGCTGGGGTAGGGGAGGAAGATGAGCTGTGAGGGAAGGGAAGCTGGGGGAGGACAAACATTTGTAACAGGCTGGGGTAAAAGTGAAAAGCGGGTGAAAAGGGGGAAGGTTGTGCATCTGTGTTAGAGGCATGTATGGGGTGAGGACACCAGGTTTTCTGGGTCCCTCATGTTCCCTGCAGGGTCTGTGCTGGGCTGTAGGACCCAACAGACCCCAGAGACACGAAGAGAAGGTCCTGTCCCAGGGAACGGGGGCAGGGAGGGGCTGTGGGATTGGGCCCTGGCCCCCAGCAGATGCTGAGTTTGGCAGCAGCTGCCTGCAAGTGAGCTCGGAGAGCAGGAAATAACAACCCAACCGCAGAGAGACGGGAAATTATTTTGGTAGAACAGGGGGCTGGGGCTCAGCTGAGGCTGTGAAATGTTTGCAACCAGGGCTGTGCAGGCCCAGGGCTGTGAGGGGCAGCCCAGCTCACCCACTGGTGCCCAGGGCCTGGGGCAAAGGTCTTTCAGTTCTGAAAGCAGGCACGAATTTTGGGTGCTTTGCTGGGTGTAACGCAAGCCTGGTGTCAGCTGCTGGGGGTTGGCAGCCAAAGAGCCCCCCAAAACCCAGGACAGGTTTGCAAATGTCCCGGTGAGATGGGCATTGAGGAGATGCCCCTGCCCCAAGCCCTCCACCCTGGCACGTCTCTGCCCTGGGGCTTTCTCAGCCTCTACCCCAGTCCTCAGGCAGCAGGAATGTTTTTGGGGTGACAGTATGAGGCCAAGGGGGTTCAGTGGGACAGGAAGGCAGCCCCAGGCAGAGGGGGGTGCTGGTTTTTCAGCCCCCAGCTCGTCCCCATCATTGCAGAGCCACCCCTTCACCCTCCTTTTCGCTTCTCTGCTCCTCCCTTGGCAGCATTCACTCAACCCCGCAGCTCCGTCCTGCGTATTCAAACAAGGGCTCGTCTTTCACGGGTGTTTTGAAGGTAAAGTGCGGTGGGGAAAACCCCCTGAGGAGCTGTCAGTGCCTTTTTAGCTCTTTTTTACCAAAAGGGGTGATTTGCAATGCAGGTGGTTTTTTTCCTGTGCTGGTCCCAGCCCTGTCAGCCTCTCACGGGGCCAACTGCTCACGGGGCTCAGCCTGAGGGTGACGTGGGCTCCTCGAGAAGACAAAATCCCCATCACTTGCTCTCCTGATCTGTGATTGGTGAGAGTTTTCTGGGCTAAAATTAGACTAAAATCACAGTCCTTCCTCCAGCAACACCAGTCCTTTAGTGGCTGCATTAGTGAAACATGGGGTGCTGGTTTTGCTGCCTTGGGGTCAGCCTTGCTGCCAGTGGCGTGGCCATGTGCTGGCAGGAGTGTCACATCACATCACCTCCTGGGTGCTCCGAGCCCCAAACTCTCTAGCTGCTGTCACAGTATTCCAGACCTGCACCTCCTGTCCATTGGTCCAGTTTTGTGTCACTCAATCTCTTGGCTCCCTGGGGAAGCCCCCAGGCCAGAGAGGCTGATCTGACCCCGAGGAGGAAGCTTTGAGCACACACCAGCTCCTGCAGAGCTGCTGGGTTTGGGTGATGAAACCAGCCCCACTCCTGATGACATTTCCTTTCCAGGTGTTGCAAGAGGTCTGTCTTAGACACCTCTGCAGGAACATCAACCCACGGACTTTAAGCTCAGGATTGAACAGACGGAGAAGGGAAAGGAACCATGTTCCAGGCCACGGGAGCCGCCAGCCCACCCCCAGCTCATGTACGTGGCATCCTGTGGTTTGTATGGGAATTTCAGCTGGGTTTTGGTTCTCAGGGAGGGAGGGTTGTGTACAGAAGCTGTGTTCCCGATCTGACATTTTGGGGTGATCAAAGGCACAGTCACTGCTACTCAAACAACGGGACTGGGGACAGGAATGTTCCAGCAGAAGGTGCTGTTTGCTGAGCACACTGAACGCCAGCTCCGGCTCTGGTCCATGCAGAGCTCTCACCCCGTGCTGTCTCGAGTTGCCGTCTGTTTGTTTGTGTTTCCATGGCTTTCCATGATCACAATTGAGAGCTTTCGAGCTGCTTAGGACTGGAGTGATTGGAGATGGAAAAACATAAAGGCTCAAGAACATCTCCTGCTGGGACAGGATACGGCCCTTCCCCGAGGGAAGATATATCAGATATGGAATAGGTTGTGTGCCTGATCGGGGCCAGGAGGCTGCTGAGAAGTGACGAGCAGCCCTGGATTGCTGTAGCCTTGGGAACGGATGTATCCCAGCTCCGGAGAGGCAGCATTTTCCTTAGCTCTGGTCAGCTGAGCCTGGAAACAGCATATTAAATCCTAACCCCAGGAGAGCACCTGCAGTTGTTCTACCAGTGCCAAGGGATGCAACTGGTCTTACACAGCCGGAGCCTCCTCACTGCCCATGTCCCGCTGTTGACTTTGGCTCCTGCTTCCAGCCTCGTGGGAGTGAGAGGAAAATCACGTCCCTGACCTCAGTCAGTGAGAGCAGCTGGGAAACGTCTGAGGAGGCAGCTCGGCGAGGGGAGAGTTTCCTGTGCGCCTCTTAGGCAAACTGTTTCCAAAAATACAGAGGAGAAACGATGGGGAAGGACAAGGCAGGAGGAGCAGGGGGTGGGGGATCAGCCTGGGGCAGAGAGGGGCAGCGCTGGGCAGGCAGGGCCAAACTGCAGCCAGAGGAAGGACAAGGACAGCAGGGTGACGTCCTGGGGTGATGTCCTGGGTTCCCAGCCTTGGGAACAAGGAGTGAGGAAGATGAGCCAGCCCTGACTGGTCACCTTGCTGGAGTGTGATTGCCCCTTGGATCCTGACTGGGAAGGAGGGAGCATTTCTGCCTGTGCCAAGGAGGGTGAAACTCCTTGGGATGGCTGTCGGGGATGCAGTGGGTGCTTGTGCAGGTGCCCTAGGGTGGGTGCAGGATGTGCAGCAGGCAAGGGAGGAGCAGGTTTTTGCCAGGGGCTTGTGCCAAGCTCTCATTTTGATTTCTCCTTCCCTTTTTAGGAGGCCAAGAACAGCTCAGGAGGTAGCACAGTGCAGCGCTCCAAGGTACCTTTGGTTTTTCCACATCACAGAATCATCCCAGAATGGCCTGGGTTGGAAGGGACCTTAAATCTCATCCAATCCTGCCCCCTGCCATGGGCAGGGACACCTTCCACTATCCCAGGCTGCTCCAAGCCCCATCCAACCTGGCCTTGCCAGGGATGGGGCAGCCACAGCATCTCTGGGCACCCTGTGCCAGGGCCTCATCCTTCTGATTCATGGCAAGGGTGGAAGGGCCGAAGCCCAAGGGCCAAGCTCCAATCCAGCCCAGCATCAGTGGAGTGGCCCAGGGAGGGGGAGGGAGATGGGGCTGCTTCCTGCTCCCTGGTGCTCCAGTGAATGGAGGGCAGGGAAGAGGGCAGTGGAGGGGTCCAGGGTGCCCCAAACACCTTCCTCATTCTCTGTCTCCCTTTGCTCTGCCGTTGGCCAGTCCTTCAGCCTGAAGGCACAGGTGAAGGAGATGTGCACTGCCTGCCAGAAAACCGTCTATCCCATGGAGCGGCTGGTGGCCGACAAATTTGTCTTCCACAACTCCTGCTTCTGCTGCAAGCACTGCCACACCAAGCTCAGGTGAGCCAGGCTGGAGGCCATGGTGGGACAGGTGTCACTGCAGCTCTGCCGACACCCTCCCAAACAGAGCACCCAGCCCCCATCACAGCCCCTCGCTTGGCCAGTAGCCAGAGACCCCCAGCCCACCCATCACAGCAAAACAAAGGTTTATCTGCAGACCTGGGCCCAAGTCTCAGCTAAATCCCACCTGCTGTGGAAGGAGAGATGCTTCCTCCTGAGAGCAGCCCCAGGGGAACAGGGAGCCAGAGCCTCCTCCTAGAGGACACAGAGCCGAGGCTGAGCTCCCCGGGGACCTCCCCATCTCTACTCACAGCAGCCCCTGCTGGTGGGAGGGGGCTGCTGGCCCTAAGGGGCCCCTCCTGCCTGTTCCCTCCTTCGCTGTCCCGGTGTCCCCAGGCCCCCCACACTTCCCCCAGGCTGCAGCTAAGTCTCCATGCCCGGCTAACCCTGTCCTCCCTCCCCAGCCTGGGCAGCTACGCTGCACTCCACGGAGAATTCTACTGCAAGCCCCACTTCCAGCAGCTCTTCAAGAGTAAAGGCAACTACGACGAAGGCTTCGGGCGCAAGCAGCACAAGGAGCTGTGGGTGCACAAGGAGGTGGAGAGCGGGACCAAGTCGGCGTGAGCAGGGCCAGCCCCCCCTCCTGGAGCCCAGCAGAGCCGGAGCAGCTGAGCCAGGCGCTAACTGAGCTGATGTAAAGCAGGACCTGTGGGAGGGGAGGGAAGGGGAGGGGGGTATCCCACCCCTCTTCGGAGGGTGCTCAGAGGGGTCCTGCAGGCTGTAAGGACAGGGCAGAGGTGACCAGGGTGCAGAACCTGAAGCCCTCTCTCTGCAGGCACCTCTCCTCAGTGAGATCAGAGCAGAAGCAATTGCCCCCCATGGGACCCCCAGCCCTGTTGATCCATTTCAGGCCTGTCACCACGGAAAAGGAGATAAGCTGGGGGCTTAACCAGCTTAACCAGAGTCACAGCAGAGCTCCCAGCTCTCACCACACCAACCCTGCATTGCCAGGGCTCTGGATAAGGAGGGTCCTTGGTTTACATCAGCTCAGTTCAGCTGGGATGGTTCAGCCTTAAGGATGTTGCCCTGCCACTGTTTAACAGTGTCTCTTTTTTATATTTGCCTTCGACTGGTACGTTCTGCCCCGGAGCCTCGCGGCAGCTTCGCGCATGACACATGCGCTCCTTTATTTTTGTAATACAAGGTTTCTGAGCCTTCCCTGTCTCGTCCTGTGTTCCCAGGGGCCTGGGGAGGTGGGACCAGTGGTCAGCTCTGTCTCTTACTGCCCAAGTACTGCAGAAAGAGCCTCTGTCCGTGCAGGATCAAGGAAGTACTCCTGGATACCTGCGTGTAATGTTATGAGTGAGGCTGGGAAGGAAGGGGGTGGAGGGAAGGGGAAGAGGCAGCCCACCCCTCTTTGGAGAGTGCTCAGAGTGATCCTGCAGGCCATGAGGACTGGGCAGAGGTGACCAGGATGCAGGCCCCTGACCAGAAGCCCCTCTGGGGCCCCCAGGTTTTTGGGAACCAAACCAGGATTTCAAATTCCACATCAGTGTTGCCCTGCAAGCTGCACAGCCCAGCTGGAACCTTCCACCAGCTTCCAAATGGAGCCCAGACCACCCTCAAAGGGATTTCACCGGCCTGTGGATCCCCCAGGATTAGATCCACCCCTTTGCTCTGATATGTCTCACTCTCTCCCCCCCACATCAGTGGCCATCGTGCCCTGTCCCTGCCTCAGGGCCTGCCGGGGCAGGACGGGCATCAGTACTGGGCTGGCCGGTTCCACACAGGTCTGGCTTGGGTCCACCCTATATCCAATCCCCTGGTTTGGACAGCACAGTCCATACAAATTAATGAGCCCAGCACGCCCTGCCAGGCTGGAGAGACAAAGGCAGGAAAACCAGGGAAAGTGGGTGAGTCTGGTTTTAATTATTATTTACCTCTTTCCTCCACGCACACTTTGCACAGCTGTGCTCAGGAACCCCATGTCTTTCAAGTTCTACAGGAACTGGGCTTTTCGGAGCCCCTACACAGAGCAACAGGCTGTGATATCAACAGCAAGAGCCCCTGTTCCATCCCTGACTGATACCATCAGCTCTGCTGAGCACATCCTGTCTGGGAGAACCCAGACACAGCCATGGAAACAGGAGATAAGGATGGAAGAGGGAGAAAGATGGGGATGGGTAGTCCAGAGGAGGAAGAGATGGCACAAACAGAGATGTGCTATCAACCCTGGTCTCTGTGGTGCTCCCCCTGCTCAGCACAGCCCTTCAGGGGCTCAGGGTGTGCACCCACAGCCAGGCAGCAGCTCCACAGCGGAGATGTCTCACGGTCACAGTGACATCTGATTTTGGGGACAGCACCTGCTGGATGACCAGAGGAGCCTGATGTTGGCCAAGTTATTTCTCTTTTTTACTGAAGGGCTTTTAAAGGGGCTCCTGGGTGGGGATGGCCTGGGGACACAGCCACCACCAGGGACTCTGCACACAGACCCTGGCAAGGCTCCCAGGGGGGTTCAGCCTCACCAAGAGCTTTGACTGTCCCCACCACGCAGGTGCTGCCAACCCCCTTCACACCAACACACAGGTGGCAGATTTACACCCTAAAAAAGCCACCCCTGAGCAGCCCTGCTGAGGGGCTCGTGATGCTGCAGGCTTGGGGCCCCTTCCCCGGCCCCTTCCTTCCTCAGAAGGCTCAGAAAATGAAAGCGGAGCCCTCGGTTCCGCTTCCTGCCTCTCGCTGGCCTCACTTCCCGATTCCCTCAGCTCCCAGGCTGCTGCACAGCGAGATGAGCAGCATTTTAACAATACCAGATGATTCTGGGGTAGGGAAGCGTGAAACCCCCAGGTTTTAAAGGCTGGATTTTCAGTTAGAAAGAGAACATTAAACCAGAAAAATAATGATGATGTATCTTTCATTCCCCCCTCCAAATTGAAATTTATCTAAAGGCCATTCTCCACCCATCGTTCCCTGGGTCCTGTCCCTGGTCATGAGAGCAGAGATTGGAGCTGCTGCTCGGGTGAGGTCTGACCTCAGTCTACTCCAGCTGAACAAGCCAAGAGATACAGGCACAGAAGGTGTCAGAGAATCCCGCAGCATCTGGCAAGAGAAGCAGGAGCTGGGAGATGAGTTCTGCCTGCAACCCTCTCAAGGATGCTGCAGAGCTTGCATTTGGTTGTGATGAATTATTTCAGGTCCTTGTTGGGGGCACAGTGACAGCAGTACATCAGCAGCTCCACGGGAGGATATTGCCAGCAGAGGAGCCAGAGAAGCAGCAGAAGTTGCAGCCACAGCCGGGGATGCCACAGCTCCTGGGGGTTCCAGGTGGATGCAGTGAGAGCTCGAGGGCAGCAGCAGCACAAGAACAATCCACAACTTGGAGCAGAGCACGGAAAACAGCCCAGAGGCACCTGCAATTCCTCCTCTCCAAGGGCAGAGCTGCTCTTGCCACCCAAGAAAAAAACTTGGGTTTTTGATGATCAACACCCTTCATATCACACCCCCCAGATCCTCCTTTTGTGCTGCCACATGAGCACGGGGCTCCCAGCATCAACCTGCCCTTCAGCTCAGGGAGGGACATTTTCCAGAACGTAAGAATCCAAGCCATGGTTCATGTGCAGGGTTTCTATTGGATCAGCTGGGCAACCCCTCTTCTGATCTGTTCACATTTCACATTGACAAGTATTTCAGTGTTTCACTGACAGCAGCTACATCCTGGGAAAAGGCAACTGGAGGCTGCTTGTGGTGAGGGCTGGGGAAGTCAGCTCCCCGAGGGACAGGGTGGCACCCAAACACTGATTAAGTGACAGTGACACCAAAGAGAGAAGCTGCATGAACAGGAAAAATCAGCCTTTCAGCAAGGAGAACAGACGAATTTTATAGCAGCACTATTTCTGTCTGTTCCTAACACAGCAAGCTGGAAAAAACATAAAGCCTGAAAGTATCTGGAGATGTGGTTACCCATTCTCTTGTCCTACTCAGGGACAGCAAAGCTTGTTCTGCCCCAAATCACTGCTACAGTCAATGCAAGACCATCCAGATTGCTCCAGCTCAGCTGGGAAGTTCCATTTCTGGAAGGGAGCTCATGGTATCTTCCCATTTGTCTGAAATCCAGAGGCTTTCCTTCTCCAAATTTCTGCTCTCTAAAAGGACAACCACCAAAACAGGCTTTCATATAAATGATAATTTTATTGTAAATAAAATGATACATTGGCCTGGCTTTGCACTGCAAGCCCCCGGTCGGTAAATAGAGACTACTGGGTCAAGGTCTTCTGCACAATCCAGGTTAAAGCCCTTTCTCCCTGCTTTGCATCATTTATGGTGATAACAAAATCCTTTCTTCCTTTTTGAACTGCTCCGGGCACACCTACCGTTTCCCTCTTGGTCAGTCTCTGTTGGTAACTGGTGGCAATGGGAACTCTTTGGAGCAGCTTCAAGTCCTTTGGAATATTATTCCAAATTAGGCAAAAAAACCCCACCCCAAAAAACCCACCCAAACTGATGCAACCCAACTGCCACTAGAATGGGCAAAGATGGGATTTTCTGGAGAACAAGCAAATAACCTGGAATGCACAGAATCGTCACACCGAGACCAAAATGTCACTACTTTGTTTCCTAACTACCTCAGGGACAGCCAAATTCCCCCAAGTTCCTCTCCAATGGGAATCTTGGACATTTTTCTGATTAGTTTTAACTGTTTCAGGATACTGGGACTATGATTAGAAATTCTTTGTCAAACAGCATATTCTCCATTTTTGCAGCACCTTCCATCAGGGATCCCAATACCCAATATTCCCTATACATCCCTCACTGGAAGGAACAGCAGGAAACCCAACATGACATTTGGAATCGACACAATAGCTTATTGTCAGCCTGGCATTCCTCCTCCACTCTCCCCTAAATCAGTTTATTCCCAGTTTTTTCCTAGTCTGCCAGGATAAAGAGGCCAGACATAATTCAATTCTGAGGTATAATTACATTTCTGTCCACTTGAAACTCTTTTGCTGCCAGGGCTGTTAAAAGCCCATGGTACCAATGTCAGCCCCAAGTTATTCATCGGAGCAGTGGACTCAGGAATCCAGATCTTCCTTTTCCATAATCAAGAGGGCTGTGAGGAAACAAAGAGGCATTTTGGCTTGGCTCTACTCATTATTAAACCATCAGCAAATTCTCTGCAAAACCAGCTGCTTTTTTTCCTTTTTAAATTCATAAAGGCGTCAAATTTATTTCCCCACCTCCCCCCACCCTGTAACAGTCGATATATATAAAAATCACCAAATATGATCTTTTACGATATAAATTAAAAAAAAAAAAAAGTATGAGGCATCACCGTTTACATGATGTAAAAAGAGCTAAAAAAGAGCGATATAAACTACATTCATAAAAGTGCATCTCCAAACATACAGGTAATGCTTTGGCTTGTTCCTGTGCCGAACGCGTGGCGCTGGGGCAGCTGCTGGACACGCCAGTCCAAGCTGGCCCCGTGTTCTCTGTCACTGTACAGCTGCTGTTCACTCCCATTGCAGACTGGAATGCAGGGGCTTGCACAGAGGAGGCACATCCAGCACAGAGAAGGGCCGGGGGCTCCGGGGATGGGACTGAGCCCATCAGTCCTGGGTGCTCTTGCTCTGCTCTGGAACCGCCTCCAGTGGCGCAGGTGAGGTAAAAGCCACAAGGTCCTGAGCACTGAGTTGCTTTGACACATCAGAAGTTATGCCGTTTCCTCATGCCCTATTCTCTCCCAGATCACAGCGTGTGGGACAGCAAGAGAAAAACCATGGGAGAAGGTCTGGATTTGGTGAGGACAAGCCAAGGATAGAGGGAAACCCCCGCAGACGCCACCATGCTCCTGACCCCTGCAAGTGATGGGTAGTGGATGAAGACTCCAATCTTTGGTATATTTAGGTTGCAAGGCTTGAAGAGCTGAGCCCCCAGCGGTGCTGACCCCCCTACTTTTGTCATCCAGACTCCAGGGATGATCCCACATTCCCAGCAAAGTGGTGTGAAAAGCTCCCTAACTCCGAGCGGGAGTGTCACACCCTCGCTTGCCCTCATGGCAACAGTGAAGTGCAAGCCAGAAGTCAGGCCAAGGGTCTGGACAATTTGGAGTTGAGTTGCTGGTGGGGAAAAGATCAACAGAAGTGCTCTCACTAGAATTAAATAAATTATGTAACAAGGGCTTTCATGAAAGGGATCCCCTAAGTGCCCACAACTGGGACAGTGCATCCTTGGAGTAGTGCAGGGAGCCTGGAAAGGAAACCAACACCAGCTTTTACTGGTTACACTTTGCTCTGGGTTTAGCACAGAAAAACCACTTAATATTGTCAAAGCTCTTCAGGACTTTTTGTTGGTTGGGGCTTTTAGGGTTCTTTTTTTTCCTCTTTTAATTCAACACAGTATTTTTCATGTGTTCAAGGAGTTTGGTTTCATTTAAACTTGCCTTATCCTATATTATGTTATTAGCACTCACTTAAAAACTTAATTTTACTGCATTATGAAACAATTTTCAAATTTTTATGGGGGAGAAGAGTGGAGGTGTGTGGAACCTTAATATGGTTTCCAATACAAGGCAGAACACCTTCAGTGTTGCCCTATAAAGTAATATTTTAGTTAATTAACATTTGCTTTTCTTAGTTTCATTTCTCAGAGATAACTTATAATCACTCCATGAATCCCCAGCACTTAAAAACTGCTGGTCTTTCATGAGTGAAATAAAGATTACCAGTGCCATCAGGCCATCAGGACCTCAGTTCTCAGACTTGTGGTATCTTTGAAGTGCACAATCACTTGGATAGATTTTCCTGGTACATGCATGGGGATCTCCAGGTAATTTTAGATATTTGCTATGATTTTAAATGTTCTCTCTGGTGCCCTGTTTGACTTGACTCCTACAAAAGCTCATTTAAGTTAGGCGATAACATTTTTATGGAACTCTTAAATGACCACTTGCACATCTGTGAAACCAACACACAGCGAAGGGTTGAGCTTGATTCCAGCTTCCTGTGCACAACAAGAATGAGTGCCCAGGTAATTCTCCCCAAGAAACCCCCTGTTTTCCATTAGGCCATGTGCTCAAAGAAACTCTGAAGTAAATTCCTGGGCACCAGATGGACTATCTTTGGTTAAAAGGTTGGTAAGAAGTTACCAGCCAAAGAGATGCAGGAGGAAGCTGAATTCTGCAGAATTCCCTTCCAAGAGGGGTTTTGTTTGGACCCAGCAGCCCCAGAGAGAGGAAGCAGGCGAACAGACTTGTTTGGTATGACACAAACTGACAGATGCTGTCTTAATGCTGGGACAGATCAAACCTTGGAAATTAGCTCTGATTTTCCAACGTTAGTGGGAGAGCCCTTCCCTCAGGCCCTGGAGTGATTGCATTCTGCTGAAACTTGTCTGATTATCCTGACATTTAGCTGGAAAGACCTCCCTCACCCCCAGCCCCAAATCCACGGGTTCATTATGAAACAACACTACTCACATACTTTTGAATCAATATTTTCTGAACACCTTCAGATGCTGAATACTCAAGAAGAAAAATATACCATACTATAGCGAGCACAGGCTCCATGACACATGGCTTTTTGCTGGATTCAGGTACTGGAGACGCCTCTGGAGCCCCAGCAGGGGAAAACCAGGGACTCCCACAGACAGAGCTGGTCTGGAGGCTGGTGCATGTTTCTGTTTTACTGAAGAGTGGAGCTCTTCCAGTTCTCACTTGGGTTCAGATTTTGTCTGATGTTCAACCAGTGAGACGCCTGTTAGATTCCCATTCCTGGGCCCGCAGAAAACACGCAGCCAGCTGCAATGTCACATCCAGGTAACTTGGGGGCAAAAATGCAGCTCTGCTTGGACAGCAGTCGGCAGGATGAACATCAGTCCAGCAAACGAAGGAATCAGGCACGAGAGCAGACCCTAAGTTCCTTGGCAGAACTTCCCCAAAGGACTAGGCCTAGCTGAGTTGGCATTTTGAAGATGCAGCACCACGATGGGCCGTTGCAACTAGACCAGACAGGGCACGGAAAGCCCGGCAGGAGCTGCGAGCAAGGGAGGTAATTCAGTACTGGAGCTGTGCAAACTGGTGTCTGAGCAGCTCTTCAGCAGAGGGTCGGTGCCTGGCTTCCACAAAGATCTGCTTTAGGAAGTCCCGGCAATGTTCTGATATGTGGGAGGGGAGCTGGGGGTTGGTGGGCTGGGTGGCGATTTTGAAGATCGCTGCCATGGCTTCGTACTCGGCCCAGGGGGGCTTCTCTGTCAGCATTTCCACCACGGTGCAGCCGAGGCTCCTGGGAAAGTAGACACGAAAAACCAAATGAGAATTCACCCAATAATGCCCCGTGCTCAGGGAGAGCTCCCCAGTAGCCCACAGCAGGTCCAGCTCTGGAAACGGCTCCTGGAGGGGTTGTGCTCGGCAAACCCCGCTCGTGTCCCGCGCAGCCAGAGCTGCCAACAGCTGCTTTTCCTTCCAGGAGAGCAGGGAAGTGTGGAGTCAGGGGGGCCGGTCCCACTGCCTGGGAAGTGCTGTATGTCCTGCTCCCCTTTGCTCAAATTCTCCTCTCAGGAAACATTTGTGTTAACAGGGGACAAGAGGTGCCCGTGGGAATGCCCCTGAAGGCACCGTTTGACCTCGGTGGTTCTTCAGGTGCTGCTGCTACTGTTGTAACTCAAAGGCACTTAGAGAATCACAGGATGGTTTGGGTTGGAAGGGACCTTAAAGCCCATCCTGTTCCAACCCCCTGCCATGGGCAGGGACACCTTCCACTAGACCAGGCTGCTCAGAGGCTCAACTTGCTGAGTTGCAAGGTAGAAAACAGACTTCTTAACACTCAAGGTTCAGTGAATCAGAGCTTGTTGACCCCACAAAGCCATTTCAGCAAAATCCCTTTTCAGTCACAGCCTCAAAATGCCCACGCTGGGGAAAAAGCTAACCTAATAATATCTCCACAAGAAACCAAGCATCAGTCAAAAAATAATTAAAGTCGTAACAGTTCCAAACTGGGAAGGCAATAAGTTAAATCCCTGTGGGACAGATGCATCATTACCTTAAGGAAAAATTCCTTCTAAAGTTAATGGGGCTCTGCAGGCTACCTCAGGGCAAGGACGTGATTCTGGGGACATGGCTGAGCCACCTTCCTGAGGCGACGTGACTCCAACACCTTCCCAGGGAAGATGGTTTCTGTGGCACTGCACTGATTGGGGTTTATTCAAAAAGGACTAATTGCTTCCTCCAGGTCACAGATTAAGTAAAAGCCATTAGTGAATTTTTAATATCCAATCCTGTGTTTTTATCACATCTTTCATTAAAAAGGCAAAACTGCCTCCTTCACCTTAAAACTAAACATTCTTTTGATGTGAAAAGCAAGGAAAAGACATGTTGAGAGGCAGACTTGCATCAATTGCCAAGACAAGGAAGGAAAGGAATTAAATGCAGTGAATATGTAAGAACTGATTTCTTGACAAGGTTTAAAATCCAACGTGAAAATTTTACAGTTTTCCAGCCATTTCAGACTTACTAGAAGAGAGTACAGAAAATGCAAACCATGTGTGCTGAAGTGCTGGGGGTTTGCTCAAAAGCAAGCAGGGATATATTATTGTTTAGACTGATTTATACCGTTTAAGCAGATCCGGTTTCTTTAAGATATTCAGCAAACAGCAGGAATGTTTTTCATGTCAAATCACTCCAGCAATAACAAATAGCTCACATATTCTGTTATTTAGGAAAAAGAAAACTGGAGAGGGGCCTGCAGCAGTGGCACAGAGCCAGGCGGATGGATTTGTTACGTTTC
Source organism: Ifrita kowaldi (assembly GCA_013398055.1). NCBI lineage: Eukaryota > Metazoa > Chordata > Aves > Passeriformes > Cinclosomatidae > Ifrita > Ifrita kowaldi. The sequence continues at coordinate 235,300 of VZRS01014203.1, forward strand.
TGAGCCTCTGGGCCATACATATCCACCCTGGGACCAGCGCTGCACTGGAAAATTCTGACCCCCCCAAAATAATGACTGGGATTGTAGGAACTGGAGCCTGGCCAACGGCAGCGACTCTTTGATGGGAATGGACCAATGTCAGCACCAAGAGGAAATCCACAACTGCACCAATCCAGGGGGAAGGGCACGTGCTTCACTCTCTTCCCAAGCATCCCAACTGGGAGAGTCTGCAGGACTTAACTCTTTGCAGACGAGACACGTTTCAGCTGCGTTTCCACTCGCTGCTTGTACAGGAAGCAGGCCCTGCTTTACTGTGGAGGCACAACCAGACCTTTTGTCCCTGTCGCCTACTTAAGTTTTATAATCTCACCTTTTTAAGGCCTCCAAAATCAACATTTTGGCACAGGACCATTTTGCTCTTTTGATAGAGGCTATTCCTTAGCCATGCCAATAATAGCACAGCTACAGTTTCCATTCATGCAGATCATCTCTGATCTGACCTGGATCTTTTCTGTTATTCCAGGTTTGGGCATCTTTCCTTTAAGGCTAAAATTCTATTAATTTCCAGTACACTTTAAGCATAACTCTCATTTTATAACTAAATGAATGGGCTCTCCCTAAACAACCTTCAGTTGCACTTCTAAGGGCTATCACAGAACCACAGAACATCCTAAGTTGGAAGGGACCCACAAGGGTCACCATCCCAATTCCTGGCCCAGCACAAGACACCCCCAAGAATTCCACCACGTGCTTGAGAGCATAAGAAGGATGAAAACATTGCACCAGCCAGAAAGCAAAAGAACAGCTATCAGTGTGAGGGAGGAATGAATGGAAACTGTTTCTGAAAAACTAAAACTGCTCCTGAAAAACCAAATGAGTAGTTGGGTGTTAACACTGCAAAATACAGCCTGCAGAAGATCATGTCTTGAGCTCAAATCAGTGACTTCGATTCTCCTAAAACTTTTCATCCAGACGAGATGTGAATTTGGATATTCAGATGACAGAAGGTGTCTGTCTTATCTGGCTCCAGGAAAGCTGTGAAGTGATGTATGGACAGCAAGTTAAAGGCTCACCACACGTCCGCCTTCCTCCCGTAGCCTTCCCCGCTGATCACCTCCGGGCTCATCCAGTACGGAGTGCCCGTGACGGAGCGGATGCCTGTCCCAGACATACAGATTGTCTGCAGCCGTTTGCTGGCCCCAAAGTCCCCAAGCTTCACATTCCCAGCAGAGTCACGGAGAATATTGGCACCTGGACAGAAACAAAAAACGAAGACAGCTGTTTTCATGCAATCCAGCTGTTGGATCCGCAGCCTAGAGAACGATATCCAACCCCAAATACCTGTGCTCATGGTATGGCTCTTTCCCCATTAAGCCTCAGGTGACCTGCTAAACATCATTTCTTTAATTCAGGCTGTAGACAAGCCAATTGCTAATGGCTGTAAATGGGAAAAACTTCAGGGAAAAACACAAGGAAGTGAAGGGGGAAGGGAAATGAGAGCTGAGTCAGCACCAGCATTGTTACAGTGCCTGTAAACAGCTCAGCCAGCCTAGCAGGGCCCCCAGGCCAGGGGCTGAGAGAGAACAGAGTTGTGTAGAGGATTTTATTGGGATGCTGCTTTGGTGAGTGCAAAGCATTGCTTTCTGGTCAGCTGGGTAACAGATGTGGCCAATTAAACCGCTTTGAACTCCTACAATAAACAAGTCAATCTCCACTTTACTTGGTCAGAGGTCCTGAACACGAAGCACCAGGGAAAAAGCAAACTTTAGAGCTTAGCTTTTATGTGGACACAAACAGGTTTAGACACCAAAACCAATTCTTCCTCCAAGGTTGCAATGAGATCAAGAACCCCATCGCTGCCATTATCTGGTACGTGCCCATGTGAAACCCTTCTGCTCTCAATTTGAGTGCACTTGTGCTGGGAGAGTTCTTTCTCCTTGTCCACTGCTCTCACCCTTTATGTCCCTGTGCACAATCATGTTGCTGTGAAGGTACGAGACGCCCTCAAGGATCTGCCGGGTGTATTTCCGGGTGACGTTTTCCGTGAGGGCCCCGTACGCCTTCAGCTGGTCTTTCACTGACCCCTGCAAAACGCAAACAGAAGGAATTGGCAAAGAAGTGACAAAGCACAACTCTTGCAGTGTCCATTCAATTCCCACAAGCCCTGGGTGTTATACACCCAACTGGCCCAGCAACGACCTCTGGCCTCTGCTGAAGCCTTTCTGGGAGGCTCTCTGAGCATCTCACTCTAAGAAGCCCTTTTTAAGAACAGCATGGACAGTCTTCAAGGCAAAAACAGCTTAAGGAGGTTCTGTCTGCTGGTATAACTGGTTGTGAAGACAAGCAATAAAACAGTTCAGCAGACTGATCTGGGTCAAAAGCCTCCCTTTTTGGAGAGTCAGTTTTAGCCTCACTTGCTGTACCATGATTCTGCTACTTCAGTTACCAGCATTTACATGTTGGCCCAAGTCCTTTGAAGTACTTCGGTAGAACAAATTTAGACTGAAGAAAAGAACTGGCTTTAGTGACTATTAAAGAGAATATAGAATAAAAATAATAATTTCAAGTACGAGACACTTAAGGAAAAAACCAAAGGGGTTATTTGGACATAAATAAAATGAAAGCGGTGGCATTATGAGCCAGCGTGAGAAGGCACAGCCCTAAGAGGGTCTGAGGTGGATGACATGGTTAGGGGGATCACAGCAATTAATTAACCAACTAACAAACCCAGCCATCTCCCTTTCTGATCCCTGACTGTGCTGTTCTTACCCCTGGCATGTACTCCATGAAGATGGTCAAGGTCTTCTCTGCTCGATCCCTTAAGCAGCCGTAATACTGCACAATACGTTCGTGCTGGAGATTCTTCAGCAGCTGAATTTCACACTCCAGGGCACTCACTTCCTATGGATGTTGAAGGAGAAAATAAGATTGCAGCCCCGGGAAATATATAATAAATATAAAAAATAATGAATTTGTCATGTCACTGGCAGGATGAGACCACTACTACACTGAAAAGTGTAATCCATGACATTGGTTTATCTGCTTCTTGGAAAAGGCAAACATTACCAGGGCTTCCTGTTCATTTTTACTGCATTATCTGCAGGTAAGTGTTGGTGTGGAAGCTTTGATAGAACACAGGCAGTATCATACATGGATTAAGCACCAGAAAAACTTTGTTTCTTGCCTTGATTCTGTCAGCTGCATGGCTTTACCCTGGGTGGCTGAAAGGATTCTTCACCAACACAGGTACAACCTCACTTCTCTCACTAAGCTGAGGGCAGGGAGTGTTAATTATGAAACAGCTCTGAATACAGTTACAGAACTGGAACCTCAACCCTCTGGAGAGCAAAACAACAGGTGCTGAGACCTGCTAAGCTTCTGTCACCCAGTTCTGTTCTGATTCACACTGATGATTTACTGGAATCAACCCTAAAAACAGCTTCCTCTCCTATTTACTTCAAAGAATCTGCAGCTCTGCACATGAAACCGATCCTTTGCTTTGCTCTTGCCACAGACAACAGGGTATCACACTGCAAAGGCAAAGAGGTTATCCAACAACTTCAGATGGAATCACAGACATTTGTTGCTCAGAGAAAGTATCAGGTTCTTGCTGAATCCAGGGATTGAACAGGAAGAACATCAAAGGCATGAGGATTTATGGAAAAAGGAATAATGTTTTCTCCCAAATTAGTCCCATTTAACTCTTTCCAGCCCTGCCATGGGAAGGTGACAGGTTCAGCTCCCTTACTCTGGGAGAGGATGCAGAACCTTGGAGCAAGAACGTGGATGCTGTAGGCACACATGGAACCAGAGGAAGCTGCTTAATCAGGCCAAATAATAGTTTAAGGTTTGGAGTTTCAGTGCCTTCAAAATATATTCCAGCCTGTTCCTCCTTGGCTCAGAGTTACTGCCTCATTTACAACAGAGACATGGTAGAACTTCCCAATTTAGGACATATCTTGGCACCAATATCCCATATAAAATCAGAATAATTAAATCTTCGTGGATCAGTTATTCTAGCTCAAAGTGAATTTATTCAGTATCGGGAAACTGGTACATTGTTAAAACACTAGCAAAGAACCCAAAAGCCATTCCAGCTCTATCCCCTGTGCAGGGAGTTGAGTGCTGTCCCATAATTTCAAGGTGCCCGTCCCATCTCCACCATCTCTAAAGTCTTGTCACATCTCTCTTCTTGATTAATTTACACCCCACAACTCAATTTGTTTTAAGGACACAGAGAAACCAGAAGTGAAAATTGGTAATCAATGCACTTGATACAGGGTATACCATATAAACCCGGAAATAGGTTTTGCATGTGCAAGCAGCTTTTTTTGTTCAAAAAAGCAAAAAAAACCCCTCTACTCTTGCTGGGTTTAGTTTCATTCACATCTATGTCTAACCAGGAACACAGGGCAGTCTACTATTCCTCAAGTAACCTGGCAACAAACCAAAAAGCTGAGAAGGGAGAGCCAAGAATGAAACCAGAAAATGGATTTTAGTTTCAGGCTGAAGTTAATAACACAGAAAAGTAATTTTTAAATGACTCCTATTCTTCTCCACATGACTTGAAACTTCAGTATGAACTAAATAAGATGCCAGCTTTCAAGGACAGACAGAGAGAGACATTGTACAGGATCTTACAGGACTTTAGAAGCTGAGATAAGAATTACCTTGCTTGTTTCAGGGCTCTCTGGATCAAACTGGACCTGCTTAGCTGCAAGTTCCCTGCCCGTGTCCACGTCGTAGCACAGATACACGCGGCCAAAGGCACCCTGGCCCAGCAGCTTTCCTCTGCGCCAGTTTATTGGAGCACTTGGAGCTAAAAGAGAACAGCAATAATTTCTCTTTTCATTATACTATTTAAAAACAAGGGTGGGCTTTTCAAGGACCAATATCCATCATACAGGGATTGAACCAGGTGTTCTGCAGTCAAATAAACATGAGGAGCTCTCCCAGAGCAAGGAGTTAGTGGTAGAGCTCTGAGCAGAATCCAACCATCCAGACTCTCAGGATCTGCTGACTGGTGTCCCATTAAAATGGCACCACGAAACATTTTTGCAAATGTGTTTTACAGACAAGTTATTCAATGGGATTGGGGAAATTTCATTCCACCAGCAGGTGGATTCTACAAAATCACTGCCTTAAGAGATGATGCAGCAATTAAAGAGCAGCTTCCAACCCTTGATCTGTAGTTATCACATGCATCAGATGAAGAAGAGCTGGATCAGCCTTGCTAAATCAATCCCAGCCAGGTGGGAACGACTTAAGCTTCTGGGACAACTTGAAGGACATTAGTCTGAGTTTCTTTGCCAAGCTAGCCTGGGGTTGCTTCTGTGGGAAGGATTTCACTGCAAGGCTCCCTCTAACCAGAAAGATTAGAAGTCATAATTCCCTACTAGAGACGGATAAAGTAGGGGCCATGTTAGCACAGGTTTCTTCCTTACCTGCTGAACAGTCAGACCTAATAAAAATATCCATGAGACCCAGGTAAAGCAGCATCTCCAACAGCCCAGCAGGAGGTTCCATCCTCAGGGCATTAGGAGTCCTCACATTCCATAAGCAGCAGTCTCCTGACCCGGAGATTAATACCTGAGCCCAGTTTTTCAGACTGCCCTTAATCCCAAAGCAAATTACTCAAAGACCAGTGCTTTAGCTCCAACTTTGAAAGCAACACGACCAGATTCCTGCAGTGCAATGCATCCAATTATGTTGTATCTAACAAGAAACTCTCAAAACAAAGACAAGAACCAGCCATCTGGACAGTGTGAAAATACAGAAGAGCTGAGAGATTAGCTTTGCCATGTCTAATTTAATCAGATTTACTGCCAGTCGGCATTTTAGTGTGTTCCTTACTGTGCTACAATCTTACTCTTCATTTTAATCCTTAAATTACTGTATGGGATATCTGAAGTTCACCAAAAACAACTTATGTTCCATTTCTTTTCTTTTTTTTATAATAGAAAGTTGTCCAACAAAACAACTCAAGGATGCCATTAATACAGAAGTAAACCCTTCTACTAAGGAGCAAGTGAAATACATACAGCTCTCAGCTATCAGAATAACTGTAACCCAAATGCCTGACTGCAACTGTTAACGTAGCAAGAAAATAAACAAGCTTGGCTGACTGTTTTAAGAACCCTGTAGATCATCTAGATCAAGCAAGTTTTTTTTATTTCTTAGCTGAATTTGCAATGCTTTCTAAAGGAAAGGCCCGCTCCCAGAAGAAATCTCAGAAGCAAAAGACTTGTCTTGTGGGTGTGACAAACAAGTCTCAAAGCACAGCCAGGGAACAATGCAGCTCTAACGGCTTGTTAAAGGCAGGTTATGGCAATGTATCGGGTCTGGAGCTCACCCTTAGAGCCTTCCTTGCCCACAGCCTGGAAGCATTTCCCCAGTTACCCCAGTGAGTGCCTACATTTGGTGGGAATGTTCCTCTCCTGCACTCCCAGTGCGTTTTCGCTGTCGGCGCTCCGGAGGCGGCCCCGGGGGTCCAGGTACTGCAGTGCCAGGCCCAGGTTTTCTCCGTTGGTGCTCAAGGAACGACTCGAAGGCACCAAGGTGAAAAGATTCCCTTGGTGACGCCGTATCCGCGGAAATGTCCTCCGGCCTGGGGGAAAAGTCAGCACTTTTAAATAAATGCTTGCAAGTGGAAGGTAATGGCTGAGGGTTGAGCAGCAGGGAGAAGGGAGAGAAACCCCACGTTCTGTTCTGTTCCCATGGAGCAGAATCTACAGCCAAACAGACGAGATGCAAAAATGTAACAGCTCAGGGCTGATGCTGCCTGAGTTCAGTACAGCTCTGGATCATTCCCAAAGCAGAAGGCAGAGAACACTTTGTAATGCCCTCAGTGCTGTAAGACCTAAACTTACCTTCCAAAGGAAAAATCTGGTTTACAGGCTCTGAGCACAAGCTCCAAATTTTGTAAACAACTACATACAAAATGACTTTCTAGATAACGTGCCCGGACTTGCAAATAAAAACCATAAACAAAGATTGTGCCAACTTGCACCTCATGGAATTTTGAGAGATTAATTTGCATAAAGCCATCTGATGAGCAGAGATGCAATTCTTTAAGTCCCTGCTATATTTAAAAGACCCAGAAGCAAGTCTGCAATGCAAATTAGCAAAGCATAATGAATCTCTGTGGTAGGAAACTGCTTATATAGGGCCAAGTCTAACAACTATGTCCACAATTCCCTACTCAGCCTGGAGAACCCCAGAAAGGACAAAGTAAACAAAGAATTACAAAGTAAACAAAGAATTACAAACAACCATCATGGGTTTCCACAAAAATGTGGCATCATGCACGGCAGAGTCAAGCCCAGCACTATTTCCAGGGACCAGGGCACTTCCAGGCTCTCCAACCAAGAGTTACACTCATGTGTAGAGGTTGCCATTGCCTCACCTTCTTTTTCCAGCCTGGAATGGGAGGTCTGAGACCAACTCACCATCGTTGTAGTCCTTGTGCTGCATGGAGACGTTGTAGCGCCGAGGGTAGGTCCCACCTTTGCCCGCTTTGTCGTAGATCTGATTCTCACGGTCTGGAAGGAGAAGCAAAGACAAAAGTGAGGCTCCTTCAAAAAATATAACTTCTAATCACAGAATTTTCCTGTAACAGCAAGTTTTGAGGAAGAGGCAATAAATAACTTCATAGCTTTTCCATCAACATAGCCCCAGTTCTTCTATTTATACAATCCCAGCAAGCAGGGAGGGCGGCCAGCCAAGAGCAGAAAATGTCTGGATCAAACAACCTTTGTACCAAAGACATACCTGAGAACTCCTGTCTATTATCAGGAAAGCTTTGTGCCCTTGACATCCGCGACTTCCGAAAAGAAGGACTATTAGAGAAAGAAGGCAAAAATGAGTTTTGCTGTCTACCAGAGCAAAGCCTACACAGGCTTTAAATGTAAGCAAATACGTTTGAACACTGGGTTCTCAAATCCCTGTCCCTGCAAAGATTTCACACTGCATCTGCAAAGCTAAAGCCAGGCTAAGGCCCCAGCTAACCAGACTATTCCCCAGTGTGGGCACTCAGCCCTTCTGTGCAGTTTGAGCCATTTATTCAGTGCTTCCACAGTCTGTGGTACAAGACTCAGTGATTCCTTCAGACATGAGAAGTGGAAGGCTAAAACCAAGGCTGAGAGAAAGAGGAAAACAAGGCATCACTTGCAGGACAGTGCTCACAGGGCAGTAAAGAATGGAGATCCCTGCCCCTGTGACTCATCACGAGGGGCAAGAGCTCCTCTCATGAAAACTTGGGTGCACTTTCCTCTCTCCAGTAGCAGATGAGCTTAAACACAAACAACCCTATTTCCAACCCTCATGTTTCTCCCCAGTAAGCAGAGCTCCTCCACAAAGCCTAAGTATGGCCCCTTACTTGGCACAAGGTCTTTAACCTCTCTTAAGAGATTACACAAATTCAATCTGTGCCAAAGCTGTGCTCTTGGCACCTTTTTTTGTTACCCAGCATACATGGAGCAGCCTCATACAGCTTTTAGACTCCAAAGGAGATTCCCATCACACAAAGAACAGCAGCTTCCCCAGATGATGCCCACTCCTACAACAAATAACCAGGAAGGCTTTTTATTTCCTCTTCTCCTTCAGTAAGGGCAGAGGAAGGGGAGAGAAGGACAGGTAACAAACCAGCAACGCTCCCTCAGTAAATAAATGCATGCACACACACAGTTAACTGTGCTTCCTTGTGACTCCAGAAACTGGAGGAAGTGAACAGCTACAAATCCAAACCTCAAGTGCTTGACATAAAAGCATATGTTACCTACAGGAATGAGCTTGAAGGAATCTTAAAAACACGCTGAAGTCCAATATTACAGGTGCTGGGAAGCCACAGTTGCTATTCAAGTCAATAGAACCTCTGGCTGCCCACCAGCACCTCAAGCAATACCATCAGCAAAGAAAGGGAAGAAAAAGATCTGGAGCATCAACCTACAACAAATTCTTCGTTAAAGAAAGAGCCCCCCGTTTACCTCTGGAATTCATTTTGTATCTTGCAGAACATAGCAATCTGGTGCAATGATCTATTTCTGTAACTTTAAAATAGTTTGGGGTATTTTTTTTGTTGTTTTATTTTTTAAATGAACAAGTAGAGCCTTGTCTAAAAGAGATTTAAATACCCTGCAGCCAGATGTTCTCAGAGAGGCGGCTCCACACAGGCTGCTCGCTTCAGAATTTTGTATTTATAACAAAAAGCCACTGAAGCACCAGTTTGTTGGTCTGTGGTTGTGCCAGAAAATAACACAGCCTTAAGACACAGTCAATGCTAAGAAATATATTGGGATATAGGTAGGAAGTAAGTTCTTGCTTCCCTCAAAGAAAATGTATGAGATAGAAAACAGGCTTTTATGTAAGTACAACTGGCATTTCCATCTGAGCACGCACGTTCTCACCAGTTTGTACATTTGTACCTGTCTGCTCACCTGTCCAAGGACTGGCAGCTTCCTGACACCGAGTTTTCAGCACTGCTTAGAGGGTCCAACATCTGCAACACAGGAGAAACCACACAGCAACATCAGTGCAGTCCAGGGCCCAGGAGAGGCTGTGCCAGAGAAACAGAGTCCACAACTGTCTGCCTGCAGGATGCCCAGCTGAAGAAGGGAGCCTAAGCCTACTTAAATGTACAATTTTCCTTTATCTCCCACAGAAATTAGGTTAATATAAAATTTGAGGCACTGCTTCAGTTGTTGAAGAACTCTTCTGTGAAAAATGCAAGCTTTAGCCAGCTGTGTGCTGCATTTTGATCCCAACTGGCTCCAGGAACAGTCTCTGCTGGTGCTGCTGCCTCCACCTGCAAGTCGCCCTTTGGCCTCACTTCCCACTTTTTTGAATGGAGAGCAGAGTTTCAAAGGCAAGAGGGTCACACAAACGTGGTAATAGGAAACCTTGTCACACGTGTGACAGCACCAAAACTGCTCAGTCAGAGGTGGAGGGGCAATGCCCAGAACAGGCAACTGCTTCTGGCAGCCCAACAAAGGCTCTGAACTCACACAGCTACAATTTGAAGCTGTTTAAATGCACAAAGCAGCACTTTTAGAATCCCAGAATGATCTGAGTTGGAAAGGACCTTAGGAATCATCCAATTCCACTTCCTGCCATGGGCAGGGACACCTTCCACTAGACCAGGTTGCCCTTGGACGCTTCCAGGGATGGGGCAGCCACAACTTTCTGGACAAGCTGTGCCTCACCACCTAAAGGTGTTGATGCAACCACAGCCAGTGAATATTTGGGAAAGAAAAAGAGGGCCCAGATCCCAGCAGAATCCCTTAGCAGCGGGACTTAGGTTGCACCCTCACGCTCATACTCACGCACTGCTCGCTGGTCTCCGGGATGAACTCCCCCTCGCTGTTGATGCTGGTGTAGGAGCCCTGGCGGGCGATGCGCTGCTGCCGCTCCGGCACGTACCCGGGCGGGGGCGAGCTCCGGCCGGTGTTCTGGGAACCTGGGACAAGGACAGCGCTTACACTGCTGCTGAGTGACACTGCACGTGTGACAAACCTCAGCTATCTCCTCTAACACCAAACCTCTACGACCACAGTAATTCCAGAGCGAACCCTACGGTCTGAACAGACGTGGAACCAGGAAAACCAAATTGTTTGATGTGCACCTGTACCGATGTTTTAGAAGCCACATGATAGATGCCGAAGCTCCTGACAAAGCAGTCACTTATTTCTAACCTCTTCTGCTCAGCTTCCTGAGCTAATTTCAGCACCTCAGGGAAGGTGGGATTCCAGGAATCCCTGGCTTCTAGGCATGAGATCCACTGCTAATCTCTACTAAACAAAACACTTGTCAGGGCAACCACTCTTCTGTCTTAATTATAAATTTGCATCAATTACGGTAATTTACTTTGAGTGACAGCACATTCCTGCTGGTCATTATCAGCTGAGCTAGTTATACTGACACCCAGCAATTTCAGTATCCCATGGGAGCACTGTTACCTTTGGATATAACCTCCCAATTTCTGTGTTACTGCATGAAAAATCAAACTGCAGTTAGTTTGGTCCAAACCACTGTTTTGGACGCCAACTCTGCAATTCCTTTTAATTGGATGAGACAGCTAAAGGACAGAAAGTATGTTTAGGGGCCAAAGGATGAGAAAACCAGTTTAATAATCTGTTAGTGGCACTACCTAAAGAGTTTCTCTTGTGCTACCTACTGAGAGAAACTTTGTCCTTAGGGTTTATTTTTTCTTTGCAAATCTCAAAGAAGATGAAACTTTAGACACAGAAAGAAAAAAATCCCCTTTTTGCAGTGACCTATCCACCTGCAGCTGCCACCAATTCCCACTGTGAGCTCCAAGAACTGCTGTGGTCCAGCCAATCCGCTCGAGGTCACCCATGAAGTCGGAGGCAGCAGGTGAACATCAGCTCTCAAGCTGTGCTCCTTACAACACTGTCTTTAATTAACTGTGAGTACTCAGGTGCTAGGAAAGATGGGTAAAGATCAGCAAGTATTCTCCCAAGGAAAATATTCTCTATAGAAGATGTTGTAATAAAGAGCAAAGGCAAAGACCGGGAGAAGTGAAGTGAAAAGCAGAGCACACACCTTTGAGGGTGCTGCAGAAGGAAAACGAACAATGCTGGCACGGCTTAGAGTCCAAGGGGGGTGAACTACATAACAAAAGGGGATTAACAGAATCATAGAATCATTAAGGTTGGAGAAGATCTCCAAGATCATGAAGCCCAAGATTGTCAAGTCCACAATCTACTGCTCAGAGCTACCACCTGACTTCCCAAGCAGCTCTCGGGGATCACGCGCTGTTTGGAGCCGTTTGGAGGGGCTGGGATAACCCTGGAGCGCGTGTGGCTGCCCCAGGCGCGGGAGCACTTTCACTCCTTCCGACAGTGCCACGGCCAGAGCGAGCCCAGGGCCGCTGGCACCGGCCCAGCTGCTGTTGTGGAAAGGCCCCATCCCTGGGCAGGAAAAGGAAGTCGGCACTAAATCCATGTATATCAAAGGAAGTGAGTGGAAAAAACACAAGCTCTGCCAGAATGCTTAAATGCTTAGCAAGTTTTTTTTTTTTCTCTTTTAAATAAAAGTTATCTTTACTTCCAAAGCTCTGAACTGCTGACAGCAGGCTCGAGGCCCTTTGGAGCTCAGGAACCACACAGGTCCCTCTCCTGCTTGCAAAAAGCTTTTGTTGAACACTGCTTTGGACTTTAATTGCATGACGTGGTATGAGTTGGAGAGTCTCTGCCTGAAACACCAGGAAACAGGGCACATTCCTTTTCCAAACCCAAGATAGGAAAAGAGAAGGAAGAAGAAATGGATGCAAGACCGAGCTATTGCCAAATTACCAGCAGACCTCTGACAGAACTGGAATTCTTCTGGACCTCTTCATAATGTAACAGTCTAGTACTTTGACATGATCAGAAAATAAAACGAATGGTTTCTTGACTGCTGAATGACAAGCTATTCAGAAATTATCCATAAGCTGCGATAAGAGGAAAGAGTGTGTAACTGGGATATAGAAGGGGCCCCTTATTACTTATTACATGTTTACCCATGACAGACACTCGCTACAGTCTGTTGGCTTTGGCACCATTATCTGGATACCTCAGAATGTCAGTAAAGGAGAAATATATACAGAGATGTATTTTAAATAAAATATTTTTGGCATTCAAATTGTCTGTTANTCATCCAATTCCACTTCCTGCCATGGGCAGGGACCCCTTCCACTAGACCAGGTTGCCCTTGGACGCTTCCAGGGATGGGGCAGCCACAACTTTCTGGACAAGCTGTGCCTCACCACCTAAAGGTGTTGATGCAACCACAGCCAGTGAATATTTGGGAAAGAAAAAGAGGGCCCAGATCCCAGCAGAATCCCTTAGCAGCGGGACTTAGGTTGCACCCTCACGCTCATACTCACGCACTGCTCGCTGGTCTCCGGGATGAACTCCCCCTCGCTGTTGATGCTGGTGTAGGAGCCCTGGCGGGCGATGCGCTGCTGCCGCTCCGGCACGTACCCGGGCGGGGGCGAGCTCCGGCCGGTGTTCTGGGAACCTGGGACAAGGACAGCGCTTACACTGCTGCTGAGTGACACTGCACGTGTGACAAACCTCAGCTATCTCCTCTAACACCAAACCTCTACGACCACAGTAATTCCAGAGCGAACCCTACGGTCTGAACAGACGTGGAACCAGGAAAACCAAATTGTTTGATGTGCACCTGTACCGATGTTTTAGAAGCCACATGATAGATGCCGAAGCTCCTGACAAAGCAGTCACTTATTTCTAACCTCTTCTGCTCAGCTTCCTGAGCTAATTTCAGCACCTCAGGGAAGGTGGGATTCCAGGAATCCCTGGCTTCTAGGCATGAGATCCACTGCTAATCTCTACTAAACAAAACACTTGTCAGGGCAACCACTCTTCTGTCTTAATTATAAATTTGCATCAATTACGGTAATTTACTTTGAGTGACAGCACATTCCTGCTGGTCATTATCAGCTGAGCTAGTTATACTGACACCCAGCAATTTCAGTATCCCATGGGAGCACTGTTACCTTTGGATATAACCTCCCAATTTCTGTGTTACTGCATGAAAAATCAAACTGCAGTTAGTTTGGTCCAAACCACTGTTTTGGACGCCAACTCTGCAATTCCTTTTAATTGGATGAGACAGCTAAAGGACAGAAAGTATGTTTAGGGGCCAAAGGATGAGAAAACCAGTTTAATAATCTGTTAGTGGCACTACCTAAAGAGTTTCTCTTGTGCTACCTACTGAGAGAAACTTTGTCCTTAGGGTTTATTTTTTCTTTGCAAATCTCAAAGAAGATGAAACTTTAGACACAGAAAGAAAAAAATCCCCTTTTTGCAGTGACCTATCCACCTGCAGCTGCCACCAATTCCCACTGTGAGCTCCAAGAACTGCTGTGGTCCAGCCAATCCGCTCGAGGTCACCCATGAAGTCGGAGGCAGCAGGTGAACATCAGCTCTCAAGCTGTGCTCCTTACAACACTGTCTTTAATTAACTGTGAGTACTCAGGTGCTAGGAAAGATGGGTAAAGATCAGCAAGTATTCTCCCAAGGAAAATATTCTCTATAGAAGATGTTGTAATAAAGAGCAAAGGCAAAGACCGGGAGAAGTGAAGTGAAAAGCAGAGCACACACCTTTGAGGGTGCTGCAGAAGGAAAACGAACAATGCTGGCACGGCTTAGAGTCCAAGGGGGGTGAACTACATAACAAAAGGGGATTAACAGAATCATAGAATCATTAAGGTTGGAGAAGATCTCCAAGATCATGAAGCCCAAGATTGTCAAGTCCACAATCTACTGCTCAGAGCTACCACCTGACTTCCCAAGCAGCTCTCGGGGATCACGCGCTGTTTGGAGCCGTTTGGAGGGGCTGGGATAACCCTGGAGCGCGTGTGGCTGCCCCAGGCGCGGGAGCACTTTCACTCCTTCCGACAGTGCCACGGCCAGAGCGAGCCCAGGGCCGCTGGCACCGGCCCAGCTGCTGTTGTGGAAAGGCCCCATCCCTGGGCAGGAAAAGGAAGTCGGCACTAAATCCATGTATATCAAAGGAAGTGAGTGGAAAAAACACAAGCTCTGCCAGAATGCTTAAATGCTTAGCAAGTTTTTTTTTTTTCTCTTTTAAATAAAAGTTATCTTTACTTCCAAAGCTCTGAACTGCTGACAGCAGGCTCGAGGCCCTTTGGAGCTCAGGAACCACACAGGTCCCTCTCCTGCTTGCAAAAAGCTTTTGTTGAACACTGCTTTGGACTTTAATTGCATGACGTGGTATGAGTTGGAGAGTCTCTGCCTGAAACACCAGGAAACAGGGCACATTCCTTTTCCAAACCCAAGATAGGAAAAGAGAAGGAAGAAGAAATGGATGCAAGACCGAGCTATTGCCAAATTACCAGCAGACCTCTGACAGAACTGGAATTCTTCTGGACCTCTTCATAATGTAACAGTCTAGTACTTTGACATGATCAGAAAATAAAACGAATGGTTTCTTGACTGCTGAATGACAAGCTATTCAGAAATTATCCATAAGCTGCGATAAGAGGAAAGAGTGTGTAACTGGGATATAGAAGGGGCCCCTTATTACTTATTACATGTTTACCCATGACAGACACTCGCTACAGTCTGTTGGCTTTGGCACCATTATCTGGATACCTCAGAATGTCAGTAAAGGAGAAATATATACAGAGATGTATTTTAAATAAAATATTTTTGGCATTCAAATTGTCTGTTAAAAAAGAAATGTGGTGTTCAGACGTGCATGGATACTGCTGCCTTCTCAGGACCAAGGAATGCTGCTCTTTTTATGCATATTAACTTCAAACTAGGAAGGATGGGAAAAGTCTTTTTGTCCCTGTTTCAGCCACGTACTTCACAAGCTTTCAGCACTTCTTGTTTGCTGCTTCATAAAAGCAAACTGTACAGAAGGGGATCAGCAATCTCTCCACAGGATACAACAGGTTTGTTAGACAAGTCCCACACTGAGAACTCCTGGTCTAGCTCACAAGTCCTTCCCTGAGCTCATTCTCCCAGTTACCTTTGGTCAGAATAGTGTGGATACAACTCTGGTTTGGGCCCCCCAGGATGAAGACTGTTGTGGTTTAATCTTGATTTATTATTTTATATTTTGCACTGCAAATACTGATCTAAAATAATGTAATAATTCTGCCTCAAGCTTACAGAGTTAATGAAACTGAAGCACTCCTTTGCCACAGAGAAGAACTTGCAAACAAACCAACTCTGACATTCCCAGTTCCTGGTGCTGCCCTCGTGACTTGCATCACCTGTGCTCTGAGGCATTAGCTCTGACAAGCCCCAAAATAGCTGTTGTAACAAACAGTCATCTTCTGCTTCTGTTTCCAGCAAAATTTACCTTCTCTCATTTCTGAAGCAGAAATATTTTACAAAGGGCAGCATTTCAGGCTCTGGCCTTCACACTCTCACCTTCCTCCTGCACTTTCACTGCTCACTGAGCTTCACAGCAAGGAGTCAAATCCTAAACCACATACTTTTTTGGGCCCATAAATCCTGGAAAGTGTTTTACATGTTTTAGTTTCTCATATAAAGGTTAACAGCTCTGAGCATCCTTCAAGAACACATTTAAATTGTGTTGCACAGTTATACAGAAGGTTGTAACACACAAATTGGGAGAAACAAGACAAATCTGCCAGAGATGGAAGTCATAAAAATTACAGAAGTCTTACACGGACTTTTCCCCTAAACAGGAGTTCACTGAGCTAACAGAAACCCAAAGAAACGAGACAAAGGGACATGTTACTCTGATTTTTTTCATTATTTTTTGTGCACCTCTGATTTTGTCTCGTGATCTACTCACCTGATAACTCCAAGAGTGAAAGTTTAGGCAACTCAGAATATAGGATACTAGCTGGATATGCAGTAGCAATTCCTAGTAAAATGCTTGATTACAGGAGTCAGGACAGATTCCAAAGCCCGACATAAAAAAAATCAAATCTAGGTTTCACAAACTGAAATTGCCAATCCAAACAAAAAGCTTAATGGACTCACGTCAGCTTTCCAAATTTCTAACCACAATGGCTCTGGCTTTAGGACATCCCCTTTAACAGCTCCTCAGCTGTTCCACAACTTAGCAAGGAACTTTGAAACATTCTATTGTAAACATATTAAGAGCTTTTGAAAATGAACTGCCTTGTCCTAGAATAACCTTTCAATTTCTCATGGCTCTCCTAAATGCTGTACCATAAACACTAGTGCCCAAAAGATACATTTCAACAAACAAAAACATACAGAAGTGGCAAAAATACTCACTGACAGACAGATGCCTACTTCTGGGTTCTGGCTGCTGATAGGGTGTGCTCACATCCCCCACAGATTGGGAAGTTTTAATCCTGACTTGCTTGGGCAGTCCAGAATGGGGTGAAGAACTGGTCTGTTGGGTAAAATGAAAAGAATAAAACAAAATAAAATGAAGTGAGATGAAGGAGCTTGAGCAGCCTGGCCACAGTTTCAAATATATTATGCTTAGTACCAAGAAAGTGCTGAACAACAGTTCCACAGCCCGAAATCTTACTAATTCAGAAAACACAAACAAAAAGGCAGCAAAAGAGCAAGGTTTACAGTTACGGTGTAAAACAGGAGTCAAAAAACCAGAACAAGCTACTGTGCAGCTCAACTCAAGTGCATGATTTTCAGGTCTCAGTGTCTGGCATCACCAGGTACCTGTAAAACATGAGGGGCTCCTGTCACCCCCTGAGACCAGGACACAGGAGGACCCACAATTTCCACCAGCCACCTTGGCCGGCAGAGGTAAGTTCTGAATCTTGCACTGTTTCAGAAGCAACCAGACTCTCCACAGCCTTTAAAAAGTAAATTCATAATTCAGACTGACTAAGTGAAAACAAATTCTGGAGAGTTTAATAGCACCAACAGTGGGGAGATGCCAAGATGAATTTATTCATCCTTCCCTGAACTTACATAGCTATTATCTAATTAAAGATCATTTTTACACAGAGCCCTAATTTCATTCAAAGCAGGAAGAGGAATGAGACACATGGAACCTCCCCCAAGCCAATGAGATCCTGGGTTAAAGCAGGGGCTCAATATCTACAGACACTTTCAATTTTAACCCTGACCCAACACACCTGGTTTTACAAGCAGGTGTAATATTCCCTTCCTCTTGAGTTACAGAATTTATCTTATTTGAGAAGAACATAAGCAAAGACACTTCAGGGAAATAAATTCTGACTTCTGAAAATTATTTGAATGTGACAGGCAAACAAGGTGTGACAATTCAAATACTTTAATTCAATAATAAAGTACTGAATGGTTGCTCATTTAATAAGTACATACACTTGAAAGGAGTAGTGAGAGAGCCTGATTTAAATCACATAACCTCCACCATGGGCAGGTTCATGGGAGCTGGATAAAGGGTGCAGAGGTCACCCCATTGATGGACAGTCTGGTTTTGGTACTACAGGTGTTCCAACTTCACCAGTTCTCCCCACTAGCTTCTAAACATAAAGAAAAGACTGGCAACAGGGATGAACTGAATGAGAAAAGAAATGAGTCACAGAAAGAGACATAAGAAAATTAATCTGAATGCTGCTCACAAACACAGGTTCCTGGTACAAGGAACCCAGCTGCTGCTGTGAAGTTCATTTGCTTTCTGTACACATTTGTGCCAAAGTCACTTTTCCATCCCCAGAAAAAGAAAAGAGCACAACCAAAACAAAATCTGCATCCTGTATTTCAGGAAAAATAATGCTTCCCGCTCCCTCAGTGGGATGAGATCATGCAGCCAAGAAACCTCCTTCAGGCTTGTGGGCTTTATCCCATGGAGGGCTCTCCTGTGAGGCAACTCGGAGCAGCAGAGGAAGTTGGAGGAGAGGGGGGGAAACGGTGGCACTTATTGAAGGCTTTGCTGTTTGTTTCTGCTTTGAGTAAAAGAGGAAAAAACAGCTAATAAAAGGACAACACCAGCAGTGGCTGCTGGCTGGTGCAGGGTGAGATTTACCAAGTGTTTACTCGTAATGCAAAGTTAGATGGTATCATCTGGCATCTGGCTGCAGCCTGAAGGCATTGACATGAACAGAGGGCTGGGAAAGAGTACTGCCTGACTGTGTTGCACTGAAGGTTGAGGCCACCTTTTATAGGATGTTTCCTGACAACACAGAACGAAGTCCGACTCCACCAGGTCAGACCAAAGACCTTCTTGCCAAGTAGTCTTCGGAACAGGCAGCAACAAATGCTCAGGGAAAGGGCACAGGACAAGGAACAGCATCATCCCCTCCTACACCTTCCCAGTCATTTGGGAAAGGGCTGTTAACACTCCTGAAGGTCTTTGTACTTCCATTACCATGGATCATCAAATTAAAAAACAGCTAGAAGTACATTTAAGTTATCATGACAGTTCCAAGAATTACAGGTGTGATTATTTCAAGAGTTGAGCTCCCAGAACTTGAATAGGGATGAACATTTCAGATTGACAAGCTACTACCAACAGAGCAGCTTTTTGTGTCACATTCTTCAGGAGACTGTGGTAATTTGCAAATCAAATATCTAAGCTATTGAGGTCTTTGGCTTGAAAAGCTGCATGACCTTAATTCTGAAGAAAAAACAAAAATACAGATATTGGTTGAGTGAACTGTGTTTTCCAGTCACAGACCAGTAATAAGGGAAACTTCTGACTCTTTTTGCCCTCTTCAGCTTGCAGTTCATTCATTGTCCAAAATGGGCATCTTTGGGAGGTTGACTTAAAGGATTTCTCATATTATGATCTTTTCTGCTGAAAAAACCAAGTACATTGATACTCACTGCCACTGCCACCTGTGGTAGATGAGAGTGAACCAAGACACAAACCAATTCATCTTAGGTGTGAACACACCACTATTAGCAAAGGCAACTCAGTTTCCACAGAGTCAGGCTGGACTCAGTGCATCAGGGCTACAGAGCTGAAAAATCACTGGGAGCTGTCCCCAGGCTTCTCACCCAGGAAAAAAGTGCTAAAGGCTTTTCTCCAAGGACAATCTCTGCACTAAGGGCAAAATAATTCCACACATTTTCAACACTGTGCTATTAATAAAAGGTAATAAAAGTTCTCTGCAAACCAAACTCATCAAGTGTTTTCTGCCTACAACCACTGGGTATTCCATATAAAATGGCCTTCACATGACAGCTTAAAAAGCTGCAATGTTTTAGCCCCCAAACAGCTGCTGAAGTCAGAAAAAAACCCCAAACACAAAAAGATACCTATAGCCGAGCCAATGCAAAGAGGATAAACATATGCATTTGTGCTGGGGAAGACTGATTTTATAATCCCTGTTGCTCTCAGTTAATTCTGCCATCGTGCTTCAGAGTCTTGAGGGTAAACCCCTTCATTTTGCTGCAGTCCCACAAGCTGTTACCTACATGGTTTCTGTCCTGGGACAGCAAAAGTATCCTCAGGCTTTTCACATTCGAGCTCCGGTCTAAGAGATCTACAGCTTTATCCAGGTCATCTTGGTTTTTCAAAGGAATAGAGAGCTGCAAAATAAAGAACAGGAAAAAAATCATCAGAAAAGACAGAAAAAAATAAGTCTACTTCTACAACAGGTATTTGAACAAATACCAGAATATGAAACAGGATTCTGATTGCTCAGTTATTCCACAAATTTTCATTCCAATAGTGTCTTACTGTCCTTTTTAATGAGGTTTTACTCCCATGTCAGAGTAACAGCTGACCCTATGCGAATTCCCCTAAAGCACCACCCAATAAAGTATTAATTGCACTAATTGCTACCTGAATTTGCTGTTTGCAAAGAACAAGTCAGCCCCTGACTCTCTGATGAGAAAATGGGCTCAGAATACTTACGAATCCAGACCTAATGATCAAGTGAAAATTCGGTTTCAGGTAGAAAGAAGAAGATAAAGACTTTGAAAGAGGGAATCAAATTAGAATTTAAAACTTGCTGGTAAGACTCCATGAAATCGGGCTGAGACACCCTCTATTTTACAGCCCACTCACACCTTAAAATGGGAATTTTATTAACAAAGAGCTTTCACTTTTGTCCCACTCTCTCTGATGATTGGGGTTTTGCATCTCTCTCATTAGGGCAACACCACAACAAAAAAAAACCAAGGAAAAGCCAGTGTGTCCAGGATGAGAAAGCCATCAAAATACTTCTGATTATTAACAGTGACAAAAGCTGGTCCCTGTGTCACCTCCTTTCCCAATGGCACTGCACAGACTGGCCTGCAAGAGTTGCTTTTGAAAGCAAAATACTTCAAATATTTTTTTTTACTTTCCCAAGAGAGTGTCCTAAGCAACACCAGAACAAGGGAAGAAGATGCTGATGTTTGTACAACACACACAGCAGTGAGATGCTTTATCAGGATCAGCACATTTGCCGTTGGGTCAGGGATTCAACAATGGTTCGTATTAAAGGAAGACCTGAAAATTAAATTTCTGGGTACAGAATTTGTGATGGGGAAAGGAGGTATCATCCAGAGACCACTGACAGCTCAGTACCTCGTTGTTCATGTAGTGGAGGTCCAGGGGTTGCCCAAAGGCTGTTTTCACTTTCTGCTGCACGTCTTCGTAGCGCACAGGACGGACAAACGGGATAATCCTGGGAGGAAAGAGAATCCCTGACTCAGTTCAGAGATATACCTGATAATGCAATCAAATCAGATTGATTTGATGAACCACTAAACACACATTTGAATGGTGTCCTTTCATCCTCAAGCAGGTAGTGAACCTTTCAAAATTAAATTTATATGTATTATTTCAATAAGGAATTATTGATCTCTGGCCCATTTCCATAGAGTTTGCCAAAATGCAATACTCAGCTGGAGATTTCAAATAAAACCCCTTTGTCCCCAGGCAGAAAAGTATCCTTTTTTGAATAAATGTCTTTCATACAACAGGATACAAATGCCCCGTGCACCTTGGCTTAAAAAACACCACCTGCTCTGGCACAGCTGAGATACTGCCACAAAGAGCTGGATTGTGAGCACCAATTAACAAACTTGTCACGAGGCAGAAATAACAGGATACAACAAGGTCTCCCCTGAGCCTCCTCTTCTCCAGGCTAAACAATCCAAGATCCTCTTCACACATGAACTACTATAATACCTGGTTATACTTCTTGTCCTCAATTGGAAGATTAGTGCTGTTTCTGATGCAGTTTTTGCTAGTTAACTTTTAGGAAAAAAAATCTATTTCAACCAAAGAACTTTCAGTTATTTTATATATATCTTCTTCCTATTTCTTTTGCTACATAAGCACACTACAAATGATCAAGGGACTGTTTGCACTTCCAAGTTACTGAGTGGACTATGGAAACTCCAGACCTGTCTTGCTCATAGAGGCAACTCAGTGAAATCCTGAATTATCTCATATGACTTTGTGAGGAAAGGGAGGGAGAGCGGCTTTCTGTAGGGGCAACAGATAGAAGCTGTGTCTGCCCCATCCCTGGAAATGCCCAAGGCCAGGTTGGTCAGGGCTTGGAGTAACCTGGGATAGTGGAAGGTGTCCCTGCCCATGGCAGGGGTGGCACTGGGTCTTTGAGGTCCCTTCCAACCCAAACCATCCTGGGATTCTATGATTCTGTGATGAACCTGTGCTTTGGAGAGAAGGCTCAGTTTCCCACTCATCCATCCACCCATCCATACAGCTTCATCAGCCCTGGGTATCCTTTCATGAGATGCAGCTTTTGTTTTAAATAACCCTTGTGTTAGCTGGCTTCCTCAGCCCCTTCCCATGAAGGGTTATCTTGCTACCAGACCTACAACGTTCAGCTTTTTGGAAATAATTGTCCGTGTTAAAAAGCAGCCCACAATAACATTTTCTACATACTCCTAAGAAACCCATACATGAAATTACAGTGCTCTGGCACCACACAAATGCAATGCAGCTCTCAGTCCCTTATAAAGGCTCCCATTCTACACTCAATGCATTCAAAAGCAGAGCTGTTCTCAGGTGCCACAAATTCTATTAGTTTAAAAACTCTGTGCACTCCTCTAACACAAAATCCTGGACTGCAGGGTTTAAGGAGCCCATTCCTGCCTGACCACCTTAAATATTTGTGGTTAGATCTGGCAGCTCCCGTGAAACCAAGCACACACACTGACATTCTGGTGCAAGCTCCCTGTCTGGAACTGCACACTGTGCTGGGAGCAGGGAATTCAGACGAGCACAACTGCATAATTAGACTGACACACAATCAACCTTTTCATTTTAGAAAAAAAAAAACCAGAAAAAACCCCTTCTGCCCGCCTGAGCTCCATGCCACCTGAAATGCACCCAGCAGACAGGCAAGATGATAAGCCTGTGGTGACAGGATTTTGTTGCCGAGTTCCCCTGTCCTGACACGGTGTGACAAGAAATTGTGATATGTCCCACTGTGGCTCTGGTGTTGTCCCCACAAAGCCCCTGACACAGGAGAGTGCTGAGCAGACCTGGCTGACAAAGGAGGAAGCAGATCCCAGCGATGATTACATGTCAAATTTCTCTCATAGCACAAAAAGTCAGTGACAGAATTCATCCTGTAGGATTTCAGTGAAAGAAACAGTTCAAGTTTTGAGGAAGAGTAAAAGTTATTCTCCACAGCCTGCTTTTCCAACAAAGAACACTTCTGCTTTCCTACCAGAAATCCCAAAATCTGACAAAGGAGGAGCTTCAACGACTCGGCCAATAAGCTCTCCTAGAACAGGCTGTGAGGATCACTGCAGACTTCTACTCCTGTACCATTGACATTAAATTTGCATTTTATCATGAAACTGTGAACTACTTCATGTTGGAAGTACTGTCTGGCCTGGGAGAACCAAAGGATTCCCACAAGATGGCAGTGAAGATGGCACATACATTCATGCTTACAACCCAATGAATATTGTCCAAAATATGGACATTATAATCCAGCATCAAGATCTCTTTTTCCCTCAGTGAGGGCAGACTCAGAGACCACAGACAAGCCTGGAGCCTTCCTGAGTGTTCACACAGCCATCAGTCATTAAATGTTTTGAGAGTTCCTCTCAAATTGATGGCAAAGAAGAGGCTTTTTGAGACCTACTTTGAAATATTTCAGCAAATTCATCCACTGAAAACAATACAGTAAAAACTGAAACTGCTGTTTCAGTTATTTCTGGGTTTTCTTGTAAAAGAATGTCTCTCAAAACCAAATATCAGAGGAAATAACAAAGAAGCTTTTACACCAATGAAAAAAATCTTCCCTTGTATCTATTGCTCAATCACAGCAGGGCAGTGATAACGACAGGGCATCAGGAAGTGAGAAACTAGAAAAGAATGACACTGATTTGATCAGCTTCATTTGGTTTTAGTTAAACAAAATGGGAACATATCTGAATTAAGACTTTCAGGCTGAACTTATTTCACGCTGGACAGCTTTTAAAAATGCTGCAGTTCACTTACAAATAAATATTATGGAAATAAATCAGTGTTTTTTGACACATTGATCTGTAAAAATAACCAAGTTGTGTGTGACCTGTTTGCTATTGCCTTCACTGTGTGATTTGCATTCAGGAAAAAGGAAAGCAAAGCCAACAAAATATTTAAGATAAATTACTGATGACTAAATTACTCTCCTAAGCAGAGAATCAAAGCAGTGAAGGCCAACTTACCGTCTCTCCCCATTATGCTCAAACTTTATCCTGACATCATTCTGCAGGAGAAAGAACAAAAGGTGAGCTCACAATCAAACTCTGGCACACACAACAACACACAAATGCTCATATCATGATTTTAATATTTTAACTTTCTCCATGGAAGCTGAAGCAGACTGTGGAAACATGTGGCTGATACATGAACACAGCATGTGAGGAATGGAGAAATTGCTGAAGGAGAAAGAGAAGGAAAAGGGTAAAAATTAAGCTGTAATTTTTGTAAACTGTCACTTAAACAGAGGGCACTGAAATAAACTTTAAAGAAAACTAAGCTTTAACACTACATGGGAATAATCTGAAATTCAGTCCTAACTGCTTATTAATCTGAAGTTAATTTTCTTTAAGCATGCTCAAAGCATGCATGGCAAAAAAGAGAGAGGGAATGTGCTACATTCTTTATTCTTACTCCTATTTTTAATTTTTATTCCTATTCTTCTTCTTTTTTTTTATTCTTTATTCCTATTTATAATTCTTTATTCTTAAGACACGGACTAAATCTCTGCTTTTGCAAAAATGCAGCCCCTGGAACTCAAACTGAGTTACAAATAGGCTGATTCTGTGCCACCTTTTAAAGCTCTAAGGTTTCCATCAAAGGGGTCATCACCTCCATCTGGATGGTTAAAAGCACCGGCTGTGCAACCTGTGCAGTCACTGTAAACTCAGAAGATGCTCTTTGGCATGGAAGAGTCAACAAGCTGAACTTTCAACTCTGGACATTGAAGTTCAAATCCCAATTTAGGTCAGAAAGACAAAAATAAAAGGGAAAAATCTGCTCTGATAAGACTCCATCATTTCTGCTGCACAATTTATGTGATTGGAATAGATTAAGCCATCTGTGAAAGCCTCAGACAATAGGCAATCATACATCTAGGAACTTCAAAAAAACATGGCCAGGAAATGCTCTTTAGCTGGAGGAAGTTTCTGGCAGGCCCAGTGGTCAAGAATGCAGTTCAAAAGCACCCATGGAGGCCCTGGGAGCACACAGGATTCCTGCAGCAGTGCTGGAGGGACAGCATGGACCAGGGAAAATGACCTTCCCAATCCCAGCAACGACCAGCTGCAGGTGGGTCATTCACACTCAACTTTAAAGGGTATTTTTTTAGATGTGGGAAGATAAAGAACTTAGTCCAGAATTACTCCAAAATGAAACAAATTCTAGAGAACTCATCTGAATTGAGCAGTAAAGGAACAATGCAGCAAACAGCACAGGAATAACATCCTATAAAAGATGTCTACCAGCCAACTCCTGATCAAAAAGTTGTTCTTAGACATATTGCATGGAGGAATGATTGCTTTATATCAGGATTTTCAGGAAAGTAAGGCTCTGGTTTTGTTTTAACATTGTACTATTTTAAGTAGCACAGTCTAAAGAAACTAAACGGGACAGGCTGGATGAAATGGAATTCAAACCATTTTTCAGATTAAATTTCTAACCTCAAGATGTGGTTTAGGCCCTGGAGCAGCCAACTGACACAACTCTCACCAGCTGAAATGAGACAACACTAAAAGATCCCCAGGGCTCTTTGGAAACCTCTCTTTAACTTGCTGGTACCCAAGCAAACTCCAGCCACTTTCTCAACTCCATTGCTTGCTTTGAAGCCTCTAATTTGGAGTAAAAGGAAAAAGGGGATGGAATTTGGCTTTTATTGCTTGATTTTTCCCAAAGGACCTGACACTGCCCATTCACCTCTACTTATCAAAGATCTAAGAAAAGGTGTTCAGAGTGATCTTGGTGTTCCCATTCCAGAGAGAACCTAGAGGAATTAAGCATCCAGTGCTTTCAGTTTCCCTTGAAAGCAGCGAATCCATCACTTCTTAAAGCAATTCACATAAACTGTCCTCAGAGATGATTAAAAAGGCAAATCCAAGTTTAGCACTTCAGTGTTCCAGTTCTGTGACGTGGTATCATAAATCACAATTACAGATTTTGATTTAAGGCATCTCTGAATTTCTGTTTCAAAGTGCTTTGGAAAGGATTTTGTACTACTCCATCTATGGATTTGTCCAACACATTCAAGGAAATCCCAGATCCAGCAGAACAAGTAGATTACGAACAGGCAAAGCATAAGGAAGACAGACATGAACTTCAAAGCCCGCTCCAAAAAGCTTAAACCTGTAACAGCAGTAAAACTGAAAAGAGTTATTTTACTGACATAGGAAACTTCTCCTGCTCATGTCAGTCTTGCTGCCAGTAACTTGATTTAATTTTGAATGACAGTAATGGACAAACAGTTCCTGACTAAAACTGTTGCTTTTGCTTTGAAGCATTTAATTTAAATGGCATTCAGCATCTCCAGACAAAGCTGCATTATTCTGTCCTTCCTTTTTACCAGAACATCAATACTGTCGTTTTCTCCACGACAAAGTCTGGAGGAGTGTGGAACGAACCTAAAGACACTTCAAAGTATTGACTCCACCACTCATTACCTTGGGAGTCACAAACTGGTTTGGGTTGGAAGGGACCTCAAAGCTCATCCAGAGCCACCCCTGCCATGGTCAGGGACACCTCCCACTGTCCCAGGCTGCTCCAAGCCCTGTCCGGCCTGGCCTTGGGCACTGCCAGGGATCCAGGGGCAGCCACAGCTGCTCTGGGCACCCTGTGCCAGGGCTTCCCCACCCTCACAGCCAGGAATTCCTTCCCAAGATCCCACCTAACCCTGCTCTCCTTCAGCTTAAGGCCTTTCCCCCTTGTCCTGACCCTACGATAAATGTGCACATGCTGCTACATCAGGACAGAGCCAGGGAAGAAAAGCCTCCCCGGCCTCCCACCTGCTTAAAGGAACTCCATAAAGTCACTGCACACAACCTGAAGACATCCTCCTAATTTATAACTGTAATATGGAAATGAAACCAGCTTTCTCACCGGAATTTTTTTTTCTTCCACTGCAGAGGCACACTGGTTCGTTATTGCTGGGCTGCCCAAGAGGGGGGGACTGCTAGCATTGTGTTTTTTCTTTAAAAAAGAATAAAATCACTTTAAAAAATGGAAATACGACTGTGAAATCAGAAAGCTACTTGCTAAATTTTTTAGCCGGGTAGACCAAACCCCATCAGAAATACATGTGGGGAGAATGCAGTATACTAAGATGTTGCAAATTATCAAATACATGTATATACATATATACACACATATATAATGTAATATATATTAAATATTTTATTTAAAATATAAATACAGAGCATATACAATATAAAATATATAAAATTTATACTATGCTGTATTATATTTTATAAAAAATACATAAAATATTATATAAAAGCATAAAAAATAGAAAAGCTACCATATTTGCCACAGCCTGAGCAGGATCAAGGAGGATCTAATTCACATCTGATGCTTTGGCTGTTGGAAGCACAGGACAGAGCCAAGGCAGCAGATCCTCCGTCTACCTGCTCTGTCCCTTCTGCCCTCAGGTCACCAGTTCAGGTATTCACTCACTGGACCATTACCTGTTTGTTGGAGTGAGCAGTGTCTTTATTCTTCATGGTGTCATACCCAGGCAGCCGGTTACGTCTGCCCATCTGGAGTGCCACCAGGTCCTTCATGATGGACTTCAAGGCCTCTTGTTCATCTGTGATGCACAAGAATTTTAGGAGTAAGTTGTCTGGGTGGCATTTCTGCACCTCTGACACTTTGCATGATTTTCTGCTGGCTCATAGAACAACAATCCTTTTCAGGATCTTTGCAAATATACTGTGATTTCATTTAGTCATAAAAAAGCCCAAACTTAACCAAATATCGTGACATAATAAACTGACAGCTAAACGTTAAGTTACTTGTCTAACGTCATAGAAGGATCTGGCCAGAGTAAGGATGAGAATGAATATCCCCAGCCCCTAATTCTGTTCAAAAGGCTTCACAACAAACAGTAAAACTTGGACAGATTTGCTAGACCATCATAGGTAATTTAGGAAGGGCAAACTGACGTGCTTCTGCCAAGGAAAACCTGGTAAAAGTCTGTCCTTTCCCATTTTATATCCTGTTAACTCTCAATTCTTGGTTGCTAGTGGAACAAACCACGGCCAGTAGAAAGAGAAATGAAAATCTGGATGAAGAGTCATCTTGGAGTATCTCTGAACACAAATCCACTTGCGCTGATTGCCCCAACACGTTCCTCTCTTCCCTCAGAACAAGCTGATGGAATAAAATTCAAACCATTTTATGAGATTTCAAGATCTGCTGAACAGGTTCAAGTTGTCCAGCACAAAGAACACCGTCTGCTGGCAAAGTACAATGCAGCAGGTTCAATTCAAGGCTTCTTGCCTTGCAGCAATATAAAAACACACACTGATTTTTTTCTTGTATGTTCCACTGACTAAGAATTACTTTCTGAAGATTCCTGATGTAACCAATTTAAAGTATTCTCTCCCATTGCCTGTTAGTTTTGAGAAGTGATATTTAGCAGAACTTTGTGTGACGTTCAGAGAAAAAACAAAGATGTAAAAGGAGAGAAATGGACAGTAGCTGGGCTGTGATGGACGGTGCATGAAGATCTAAAAGCTACGGAAATTAATCCTTTACTTGAGCAAGGATAACCACCCTAAATTCCTTGATATTGCAAAAAGTAAAGGAAGCTGCCAAGCGAAGTTTTGTCCAAAATGGGACTGCACTGGGCACTTGGCTGCCAGGCACTGTGCCACAGCTAACAAAGCAGCACCTTACGCTGTCACTCTGCTCCTGGCACATTCCTGCCCACTGGATTACCTGGCTGGTGTCTCACATATCAAGACTCAAAAAGGTTTTAGGGATAAAGTGCTGTTTCCTTGGCAAGTAACACACTCAGTTAAACCCTTCCTGATATTAAGGCATTACTTAGGCATGGAATTTGAAGCAATGATTTGATCAGCTCTGGACATGCCCAGGAGAATCTGCCCTTTCTGAAAGAGTTTGGGAGGACCTGAACCCCAGTTTTGAATGCAAATTTTTTTTTTGGTTTTTTTTGTAATTGGGACTTTTGGAAGTGATGTGAACCAGATGAGGCTATCACAGCCCTAATCACACGATGGTGTGTCAGGTGTGCAGTGCCTGATATGTACAGCTCCTCCTTTCTTCCATCAATATGCCACTTTGAGGAGTTTGAATTTAAATAAGCGTTTTTGAAGCTGATTTGTAAATAATTGAATCTTAATTTTAAGAATCCATCATGGATACACACTCATCCCTGATTCATGGCACTGGCTTGATGGGTAATCACTTGCATTTGCAAGAGTTGTCCTGGGAACAGCTGCTGAACATCAAATGATGGACTGACTCGCATCTGTATTTCTCTGTAAAAGGGACTCATTGGGACTATTTGTTTCTGCAATTTCATGTCGTGCATTTGTTCACGAGTCTCTCCAAAGCAGTTAGCTTATGTTTTATGCAGAAGACTGGCTTAATAATTAATCAATGTCTGAATAACAAACTAGATTTTCGCAATGCTTAAAGATGACAGATGTGGGACACACATGGCTTGTAAAGCATGCAGGGAGCAAATCCTGCCAAANACCCTACGATAAATGTGCACATGCTGCTACATCAGGACAGAGCCAGGGAAGAAAAGCCTCCCCGGCCTCCCACCTGCTTAAAGGAACTCCATAAAGTCACTGCACACAACCTGAAGACATCCTCCTAATTTATAACTGTAATATGGAAATGAAACCAGCTTTCTCACCGGAATTTTTTTTTCTTCCACTGCAGAGGCACACTGGTTCGTTATTGCTGGGCTGCCCAAGAGGGGGGGACTGCTAGCATTGTGTTTTTTCTTTAAAAAAGAATAAAATCACTTTAAAAAATGGAAATACGACTGTGAAATCAGAAAGCTACTTGCTAAATTTTTTAGCCGGGTAGACCAAACCCCATCAGAAATACATGTGGGGAGAATGCAGTATACTAAGATGTTGCAAATTATCAAATACATGTATATACATATATACACACATATATAATGTAATATATATTAAATATTTTATTTAAAATATAAATACAGAGCATATACAATATAAAATATATAAAATTTATACTATGCTGTATTATATTTTATAAAAAATACATAAAATATTATATAAAAGCATAAAAAATAGAAAAGCTACCATATTTGCCACAGCCTGAGCAGGATCAAGGAGGATCTAATTCACATCTGATGCTTTGGCTGTTGGAAGCACAGGACAGAGCCAAGGCAGCAGATCCTCCGTCTACCTGCTCTGTCCCTTCTGCCCTCAGGTCACCAGTTCAGGTATTCACTCACTGGACCATTACCTGTTTGTTGGAGTGAGCAGTGTCTTTATTCTTCATGGTGTCATACCCAGGCAGCCGGTTACGTCTGCCCATCTGGAGTGCCACCAGGTCCTTCATGATGGACTTCAAGGCCTCTTGTTCATCTGTGATGCACAAGAATTTTAGGAGTAAGTTGTCTGGGTGGCATTTCTGCACCTCTGACACTTTGCATGATTTTCTGCTGGCTCATAGAACAACAATCCTTTTCAGGATCTTTGCAAATATACTGTGATTTCATTTAGTCATAAAAAAGCCCAAACTTAACCAAATATCGTGACATAATAAACTGACAGCTAAACGTTAAGTTACTTGTCTAACGTCATAGAAGGATCTGGCCAGAGTAAGGATGAGAATGAATATCCCCAGCCCCTAATTCTGTTCAAAAGGCTTCACAACAAACAGTAAAACTTGGACAGATTTGCTAGACCATCATAGGTAATTTAGGAAGGGCAAACTGACGTGCTTCTGCCAAGGAAAACCTGGTAAAAGTCTGTCCTTTCCCATTTTATATCCTGTTAACTCTCAATTCTTGGTTGCTAGTGGAACAAACCACGGCCAGTAGAAAGAGAAATGAAAATCTGGATGAAGAGTCATCTTGGAGTATCTCTGAACACAAATCCACTTGCGCTGATTGCCCCAACACGTTCCTCTCTTCCCTCAGAACAAGCTGATGGAATAAAATTCAAACCATTTTATGAGATTTCAAGATCTGCTGAACAGGTTCAAGTTGTCCAGCACAAAGAACACCGTCTGCTGGCAAAGTACAATGCAGCAGGTTCAATTCAAGGCTTCTTGCCTTGCAGCAATATAAAAACACACACTGATTTTTTTCTTGTATGTTCCACTGACTAAGAATTACTTTCTGAAGATTCCTGATGTAACCAATTTAAAGTATTCTCTCCCATTGCCTGTTAGTTTTGAGAAGTGATATTTAGCAGAACTTTGTGTGACGTTCAGAGAAAAAACAAAGATGTAAAAGGAGAGAAATGGACAGTAGCTGGGCTGTGATGGACGGTGCATGAAGATCTAAAAGCTACGGAAATTAATCCTTTACTTGAGCAAGGATAACCACCCTAAATTCCTTGATATTGCAAAAAGTAAAGGAAGCTGCCAAGCGAAGTTTTGTCCAAAATGGGACTGCACTGGGCACTTGGCTGCCAGGCACTGTGCCACAGCTAACAAAGCAGCACCTTACGCTGTCACTCTGCTCCTGGCACATTCCTGCCCACTGGATTACCTGGCTGGTGTCTCACATATCAAGACTCAAAAAGGTTTTAGGGATAAAGTGCTGTTTCCTTGGCAAGTAACACACTCAGTTAAACCCTTCCTGATATTAAGGCATTACTTAGGCATGGAATTTGAAGCAATGATTTGATCAGCTCTGGACATGCCCAGGAGAATCTGCCCTTTCTAAAGAGTTTGGGAGGACCTGAACCCCAGTTTTGAATGCAAATTTTTTTTTTGGTTTTTTTTGTAATTGGGACTTTTGGAAGTGATGTGAACCAGATGAGGCTATCACAGCCCTAATCACACGATGGTGTGTCAGGTGTGCAGTGCCTGATATGTACAGCTCCTCCTTTCTTCCATCAATATGCCACTTTGAGGAGTTTGAATTTAAATAAGCGTTTTTGAAGCTGATTTGTAAATAATTGAATCTTAATTTTAAGAATCCATCATGGATACACACTCATCCCTGATTCATGGCACTGGCTTGATGGGTAATCACTTGCATTTGCAAGAGTTGTCCTGGGAACAGCTGCTGAACATCAAATGATGGACTGACTCGCATCTGTATTTCTCTGTAAAAGGGACTCATTGGGACTATTTGTTTCTGCAATTTCATGTCGTGCATTTGTTCACGAGTCTCTCCAAAGCAGTTAGCTTATGTTTTATGCAGAAGACTGGCTTAATAATTAATCAATGT
The DNA here is from genome assembly GCA_013398055.1 of Ifrita kowaldi. Lineage (NCBI taxonomy): Eukaryota > Metazoa > Chordata > Aves > Passeriformes > Cinclosomatidae > Ifrita > Ifrita kowaldi. Next base: position 267,593 of record VZRS01014203.1, read on the forward strand.
CTGAATAACAAACTAGATTTTCGCAATGCTTAAAGATGACAGATGTGGGACACACATGGCTTGTAAAGCATGCAGGGAGCAAATCCTGCCAAAGGTTAGAAGCAAAACAGGGGAAAAATACACCCATTTGTAAGGAGGAAACATCAGAAGTCCCAGTCAGAAGAGAAGTCCCACTAGGATTATCTTTGCTACAACCAGTAGTTTCTGCCCAGGTCTGTTTTAAGTTTCACAGGATCCCAAACTGGTTTGGGTTGGAAGGGACCTCAAAGCTCATCCAGTGCCACCCCCAGCCATGGGCAGGGCCACCTTCCACTGTCCCAGGCTGCTCCAAGCCTCGTCCAGCCTGGCCTTGGACACTGCCAGGGATGGGGCAGCCACAGCTTCTCTGGGCACCCTCTGCCAGGGCCTCACCACCCTCACAGCAAGGAATTTCTTCCAATATCGCATCTCTTCCTGCCCTCTGGCAGTTTGAAGCCATTCCCTGTGTCCTGTCCATCCAGGCCCTTGTAAAGCCTCTCTCCGTCTTTCTTGCAGGCTCCCTTCAGGTACTAGAAGGTGAGTCCTAACTCTGTCCTGAGTGCACCCAACACCGGAGATAGATCCACTGTGGACTTCAGAATGTTATAACAAAAACCAGAAACATAAAGCCTAGACCAGATCATGGAAGGGAATGAAATCTCCCTATGCATCAGCAGAAGGTGTTAATTACAGAAAAACTCTTAAAAAAGGAACCCAGAGCAGAGAATATAAAAAAATCCAAATCAAAACCCACCAAATCTCTGCTGTCCAAGACAAGCCAAATGAGACAATAACCACATTGTGGCAGTGGAGAAGGGAGAGCACTCCTTGACATTCCAACTGCGTGGAAAAGAAGCGAGGGGTGTAAGTAACAACCAAAGCAAGAGGCTGCTTTTTGAGAAGCACATCAGCCAAAGGAAATAATTGCTGGGATCTATCTCAGCACTAAGTAACCCCTTGTGAGACAAAAATGTGAAGAAACAGCTGTGAATGAAGCTGAAGTTCCAGGTAGGCAACGGCATAACTTTTTCTTTTTTTTTTTTTTGAAGTTTCCAACTTTACAGTTGAACATTTAACCTTTACCTTTACTGGAGTGTCTCCAATTTACTGGTATTCTTTCATTTTGATGGTATTAAGCACAGCCTTGGAGTCACCTTGCAGGCAAAGGCTGAAATTGTGCACAACAAAATACTACAACCTATGGCCTGGAACATGCCTGAGGTTCCTACCACCCAAAACACTCAGGGAAGAGCTGGGATACAAGTTTTCCACTACAGTGCAGTTTGGGTTTGGCCAGATACCAGGAGGATGAAGAAGAGCTTGTCTTGGCAGAGTTCCTTTGGGCAAGAAGCAAATCAGCTATGAAAGCAGTTTATAACCGAGGGCTCATGACAAGAAATCAAGTCAATCAAAGAATATGTCTGGGAATAAGAATTCTCCTTTAAACAATATCGTCACTGGAAAGCAAAGATCAGTGGTTACAATGGTTGCCTACAGGTGTTTGATCCCGAGTTCCAGGCCGTGTGTAGTGAGTTTGCTCAGTCACTCACTTGTGTCACAGAGGACACAACCAGCCAACTATGTGTCCGTTACTGCTGACTGTAGCTCGGCTACAAAGAGAATTTGTTTGTTAGCTGAGGCAGCTTGTGAATTAACAACACAAACTCTGAAGGGCAGCATCTGGCAAACACTAGAGCTCAACACTCTCAGGCACAGCGTGGAATTGTTGGGGTGTCCTGAGCAGGACCAGGAGGTGGACTCCATGATCCCTGTGGGTTCCTTCCTACTCAAGATATTCCATAAACCCCAGTTAGTGCCCTGTGAGGTCTGTATCTCACTCACTGCAGTCGTTCTAACACTGAAATATTATTTATCTTCATAAAACTGGAACAGTTCATGTTCTAACAAAGGTGATAGAACAACTTCAGGTGAGTTTGAATCTTATCATACATTTTTTAGTAGTCTTCCACTGAGTAGTCTTACTACTACTAAACCATACATCCTGTAATTCATCCCTATGTTGATGAGGTAGGACATGACAGAGTATTTATCTCTTAAAAATATAAAATAAAGTCAAATATTGATCTGAGCTTGTGTAGAGAAAAATTGTCTCTGGTGAGGATAGCACTGCAATGGATTTAATGCTGAGAAGCATGCATACTCCTTTATTTCCATCCAAACAGAGGATTTCCATAGACTGACTTGGAGAAGCACGTGGAGCAGCATTACATTAATTGCACAATGCAGAAGCTGCCACAAATGAAAACGAAGCAATGTTTGGAGTGCACTGAGAGACCCTGTTTTGCCTGGTCTCCAGTAGGTCTGGGAAACACAGTTCTGCTTTGTGCGGGAAAGATGTTGTCCAGGAAATGCTTTTCATGTTTTAAAAACTACACTCAAGGATTTTTATAACTTCGATAAAAGCAAACTGCTGCTCACAGAGAAAGTTATTCCTCTCCACAAAGCATTTACTTCAACAAATCCGTGGTTTGTTACACAGGTCTGAACAAGTCAGAAATGGAAACAGTTTTGAAAAAAAAAAAATCACCAAGTTAGAACAGCGAAAGTATCTGCACATGGATAAAAACAGGAAGTCTGGTACCCCCCTAACCCAGGATCATGTTTTATGTGGTGTGATAGTGGGAGACACGATGCCACATTGGTTTAAAAGAGAAAAAAGTGAATAAATCTGTGTACTTGTTATCTACCACCACAACAGCAAAGCTGGTTTGGGCAAGGGATTGGCAGATCCACGGGCAATGAGGAAATTTTAGATAAATGATGTCTATGTTAAGGGTCTCAAAAAGGTCTTGGAAAGAGTTTCATTTTGAGTCCTTTGCTGTGGGCAGTACCAAAATGCTGCTGTGCCCCACCTTTGGGAAATCACAAATGACCTGGTTTGTACAGTGAGGAAAAATCAGAGAGCTCTACGAGGCTGACCCTTGTGGGTTGTATTCAGGATCCCTCTTCTCATTCACAAATTAAAGGAAAAAAATTGGGATTTGAGCCGGTCCTAACCTGCAGGCTCAGCCCTGCTCTCTCCCCCCGGCTGTCACTGGGTGCCTGTGAGCCAAGGGAAGGAAGTGACATAGGCAGGAAAACCGAGCGGATCGAGGGAACGACTGGAGGGAGCAGGGCCTGCACACCCCAAACCCAGCACCGCTCACCCCTGCACAGCGACAGCGCATGCGAGAGGCAGAGATCCCAAAGGACCCTATTCTCAAGCCTGCCAAGGAGTGTCTGCAGGGAAATAAACCTCAGGAACCGTTCCCAGCTGTGCAGGGCTCGGAACCGCACCAGGTGAGCCCTGGCTGAACCACCGGAGTTCCAGCAAACTCTGACATCAACCACCCCACGTATCCTTCAGGTGCGTTACGAAACACCAGATTAAAGAAAATCAGAGCGTGATATACAGCCCATTACCCATTATTAATCAGATTATTTCATCACAGTTGCTGAATGAATTTAGGTTTTTCCCATTATAAAGGGATCTGCTTGCAGCTATGCCATGATACACACAATGCTATGGTGGAGTGGTCCGTGAAATTGTATTTTTTCATTCTGCACTCACATGTTTACAAACACAGGTCCAACTGCCATTGGAAACCACTTTCATGGAAATCCAACTTCCTACTTCTAAACCATTTTAAGTTTATGAACCACCTTGCTGCTCTAAACAGAGCGGATTGCACGATTCCTCTCTTTGTAGCAGAGAAATCTAGTGACGGATTTGCATGAATTTGTTGTATTTACCAAATCAATGCAGACTAAAGAGATACTGAAGCAGCTGTAGAGTAACATTTCCAATGCTTTTTGAATTTAAAGCATAAAAGCTAATTATGCATGCGGACTAAATGAAGGAGAGTCTTAGAAAACTAAACTTGGTTGTAGGGAAGAAACATTAAAGCTATAGCCCACGAAGCCATGAAACTCCACACTTAGAACAGCAGGAATTCCCTTGCCAGTATGCAAATATGAGTGAGTTCTGGTTTAGAGCAATTAAAAGTTTAATTCTAGAACCTCTCTTTAAGCTGAAAAAGGAATTAGGAAACACAAGATCCCCTCCATAAGCAGTTCTTTACACAGGACATACAGTCCAAATCCACATTAATTCGAATTAATCAATCAAATTCAGTCATGGCAACTCCTCATAACAACATTTTCCTCTCGAAAAAGAGTTCTTGCAACTCCTTTGCTTGTTTTTACATGTTGCAGTCTGGGCTAACAATGGCAAATGAGAACTCGGGGGGAGCTCCATAAAGAAAATCTATTTTGATGGACTCCGAAGCTGCGATTAATACCAAAAATTTCCCCAATTAAGCTGGAGCACAACAATTCCCGTCTCAAGAAGAGCCAACCTCTCCTGGAGGCTGAAAGAGCTCCCTGAGCTCAGCCCGACCCGCTGATCCCCGCCGGCTGTCTGGCCAAGTTTAGTAAAACCCCGGGGTACCGCACGTTTTCCGTAAACCGATTTTTATCGTTTTAACCAAATCCGTGGAAATCCACCATTTCCGCGCGGCGCTGCCGATGCCCGGGGACCGCCCGCGGGGAGCGCGGCCGCGGCAGCTCCATCCGGCGCTCCCGGGGCCGCGCTCCGGCCCGA
>VZRS01014204.1:0-49148 GCA_013398055.1 Ifrita kowaldi
CATCGGGAGAATTCTCCCCGAGGTCCTTTCCTTTTTTCCCAAACCTAGTAGAGAAAAAGGGGGTTATAACCTGGTTATAACCTTGTTTTCTCCCGAAGAATATATTACTAGATTTTAGCCAAACCAGCACACACAGGGTGCCCAGAGCAGCTGGGGCTGCCCCTGGATCCCTGGAAGTGTCCAAGGCCAGATTGGACGGGGTTTGGAGCACCCTGGGATAGTGGAAGGTGTCCCTGCCCATGGCAGAGGGTGGCACTGGATGGGATTTAAGGTCCCTCCAGCCCAAAACATTCTGGGATTTTGTGATTCTCTGGAAATGGTGTCTGAGATCTGCTCCTCAGCCCTGTGTAACTTCGCTTTCTCAGCACAGAGTTCCAAACCTGTGGGGGGGCTACAGAGGGCTTTTTCCCAAGGGAAGAAATGCTGGCTAAAGCTCCCAGCCAGGATGTCCTTTCACCTCACCGAAGGGAGCAGATGAGACCCCAGCCCCTGCTGGGTTTGTGCCTCCAGGGCATGTGTGTGCCCCGAGTGATGCCTCAGCAAGATCCCATGCACAGCAAAAAGGAAGAGATATTCCAAAGGAAAATGAGGGTTTTTTTCTTAATTTTCCTAAGGCAGGCCAAATGACACAGGATCAAAATGTTTCTTTACAAACAGTAGGAAAAATTCTGCTGAAATCTTCCCATCTTCAGCTAAATGCAGAAGATGCTTCCCCAAAATGTTCTTGGAAAGTTTTTGCTTCAACTCACAAGGTATGGTTTATTCCCAGATCCAATGTTTCACATCTTCGGAGCGTTATCCAATCTATTTTAAACATGCAGGCCAATCCTGAAATGAAAAGCAGGACTTTTTATATCTGTAATTTTCCTTTAATAGATGCTAATACTAAATGTTCTCAAATTTCCTTTGGTTAATATGAAGATAAAAAAGTATTTGATTACTTAATCAAATCTAGCTTTTAAAACTAAAACCGAAATTTGACATGATATTTTTAAAATACTTTTGGGTCTATTCATTTCTATTATCAGTTAATAACACTTCCCAGCTCTGTGAACCAAGACCAGCTTATTCATCTGGAAATCAAGAAATTGGATCAAATCTAATTTTATTGTTTAAAACAGAAGCAGAAGAAGAACAGGAGAAAAAAATCTCCTGCAGTAATTTTTCACAATTATGTCAGGACATGTTTCTTTGCAGCTGGAATATTTCCATGGGTATGGAAGTAGGGGGTTATATGTGGAAAAAAAGTATGAGAACACAGCCCTCCGTAATGTGACTTAGAAGAAAAATACTGACGATATTAATTTGTTTGGGGTTTTTTTTCTGAAATAAGAGAAAAACGAAGAGATTTGGAGCATTTTTAAGGTCTGGTTTGTCTACAAGCTCCTGTGGATTTAGTACCACACCCACAGGAGGGAATATATGGAATTTTTTGATTTCAGTGGTTTGGAAGCTCCTCAGGGTCCCGTGTTCATTTTTAATAATTCAGGTTGTACCTAAAGACCCCCACTGAGACCAAGGGCTGAGCCAGCCTGGGCGGTGGCCCTGTGGCAAAATTCGTGTCTTGTCAATACAGGCTAGTGGGAAAACTGGTTTGGAATGAGCACGGATCATAAAGGTCTGTAAGCAGATGATGATGGAGAAAATATATTGGAATTATCTCCATGGTTTATGAGGGAAGGACTTTGGGAGGCTTGGAAGAGCAATACAACACCCAGGGAAGCAGCAGTGAAGCAGCAGAATATAAGAGTTGTCTATAGCTGACACATGGAGTGTGTTTCTTCTTGGGCTGTTTGTGAGTAATCAGGAGTTTCTAAGGCTATACAAAATTCTATATTGTGCTTTTAAATGGAATTAGGATGGCTTTACATTCCTTTTCCTTCTCTTTCAACTACTGCACTGTTCTTCATCTTTCACAGGATTGATCCTCCCAATGTAATTTTTCTCCCACTGAAATGAAGTCTTCATTTTGTGATGGAGATCCCCACTCCCTTGGCAAGGCTCTAGAAATACTTGAGGTTTTCAGAAGTATTTGGATATTTCTTACTCATTTGGGCACTTTTCCCTTAAAAAAAAACTGTGAGGACCAGGAATTTCCCCCGCCTTCACTCCAAGCAATCCCACCATGCACTTCCTTGTAGGAAATTAAGCTCCAGCTGAGTGGTGGGCTGTGTTTTTAGCCAGCTGTTGTTTTTTACAGATTTTTTCAGAAACACATTCCTCTGATGAGAGAACCTCGATTTTGAATTTCACTGTAGATTCACTCAGGGAAATTATTTTCCATGTGTTTCCCATGATAAGCAAATGGTGAAATTATAAATTAGATTTTTTTTATCATTATAAACGTTGTCGCTCTGCCCTCGTTTGTATTGTCCACACTCAGTGTAGAGCTCATAGCAATAAAAGGCCTTCAGATACTCAACACTTTAATTCAGGAAGAGTTTTGTGCCTGGGGATGTTCGATCCTTGGATATGGGATTGAAACCACGTATTCAGAAGAGGCTGGCAGCAAAGCAATTGGGTAAGTTGTGAATGACAAAGGAATATTGTCCCAGTCCTGCCAAATCCCACGGATTTGGGGCCACAGCAGATGGGATCACTCGGTTTTCAATCCCGTTCAGAAGGTTCTGGATTTCCCACCATCCCACCTCTGATTAACTTGGGATAGTCTCAGTGCATCACAATTCTGATTTATTTGTTCAAGCCATTGGCTCAACTTTTGTATCCAAAAAAGCCCCAGTTTTGCCACCTGAAACGTGTGGCCACCCAGCCTTCAACAAGTCTTGTAGAAAGAAACAATGAGAGCACCTGAAAAAGGGGCTTTTGTTTGGAAAATTCAGTATTTATTGGCTGTTGGACCTTGTATTAATTTTCATGATTTTGGACTGCTAAATAGTTCTGATTATTTAAAACATTAGGTCAAATATTAGTTTACAAATATGCTACAGAACATTTTTAAACCAATCAGGAGAGACAAACAAGCTTTAATGTCTTCTTTCATCTATTTGGTAAAAAGTCCAGATGTATTTCATGCAGGATATATTGTAAAATCAGTGGAAATTGTCTGGGCTTTGGGAAATTAATCCAAGAGCAGATGTCCCTGTGACTCTGGCACCCAGGGATCGTTTCAACCTCTGCACGTCAGCCTTTGAAGATCAAACGGCTCTTAATTGCATGTAATATTTCAGGTGTCTGCACAAAACACAAAGCAAAGTTAATAACATTTGGAGATTGATGCTGGGTTAAGAGAGTTTTGTTTTGTCTGATGGAAGCTCAAAAGCTTTCGGGTGTCAACAAGATCATTACAGAATTAATTTGACATTTTGAAAACAGTGATATTCAAAGAACATGTGTATTAGGATGAAGTTGTAAGAAACTAAGCTTCAAAGGAGGTACAAAGGACACGAAAATGATTAGCAAATGTTATTAAAATATCACAGATCTTATGTGGCTGCAGGTGTTTGCGTTTGCATTGCAGTTACTTTTAATAGAGAAAATTCCTAAAAGTCTGTAGAAAGCACTGCTTGCTTTCAGGGCCAGAGATTGGCATAGCACGAGAAAACAACTAAAAATCTAATTTACTTCCTTCTCTAGAGCAGAAAACGTTCAGAAAACATGAAGATTTTGATAACTCCTTATATCCCAAATTACCTGAAAGCAGTAGTTGCTAGGTGCTGGGGTGAAATAATTGTGAGATATCACTCCAAGGGCACTAACAGACTTGAATAACAGCATTGCTATGGGCTGTACACTTATTTTCGTGACAGAATTACTGGTGACGTCTTCCCAAGAGCAGACAGTTGCCAATATGTTTCCTTTTACTTTAGGATCGTGCCTTCATGTCTAATAAAAAAGGAGGAAGATGCTGATAAGTGCTGAACTTCCTCCCAGGGGATTGAATTTGTAGCTCTGAGAGGTTTCTTACTGTGAAACTACTGCTGCCTTTGACGACGGGCACACGAAGAGGAGTTTGTAGGACTGTAGAGGGGAAAAAAATTGTATCCGGTTACTTCCTGCTGTGCTGTATCTTTCAGAAAAAATGATGCCAAGGGGGCAGTGGGTAGGCTGGAAAAGCATTCCTTGGAGTTTGTAGGATGTTGATTTGCACTAAAGGAGGACTGGGCTGTTACTTTTTCAATGCTTTCTGCACTTGAAGCAGAGAATCCCTTTCCCCGTCTCCTTCTTGTGTGACTCCAACAGGCTCATGTGCTTCAAACACGTGAAAAGCTCCCCTGTTGTATTGGGGTGATTTTATGACGACACTCTATTCCCTAATCGTCTGCTTTATGCCCAGAAATGGCTGCTGTAGCTTCACGGTGAGTCCGGAGTAGGGGCAGGAGCCTTGGGGGCTCCTGCNCTGGCAAAAAGGGATTAGTGAAGCCCTTTTCTTTAAAGGAAACACTCATTCCAGAGCATTTTCTCCTAAATTTGTCTCTAAACCAAGACCTGTGAAGGTCATGGGAGTTTTTGAAATGCTTTTTCCAGAGGTGCTTGGAAAGCCAGATAGGATGGGTTTGTGGAGCACAAATCCAAAACACAACCCCATTCCAGCCACTGGGAAGAAAATGAACCCTACCATAGCCAAAACCAGCACAGGTACCAAGGGAATCCCCATCCCATTTCATGCTGGAGATTCTGTCATGCAGAGTAAGAAAAATGGCTGCAATTCTTTACCCCACTCTGGCTCAGGGAATGTCAGATTCCAGCAGCTGAGAGGCTTTCCAGAGCCGAGTGTTTTGCTCATTTATTTTCTTTGAGTATTTTTTAGTAGTTCCATGTATTTACACTTAATTGTGCTTTCTTTGATCAAGTTTTTAGTTATTTAAGGGAGACACTCCCCCCTAAACTGCAGATAAGGTTTTGTGAGGAATGGACATTATTCAAATCCTGCTCTGCTGCTGGCAGGATGCTCTCTTTGATGTTTTACAAGTAACAAGCAATTAAGTTTTACCCATTTTCCCCACAATGTGAACTGTTATAGATACCTTTGGAGACTTAAGGAAAAGAGGATTCTCACCTGTTCATAAAATCCCAGACTGGTTTGGGTTGGAAGAGACCTTAAAGCCCATCCAGTTCCACCCCTGCCATGGCAGGGACACCTTCCACTGTCCCAGGCTGCTCCAAGCCCCAGTGTCCAACCTGGCCTTGGGCACTGCCAGGGATCCAGGGGCAGCCACAGATGCTCTGGGCACCGTGCCAGGGCCTGCCCACCCTCCCAGGGAACAATTCCTTCCATGTAGCTCACCTAAATTTCCCCTCTGTCTGTTTGAAGCCATTCCCACCTTGTCCTCTCACTCCATCTCTTGTCCAAAGTCCCTCTTCAGCTCTCCTGGTCAAGAGAAGAATGTGATGGGGATACATTTTGCAAATCATCCTGGAGATGGCTGTTTGTTTTGTCAGGAACAATCAAGAATCAAGGTGAAGGTCTTTCTCTTTTCTGCTCACCAGGAAAATACACAATTGCCCTTTTTTTCTTGTTTGCAATGGCCCTTTGTTCTGTGATGACTTTTGTCTTAATTGTTCTTTAAGCAAGCAAAAAATGTCCCCCTGGATGGAAGAGCAGAACTGAACAAGTGGAGGACACCATTTTCACTAGTTATCAAACACATGAATAAGCAGGTATCCTAATTAACAGAGAGGTGAGAAAACAAAACATAGAAAGAATTACCTATTAGTATAATTACAAAAAAAAAAAAGATCCACAGCCATATATTTCCTCTATTTTCTTTAACACCTTTGTTTCCAATTTTCCACTCTAACATTTTCTGCTATAGTGTGAGGAATGAGGATGTGGCACTGCATAAAATAATTTAGTGGATGTGGTAGTGTTAAGTCAAAGGCTGTGTGGATGCTAAAAAGTTAAAAGCAGAGAAATTCTTCAGCTTTTTCTCAATATTCTGTGAGAACATTGCTTTCACACACAGACTAGATGAAAACAGCGAAGACAGTTTTGTAAACTATCTTTATCTATGCACCTGGGTTCTGTTTTTGCGGAACTGTTATGGTACACATTGAAAAAAAATATTTTGAAGTAGGTGTTGTGAGCTTTGGCCAATAGGACAAAGGGTGGTTGTTCAAAGAACCAATGGTTTTCCTGTCACCTTTGTGAAGCAAGTTATAAAAGCGATCTTTAATTAATTAATAAACTCTCGTTCGCTCGATTTTCCCCGGACTTGGACTTCCGTGTCGTAATTTCTCGCTGTTCAGGATACAACAGTGACAAGGCTGGACTCTATAATCTTGCAGGTCTTTTCCAACCTTAGTGATCCCGTGATTCCATGACATAAAATGGCTCTGTTGTTCTGCAGGCTGAGAACCACTCGAGGACTGAGTGCCACCCATCTCCAGAGCGCCACTACCTGAGGAGGGGAAGTGCCCATCAGGAGAATTTCCAATGACAGAACAATTTTCACTGGGGTTTCACTGATAAGAAAAAGAAGTTCAGCAGCCTTTAGCTCCTTCCAAGAGCCTGTTGGTATTTAAATAAATGCTAACACCTTTGGGCTTACAAATAATCAGTAAGGGATTTGAACGCTGCTATCAGAAACTTCGTTTCCTGGAGGAAACTCTGATTTATTTTATAACTCTGATTACCTAAAAGAAATCAGAGTTCTAAAAATGTCTCAAGTTATCATTTATTCCTTCAGTACTAATAAAACCCTAAAGAGTTAATCCAAAAAGCTGTGACAGAAAGAAAGCACAAATTTTAAGACCCAGTTTTCTCCCATTTTGGTTTAACTACAGCTGTTACGGCACTTCCATGGGAGTTCCTTCTTCTCTTCCAAGCACCTGCTCCCAATTCTGCGGCCATGAGAGCAAAAATTCCAACACCACATCATATCATTGGCAGAACTGATGCCTTAGGTTTTAACAGGCATCAGAAGCACCCACTGCAAGTTTATCTACTGCCTTTAACTGTGTTTCTTTAAAATGCTCCCAAAGTGCCTAAGTCCAACCTGAACTGGCTGGAAAGCTGGAAAGAACTAACCATGGAGATGGCCTAGGAGTGCAGCTGAGAACACTGGGCTGGAGCAGGGAACAGGAATCAGACACAGAAAAGCAACATGGAAAATGAATTCTTGTGCAAAACAACAGAAAGAGAAGTACTCACGGAGAATGGGAAAAACAAGCAGCTAGTTAAACTGGGAGGCAAAAGGAAAATGGTAACATGTGAACAGAGGAAAACACAGATGGTTTGGAGACCTTGCACCTGTCTTTACAGGAGGACTTGGACTCAAACTTGATACTCTCCAAGACAAGAAAATAATGTCTGCACCTCACTGGAGTTCTGAGCAAGGGAGAAGTGCCACCAAACTGTTTTGTTTCACCACAGGACATTGTTTGCTCCTGCTGTTACACCTGGCAGAATGCAGACAAGCACAGCGAGAATTTCATCAGAAACTGCTGTGATATTGCCACTGAACTGGAGCAGTTGGGCACACCAGGGCTGGAGACACTTGGGAATGCAGTCACTTATCCTTTCTGCCACTGCTAAACTCCAGAGCAAACCAGAGCACTGCACTGGGCCTTTGAAATGCTGGCTTAGGACACCAAACACTGCTGGACAGCTCTTAAATTAAAACCTCCCTAAGCCCCACCAGCCACACCTCGTGCTGCATTCACCTTGCCTGGGTGAATTTTCCACCGTTTGGCTCCGAGTGTTGGTCCTAAGCTCCCTCCTTGCCCAGCAGCTCTGATTTACAGACCTCTGCAGGAGCTCAGCACACATCACAGCAGCCTGCTAATGTTCCCTTCCCTTTCCCAGCTTTTTGGCAAAGGGCTCCTTCACCTTTGGCTTATTGCCTTGGCAAGGAGAAAACCGTGTCATTTCCACCGAATCAGTCAGGCTGGAAGGGAGCCCAGAGGGCACCTGGTGGCACCTCCCTGCTCCAGCAGGGCCATCCCAGAGCACAGGGCACAGCATTGTGTGCACACAGCTCTGCAACAGCCCCAGGGAGGAGCCCCCAGAGCCTCTCTGGACAATCTGTTCAGGGCTGGGCAGTGCCCAGGGCAGAAGTTCTGCCTCCTGTGCAGGGCAATTGCTGGGCTCAGGCCCTGCCCGTGGCTCTGGTGCCATTGCTGGGCCCCGGAGCAGAGCCTGGGCCCTGCCCTGAGGCCCTCCCTGCAGCCAGGACAGCCTCTCTGGACAATCTGTTCAGGGCTGGGCAGTGCCCAGGGCAGAAGTTCTGCCTCCTGTGCAGGGCAATTGCTGGGCTCAGGCCCTGCCCGTGGCTCTGGTGCCGCTGCTGGGCCCCCGGAGCAGAGCCTGGGCCCTGCTCGGAGCCCTCCCTGCAGCCAGGGACAGCCAGGGCTGAGGGCCCCTCTCAGCTGGGGCTCCTCTCGAGGCTGAGCAGCCCCAGCTCCCTCAGCCTTTCCTGGGCACCGAGATGCTCCAGGCCCTTCCTCAGCTGCGCAGCCTCCGCCGGCCCTGCTCTAGGAGCTCCCTGGCCCTGCTGTGCTGAACAATTTCTGTTCCAGGGGTGTGGGGGACACCTGGTGCACTCGATAAGGTGACAGCTACATCTTTGCTGGCTGGGAAATGACAAGTTTTGTGGTATGGGGAGATGGCAGAGGGAAGAGATATCCACTCAAATACCGCAGTTAATTTTACCATGAAGGAAAGCAATTTCATCTTTATCTTTTCTACATTCTGCTGGAATCAAAAGGAGAATTAACAAACACTGTTTGATTTCTTATTTCTTATTGTGTATTGACATGATTATCCATTATCCCCCCAGGAAAAAAGGGAGTCAACTGCACGTTGTACCAGAACGAAGTGTTCTATTCCCAAACACCCACAGAAGTCCACCTGCACATGGGATAAGGGAACAGCATCTGAAATACTGCAGATTATGACCACAAAACCCACAGATGAAATCCAGTTGCACATCAGAGTGACAAAATGTTAGGATGAAACAGCTGTCAAACATTTCAGCAGGACTATTATCACAGAATCATGGAGTGATTTGGGTTGAAAGGGACATCAAAGCCCACCCAGTGCCACCCCTGCCATGGGCAGGGACACCTTCCACTGTCCCAGGCTGCTCGAAGCCCCAGTGTCCAACCTGGCCTTGGGCACTGCCAGGGATCCAGGGGCAGCCACAGCTGCTCTGGGCAATAGAGACGGAAAACCTAATTTTTTTTCTTGCTAACTGAAATTAAGGATACTACAGGAACTATCCTGTGATCACATTAAATTTTTAATTCAATTGCTTAGAAACACCTAGAACAAAAAACTTCTTGAAGTACATTAGGATGACACTTGTGGAAATCCAATATAATAATTGAAAAAAACAGAGAGAGAGAATTATATTTCTAATTTACTCTTGAGTTCTTTGACTGTGTGTTCTGTAAATTTTAATACATATTTGTTGTCCATATTTCAGAAACAGGCATTAGAGCACAGTGAGGGGGTGGGAGGGTGCTCAGAATTGCGACCAACACCAAGGGAATAAAAACCCCTTTCCACACAAGCAAGAGATGTTGAGAACAAAGTGCTGCCAGGAGAAAACAAAGGCAGAAGAGCTGTATGAGTAAAAGCCTCCACGTCTGCCTCCTTCATGCACCTTTGAAAAAGGAGAGTTAACAGATTGTAAGAAGAATAATAAAAACCTGGCCAAGAGCCCAGAGCTGCTGCAGGTTGTGAGAGGTACCTCACGAAACCACAAACCACAGCAGGAATGGGAGATAAGGAGAAGCCAGAGCAAACAGAAAACAGGCACTGGGAAGCAGCTGAGAAATACCTGCAGCACAGGATGAAAATCGTGCTTGTAGGAACATCACAGCTTAAGCCCATGTGAAGAAGAGCTCGTTCTCAGGTGCTTGATAGGAGACAACACCCAGGAAAAGGCTGCTGAAAGCACGGCAGCTCTAAGAGAATAATGTTCTCAACCCAGTGCCTGTCTGGGGTTTATATTTTGAAGATTTAAAGGAGTTTACACATTTATGGAACACCAAAATACCGTGCCAAGACATCATCATTTCCAATGAATGATATCATCATTCCCTGATGCTGATAGAAGAGAGGATTCTGTACAGATACGCATTAGAGAGCAATGTGATACGACACTGGTCCTGCCCTGGGCTCACCCCAAGCCCTGCAGCTCCAGGCTGGGGCAGAGGGGATGGAAAGTGTTATGAATGATTTTTGAAGGTTGGCTTTCCCCATGTGTTGTATTAATTACGAATTATATTATAAGTTATATTAGGGATTATAATGTTGGGCATTATGATATTATCCGGTGGAAGTATCAAGGGCATAACATACATGTTAAAGGTTTAACGTNCCTGGAGGGGCTGGAGCGTGTCCAGGGCAGGGAACGGAGCTGGGAAGGGGCTGGAGCCCCAGGAGCGGCTGAGGGAGCTGGGAAAGGGGCTCAGCCTGGAGCAAAGGAGGCTCAGGGGGGACCTTGTGGCTCTGCACAACTCCCTGACAGGAGGGGGCAGCCGGGGGGGGTCGGGCTCTGCTCCCAGGGAACAGGGACAGGACAAGGGGAAACGGCCTCAGGCTGGGCCAGGGGAGGCTCAGCTTGGACAGCAGCAGGAATTTCTGCATGGAAAGGGTGCTCAGGCCTTGGCAGGGGCTGCTCAGGGAGCTTTGGAGTCCCCATCCCTGAAGGGATTTAAAAGCCACGTGGATGTGGCACTTCAGGACATGGATGGCTTTGGCAATGCTGGGGGAATGCTTGGATTCAGGTAATCTCGGAGGTCTTTTGTCATCTAAATGATTGTAAGACACACAGAGACAAAGTAGAACACAGTCACTGAATTCCACAGAGAACAACTGAAATTGCTGTGCAGAACCACAGGAAATTATTGAGATTTCCTCAAAAACAGTAAAATCAAGAGTTGCCTGCTCTTAAGAGAATCAAAGAGTTCTTTAGGCAAATGATCATAAAAAGAATAAGGAAGAATCTGGGTGTAAGGCAACAGCATGACATGGAAAGAGCACCAGGTCCAGTAGGAGAGTTCGGATAAATAAGTTCAGGTGAAAAGCAAGTGATATCCCTTCTATTTTAAGTGGATAGGGCTGGAATTCCATGCCAGAGCACACACATATTCCAGCACTGAATCAGCACCTGAGGAAACCATTACAGCCTTACCAAGAGGCACAGGAGCTCTATCTTCCAGTACTGTGAGGAAAAAATCCTGCAAGAGCTTCCCAAGCCCCGAGACTGGCACCAGGACAGCTTTAAACTCTGCTAGCCAAGCCAGTGCTGGATAGTCCATAATTTGCATAATTTGTCCTGAACATCTGCCCATGGCATCAGCTGTGGCACTGGGATGCTGCCCACCCCTTAGATGATGACCAGAGTCATGAATCATCTTCCTTTTGGTTTTTTTTTTCTTTCCATTTGTTTTGATTACAGTTCAACCCCTGCTGTAAACCAATTCTTCCTCAGGGAATTAATTCCCTGACATCCCATTAAAATAGGGGAAATGTAGCAGAACCCAACTGATTCCCTCTGAGAACATCCGCACCTTTGCTAGCTGCTGTAGGAGGCCAGTGCATGAGGTTTATTCTCCACTTGGGAGCAGTCCTGTGTGCTGATCCCATCCGCTGATGGAAGAGGAAGGAATTCTAAAGCTGTGTGGGCCCAGCCACGGCTGGGAGATGACTCCTGACAGCTGAGAAATGCTGTGGTGGGACTCACGCCCCATCCATACTCTCTGCAAGCTGGAGTTGTGGCAGGGTGAGCTGGCTCACCTCCAGCCTCAGGACCAGAGAGTTTCTAGATCCACGTTTAGGGAATGATGAGGGCTGGGATGAAGGAAAGCCACAAAAGGAGAACAAAAGCTGCAGACTCTGCCCCAAACACAATATCCAATGGAGACAGAATGGCAGACGGAACTGTAGTTCCAGACATAAGACCAGACATTGCTTTGTATGGTTTGGGGGTTTCTTGGGGGGGTGGGAGGTTATTGAATTAATTTCCAAATCAGTTTTACATAAATAACAAAATAATTTAAAGTGTGGGCATTTATAAAAATCTTATCTTCAGTCTTATATCTCATCGTGCTGCTTTGATTTCTTCCGTGGTCTGCACTGCCTGTAACTGGCTAAGCAGGAAAACACATTATGATGAACCATCTATTTTCTCTATCTAATCACGACTTCCTAAGACAAGGCAAACAAATCTAGCAGCGTATTTAACTCTATTTTAAACAAAAATGCTTTCAGAGATCACTCCTTCTTCTTTCGCGGGTTTTGCAGTGATTAAGGATCGATTCATATGACTTCTCTTTGTTTGCACATCATAGTCAGACGTGAATAAACAGTGGGCTCACAGCTGTGGAAACAGCTGCTTTGGACTTTAATAGCTCCTGGTGTGGGTCTCCAGCCCATCTTTATGTCGTGTGAATGTCAGACTTGTCTAAATGTTCATTATCCCCCAATTAGAAATTATCGCTGAGCTCTGTGGAAGTTCACCGCTCAGGATTAACATTCACCTGTGATTTGTCAAGTGGTTCCTACAACCACATTTTTATTGACTTTGTAGAAGAACTTGATTAGGAAGAGAGTCCCTCAGGCTGAGGCAGGAGGTGTGAAACGCTGCCCTGTCCATTCCAATTGAAATGCAGGCACCACACACTCTGCTGAACTCAGTGAAAGGAAGGCGGTTCCAGCCTGTCACAGCAGCTCCAGGGAGCAGTGAGCGGACAGAGGTTACAGCAGCATCTATAGGACCTGTAGTCTCAAATTGCCACGCCTGAAATAATAAAGCAACAAAAGACTTAAAAAGTATTTATAGCTCTCATGTATTCCCTGTCTCGGAGCAGCTGGGCATGTTTTTAGGGTTAGCAATGAGAAAGGAGTATTGGAAAAACTGTTAAAAATAAGAAGGCTGGTGATAAATCACTCCCTGCTCTGCAATTATGGACAATTAAAAAAAGAGAGGCGCTATCCTAGCTGGGAGTTTATTGATTTTGTCAATTAGAATTCTCTAAGTTCCCAACAGATCAGCTTTTTCATACCAGCTTCTTTGAAATGAGTGATAGCCGTTATCACTTCAGTGATGTGAGGTAGTGACAAAGTCAGTGAGGGGCAGGAAAATGGAGGGGTTTATTCTGAAGAGCCACAGACACACCCCAGCTCTCTGAGGGTACTTCACTCGATTTTGGCAACCCAGCATTCCACCAAATAGCATAAAAACATAATGTTTCTCAAGGCAACTGTGGGAAATCAGAGAACATTGTTCTTCTCTGCCAGCACTGTGTTATCAAGGCCCCAGGAAGCAGATTTAATGAACCTTTAAATGACCCTTCTCCCAGAGATCATATTAACAGTGTGGCCACTGTTGCAAAAAAATAACCTTCCTGGAGTCCCGACAAAGCTACTGACACTTCTGTAAAGTTTTACGAGCACCATGTTGTGTGTTCAGAGACACAGCACTCCTCCTGTTAGAGATCATTAATCACGGAATCGCAGAATGGTTCAGATTGGAAAAGCCCTCCAGGATCAGCGAATCCACCCTTCCCCCAGCACTGCCACGTGCACCACTAACCCCCGTCCCCAAGGGCCACCTCTCCGTGTCCTTTGGAAACCTCCAGGGATGGGGACTCACTGCAGAAGATCACGCTACGAAGTTCTGTAGAAAGACAAACTGGCAGAAATTCACTCTGTTCTTTGGCAGGAATTGAGTTCACCTCATTCTCTGGACCACGGGATGTGGGCAGCACCAGCCCAGAACAGCCCCACGTTTTATGTGGGAAGAAGGGTCCAAGTGAAGATCTCTTTTTCCTCTTTGAGAGTCAGCTGCTCCTACACAATGGCAAGAGGTGAAAATACAGGAGGATGGAGCTTGTTTGGTTGGGATCAGCCCACAGGAAGTTTCCTGATGGATGGGGAGCAATTCCAGCTTGAACTGAGTGGATATAGACCAATACCCTAAGAATGAACAGTCTCTGACTGCGCATGGATAAAAACCATGACGAGGGAAGGCAAATCAGAAGATATTTGGGTTGAGAAACAAATAAATGATTTTTGGACTATCTCTGAAAGGGGTTGGAAATCCTTCCCACTCAGCAGTAACTTACGAAAAAAGGATTAAAAAAAAAAGAAGAAAGCAAGCATAAGAGTCGATGCCCATGCTAATGCTCTTAACTTCAAAACCTACTGATTATACATTTCCTACATTTTGCTTTTCTAGATCCCACTGAGTTTTACAGAATATAAACAGACCAAGATATATCTACATTCAAGTCAGATGTTGCCAATAATTTTCAGTAATATTCTTATGAGGTGAACATAAGGTTTAGCATCTGCAATCTGTCTGAGCTGCTGGGATGGTTTAACGGTACCAACCTATCAGATTCATCAAATTTTGGGAAGAGCAAAGAAACAAAACTGCATATTAAGCTGAAAAAGACCATACTGATGTGTATTTTAGAAAATATATGCTGCAGTCAGCACATCCAGTAACCTCCCATTATTTACACACAGTCAGCCATAAATCTTTGGAATGTGTGACCCAGGAATGCCATCTACCAATAATCCTGAGACATCGACAAATCCTGTGCATAAATTGTAGCACACTTTGGAGTAAGCCAGTGTGTGAGAATCTGAGAGTTTAAACTGGTGTGCTTCCACCTGGAATTGTTATTTATTTAGGGTGGAAAACTCCAGGATCACTGAGTCTGGCTGTTAACCCAGCACTGCCAACGCCACGACTGAACCACGTCCCCAAGTGCCACATAAGCTTCCCTGAGAAACAGAACCCATATAAAACATGATGGCAGGAAATGATAAGGCTGTGACATGACCCTCAAAAGACCAGAAATTCTCAGTTAAGTTCATAAAACAGCTGATCTTTGTAAGTCATCAAAGCCCCAAGGGAATGATGTGGATTTAGATTCTCTGAAAACGTGGCCCCTGGAGCCTCAAACGCAGTGTGCAAAGGAAGAGAACAGAGATCTGGCTGGAGAACCAAGTCCATTTTAACACTGACTTTTCTATTCTGTCCCTAGGCAAAAATCTTTCTGTTATTGCAACTGCAGTTCTTTCTGTAACACACCAGAATTTTTCTGACATGTGAGCAAGCAGGTGGAGACAGCCCCTGCCTGAGTGGGAGACTCAAACTCAGGCTGCTTATACATGTGAAACTCTTCTTATCACACATTCCCAGTAACGCTCGCAGCAGGAGGGAGTTGGCTGCTGCTCCTGCACCAGAGGAGCACTGCTCTGCTATGGAATCACTGGGACTGATCTCATTCTGATGTCTGTCACTTGTCTTTAAAAGCTCACCAATTCAAGCCCCAACTTCAAGAGGGTTTCCTGCAAAAATCCACTGCTGCCATGTGTTGATTGCACTCCCACTGAAGCCTTTGAACGGGGTTAGCTGCTCCTAACACCTCAGCTGGGGTGTGGAAGCACAGAATCTGTCCAGCAGCAGTTTCCCTCATCCTCCACACAATGGCCAAATTCAGCAGCACTGAAAGCACATCACTTTTATGGATCCAGCAGTGGTCCCACCACAGGTCTGGAGCTGGTATTTGACAACTCAAAACACTTCCAAGTGCTCCACTGATTTCCAAAGACTTCTTGACAGAGACCTCTGATTCCAGTGGTGCCCCCTGAGGCAGCCAAGTGGCCTCTGAGGAGAGGACAAGGCTGGCTGGAATGGGGACCTGTGTGAATCCTAGAACGCTCTGGGTTAGAAAGGACCTTAATGACCCTCCAGTCCAACCCTCCTGCCGTGGGCAAGGACATCTTCCACTAGACCAGGCCTTGCTCCCAGAGAGGTCTGGAAAGGGAAAGTTTAAATCCATTTTCAGGAAATGATGCACCAGTTTTCAAGCAAAGCCACAGCTGATGTTTCTGCTGTGACACGAAAATTTGAACTTTTTTTGCCTTTTAAGTGGAATAATCAGTTCCTTCAAACTTGCAAAGGAAATGTCATGGAGAGATGAGAAGGAAGAGATGTGGAAGCTGAGAGAACAGGAAGACAGCATTAATTGTACAGAACCTGACAGGTAGAGGAGAAAACGTTATGCTTTCCAAAAGGAAAAGAATGAACAGATGACTGAGATTTGCCATCAGGCCCTGCATGTTCCTCCCTTCTGGAACTGTGAAAATAAATCCCAGGATCTCAGTTAAAAGTCACCTGAGCTGGATAAAGCTGCTCACCTGCCCTCAGGTGTTGGCTGCCGTGACACTGCTCCTCACAATCAGCCGTGGGGTCAGAAACCTGCTGGTCCTTTTAACTCCCTTTTCCTTGTACTTTCCACTGTGGAGCTGCCCTCAAACCCAGACACTGATCTGTGCAGCCAAGGTCTTCCCTAAAGGATCAAATTCCAACTTAAATCAGAGAGGGAGAAGCTTTGTCTCAGATCAGTAAACTCAGAGTGGAAAAAAGAAGAAAAAATGATGGCACTGCTTCTGCAGTTTGGCTGGGATTTTTACTGGGATTTTGGAAACTTCGATAGGGACATGCACTAGAAATGGGTCTCCCTGGAGTTCCTATATGGAGTAGGTGCTCTTGCACTGTGGCACTACAGCTGTGGCTGCTCCTGATTATCTGAAAAGGAAAAGATTTCCCAAGGCATGAAACTGCACGAGCCAAAACAATTCATGGGTGCTTAAGCCCAACACTGATTGCTTCCTTCAAGGAATATTTTGTTTCAGGTTTTCCCCCCGATCTAATTTGTCATTTGTCTAATTTGTCAACATTTGTCATTTAAACAAACACTCCTAATTTACTCTTGATTTCATAACGCAAATTACTTTTTCTATTACTCCATCTATTCTGTTATTTAGCTCCTGCTTTATTTACCAGTTTGTTTTGCATATCGAACTCCCCCTGAGCAATCCCTGCATCAAGGGCTAAGTTTATTTTCCCATTCCTTTTCTCCCACTGTTTGTGTTACTCAGACTCAGATCATACAAAATCAGGTGAGAATCCTTTCAATGAATAATTCCTGTGAGAAAATTCCTTTTGTTTCACCCAAACAAGCTTCTGACTTCCAAAAGTTTGCAGGTCAGGGACTTCTCAGGCCAGGGTTAATTTAAATTTTAATCCATTTTTCTTCTATAATCATGAGCAATTTCGCCTTTTATCTTTTTTTGCCTAGTTGCAGTTATTTTCATCACATATTCTGATTTTATGTCCCCTCTCCCCCTTCCTTTCATATTCCCTTAGTCTAATCCTGTTAACTCCAGGTGCTCAAAACTCCTGTGACAGATCACAACAAGATTATAACTTTTAAGGAAAAATCCTCATGTACTTCAAAATAGCTTGGGATTTTTGATTGTAATAAAGTGTACCTAACCACAGCCCTAAAAGTTCAGCAGGTAACCAAGAACTCAATATCAAAAAGTGTTTTGGACACAATTACAGCTAAAATCTTTCCCTTAACACTCTTAATATCCTGTAGCACACAGTTATTTTTGCATGTTTGTACTTAGCATTTGAGTGTGTAATTTAATAAATACAGGCCTTGACAACAGAATTGAAGATGGGAGGAGTGTTAGAATTCCTGGGTTCTTCTCCAGACCTTTCACCCATCAGTAAATTATAGCCCATGGACAAAAGTTCTCTCTCTGCAAGACCAAAAACTTCACACATCTGAGGTGATGAGGCAATCAGAGATAGAAATTGAGTGGAATGAAGAAAGAGAAACCCAGGGGTACATAAAGTATATTATCAGATTTAAAATATGACAGATCGTAAGTCCTGAAAAATACTTCTATTTCAAATTAATAAACAAATGCTCCAAGTTGATAACACGACACAGGTACACACTAACTGTAACACCAAATAACACCAGCTAAAGAGAGCCGGGCCCCAGAAAATCCTGTCATTTTTATACATTTCTGGCTCAAACCATTTGGAGTCATTTTCCAGTTTTATCAGAAAAGACTGCTCATATGCTGCTTTCATTCCCTTGAATCCTCAGAGACTTCTGTAATCATTGTAGTTCCTCCAACACAGAGCTCTTTAATAAGCAAAGTACCCTAAGACAGCTAAAATTTTGTGAGCTAAGTGCTGATTCACACTGGTGCCTATACCACATATCATTTGTTAAATGCCAGGAGATAATAAAGGAAAGCGTGCACAGATTTTATAAAATAAGTATTCCAGAAATAAAGTACATTAAACAGCCCCCCCCCAAAAAAACCCACCCCCCAAAAAACAAAGCAAACAAACAAAACAATAAAAAAACCCAACAAAAAACTCAAAAAAATCAACAACAACAAAAAAAAACAACCCAACAACAAAAACCAAACAAACAGACAACACAAAAAAACACAAAAAAAAAAAAAAACCAAACAACAAAAAACAAACAAAAACAAAAAAAAACAACCCAACAACAAAAACCAAACAAACAGACAACACAAAAAAACACAAAAAAACCCAAAAAGTGGGGAAAGGAGAATGAACAGCAAATGGATTGAGAATCATGGAATCATTTAGGTTGAAAAAGGATTCCCATGGAGTCCAACCTTGTCCCCACCTTGTCCCCAGCCCAGAACACTGAGTGCCCTGTCCACACCTTCCTTGGACACCTCCAGGGATGGGGACTTCACTTGTCTAATTAACTGATTAGCCTGATGATTTTGTATTACTAAGCTGACCTCTGATTTTTCAATGTCTACACTGAAACAAAACATCCTTAGGGACAGCAGCTCAATTTTCCACCTAACCCCAGAGTTTCTGCCTCAAGGAGGCAATGAGTTCTCTCTTTAAAAACAGACTCACACACAGTCCTTGATTTCCTAACTAAGATAATTTGGGAAAACTCATACAGAATGAACATATTCCATTCCTTGACTATTTCTTTTCTACCAGATCACAGCCCAGAGGGTTCTTTCAGGAAAACTGTGCAATGGGAGGAAGGCGCTGCCTGGCTTTAGAGCCCTGATTCTGCCCCAAAATGCCACACATGAGCTGTAGGTGAGTCTGTCTCATACCTCTCCATTTCACTTCTTGGAAGCCTGCAGTACATAGTTGACACTCAGGCATATTTTTGCTGCTTTCTGGAAGTTGTCTGTGGTTTTTTCAGGTGTTCTCACTCACTCATTTTATCCCTTAATAGCGTATTAAACCCCTGCCTGTTTAAGGGCAATTGGCAAGGAACTCTCTTCCCACACACTGAGAAAAGTTGCTTGCACTTGAACTTCCCTACCCATATGTTTCAACAGAAAACAACTTGGGGTTAAAAGATTTTAAGTTGCATTGGTTTCATCTAGAGAAAAAAGAATGCTAGATAGGTATCAGGTATTTCTTCCCTTCTATGTCCAATTTTGGGTATTTAAATATTGGAGCTGAATGTTTTGACCATGGGCAACTCAATGAATCAAGGCAATGCTTGTAACCTAATTTCCAGCAGTGCTTTTTTTTTTTTTAGAATGGATTTAGTCTGTTTTCATTATTTCCATTATTTCCTACTTGCTTCAGTCTCTGTGCTCATACACCAATGCCACGTGCTTGCTCTTCTTCTCCCTGCTATCACATTTCTAATATAATATACAGGATATAATATAATATATGTGACATAATATATGGATGTACACCATTACTTCTCTCGGAATTAATTTTTTCTTGATCTTGGGAAGTGTAAATCCAATCACTGCCAGGTTTAACAGGATGAGAGTCAAGATTTACTGGGTTCTGAACCACAGCCTGGTCTTAAACATGACTACGGACTGCTGCTGAATAGGTTTTGTTTAATAATCATTCCAATCTCTATCTCCCCTGAGGAGCTACTTGCCTGCAACAATAGATAATGTGTAGTTTGATTAAAGATGGATATTTTTCCTCCACAGCACACGTAGATAATGTGCTTTAAAGCAGTTTGAGCTTTCATGCTTCATCCTGGTGAATGGCCCCACATCAGGACAGCTGCAGTTACCATGAGCAACGAAAATAAATATTTAAATAGAAAACATTTCCGTTTGGAAAGAAGCAGCAGCTTCAAAAGATATGAGTGCAGCAAGGTCTTTTTTCTGCTCTGCTCTCTTCACCCTTTTGTTAGGGAGAAGATGGAGAGCGATCCATTTAGGCTGGGCTTTGCCTCAGCTTTGTGTCTGCAGTGCAAGGGAAGGAAAGAAATGCAAACAGAGAACATGACAGTGGTAAAACCACCTAAAGTGCTACCAAAATCATGCAATCATTGAATCAATCAGGCTGGAAAAGACCTCCAAGATCATCCAGTCCAGCCTTCCACCAAATCCCACCATGGCCACTAAACCACACCAGAAAGAGCCCCATCCACTCATTTTTTGAACAATTCCAAGATGGTGACTCCAGGACTGCCCTGGACAGCCCATGCCAGTGCTTAACACATCATTGGTTAAACTCAGGTAAAGTTGAACCTGAAATATGAAGATTTGTCACATGGAAAAAAAAAACAACAGAAAAATTAGTGACCTAATCAAAAATAAAGTATGACTCATGACTTCTCAAGGAACACATTAGCACTGGCTGGATTGGCAATCAGCCCTCTTCAACACTTAATTCTGAACAGATAACATTAATTTATAAATAAGCAGTTTTAGCATTACATCCAATACCCCTCTTGCTCAGCACACAGCAATTAGAGGCCTTCAGAAATCACGCTCCTAAAACCATGGCTTTGCTTGGCACAATCAGTCGGCTGCCCCAGAAGCTGAAGGAAAAGCATTCTCACCAAATATTTCCAGTGCCCTGATCACTGGGATCATCTGGGAGCTGTACAGATCCAGTAGCTGCTCAGGGTTTACACTGCTATTTATAACTTTTCCTTCTCAGGATGTGGAAATCTGTCTAGCACCAGCAGAGTCACCCAGCCACACAAGCAGATCTCCTGGGAGCTGAAGAAATGAACCCAAATTAAACCTGACAAGTTCATGTTACGGCTTCCAGAGTCACAGAGTCATCCAGGCTGCGAGAGACCTCCAGGATCATCAGCTGTCCCCCAGCACAACCAGCATCACCCCTAAACCACATCCCGAGGGCCACGTCCACACAACTTTTGAACACTTCCACAGATGGTGACTCCACCAGCTTCCTGGGCAACTCATTCCAATGCCTGACCAATTTATTCCAGTGCCTGACCACTCCCTTCCAGTGAGGTTTTCTGCTAATATTTGATTTGAAGCAACCCTGGTGTCACAATGCTACAGGAATGTCAGGGATGAGATGCCTCTCTCCAGTCCTGACATCACCGACATTGAAATCAGTAAACCCCAAGCTGAGGCACTGCAGAGAATTATACATGAGGCATAGAAGAAGTTGATTTGCTTTTTATCCTTTATAAACCTGGGACTAAATTGAGTTTTAAGTTTCTAAGATACCATGGTAGGGAGTCTGAGGGTGTTTACAGTCAGTCAATATTCAAACTCTCTATGCAAGACATATTAGGCAAATATATTTAATAATATGCATGTTATATACACATATATATTTAATAAATAAATTAGACAAATTGAAGAGGTTTTTGAATTTCATAACACAAAAAATCTGCACCCAGTTTTAAGACAAATCCCAGCAGACTGATTCATACTTTGAAACCATGGCCTTGTAACCTTGAAGGAATCAGAAACGTTCATTAGGGATGATTCTGTTTTTTTTTTAATAGGTTTGATAACACAAACCTGTTGTGCTGAAAAGAGATGGAAAAGTGTATCTGCTGCTCCATGGCACCAGTCTGTAACTGTGTGGGCAGAACTGTCTATGCAGCAATGCCCCCCAAACCCCAGCAAACTGCACAACCTGTTCCTCCAGCTGGGGATATACAAAAACTCTCCCCCAGTTTTACAGAGAGAAGGAGCTGTGACTTCAAAAGGGAGACCTTTCTCCACAAGCTTGTTTCAAGCATAAATTATTACGCTGTGGCATATGGAATGCTTGCCAATATTTACCTCTGACTCACCAGCTATTCTCTGGCAAGATGGAACACTAGATTAGAGTCACAGAATCCTGGAATGGTTTGGAAGGGGCCTTAAAAATCTCCTATTCCACTCCCCTGCCATGGGCAAGGATGTCACTCCCTAGAACAGGCTGCTCAGGGCCCCATCCAACTGGTCCTTGAAAGAAAACTCAAGTAAAACTCAGAAATTATTTAGATGTAAAGTTGCCAAAAACCCAAAAGGAGGGTTCCTCCTTATGTTAAAGGAACACGAATAAACTTTTCAGGATTTTGATATTGATCCCCCATCTGGAACTATTTTTGGCTTTTAGAAACACACTATTTGTTTTCGGTTGTGAAAACCAAACTCCTCATTACCACAGAAGTCCTGCTGTAGAGTCAAAAATCCCCGAGGCTGGAAAAGCCCTCCCAGCCCGTGGAGTCCAAGCTGTGCCCGATGCCCACCTTGTCCCCAGCCCAGAGCACTGAGTGCCACCTCCAGCCCTTCCTTGGACACCTGCAGGCATGGGGACTCCAAAGCTCGCTGGGCAGCCCCTGCCAAGGCCTGAGCACCCTTTCCATGCAGAAATTCCTGCTGCTGTCCAAGCTGAGCCTCCCCTGGCCCAGCCTGAGGCCGTTTCCCCTTGTCCTGTCCCTGTTCCCTGGGAGCAGAGCCCGACCCCCCCCGGCTGCACCCTCCTGTCAGGGAGTTGTGCAGAGCCACAAGGTCCCCCCTGAGCCTCCTTTGCTCCAGGCTGAGCCCCTTTCCCAGCTCCCTCAGCCGCTCCTGGGGCTCCAGCCCCTTCCCAGCTCCGTTCCCTGCCCTGGACACGCTCCAGCCCCTCCAGGGCTCTCTGGCCGGGAGGGCCCAGAACTGGACACAGCCCTCGAGGTCCCTCAGCAGGGCCAGCCCAGGGGACGGGCCCTGCCCTGGGCCTGTGGCCACCCCATGGCCGGCACAGCCCAGGGCCCATTGGCCTTCTAGGTCCATGGTCTACTGTTCCACTCAAATTGTCTCCAAGAACAGGCAATTGACACCGTGCAAGCTTTGGGTTGCTCTCCACAATCCACCCCTTCTGTCCCAAGGCATCACTGGGGGGAAACAGAACCCCTTCCCTTCCTCCATACCTGTGGCAGTCTGCTTTGGAAGCGTAACCAGCTCCAAAAGCATTCCATGGAAACAGATAGGAGGGGATTTGGATGGCACTGTTGCAGAAAGGCTCTTCTGGGCAGGTGAAAGAAAACACTCCACCTTGTTTAGAACAGGTAGTGAGGGCCCCTGCTGACCCACACTCTCTCCTAAATGAACTTAAAGGGCGACAGCATCACTGAATAGACACCTGACCTACCCTACACATTTCTGCGAGCAAATCTGTCAGTACAGGCTGGGAAAAACATCCTCCCTTTGCAATCCTCAAGGCACAAATGACCCGCAGTGAGTGCAGAACACCTCTGCTGCTTCAGCCTGTGCTTCAAAGACCCCCTGTGTTGACACGAACACCACAGATCCCGGATTTCAGCTTGTCCTAGAACGCTGTGCAATAACACAAGACAATTTATTCTGTTTCATAGCAAAGCGAATATGAGTAATTAATGCAATTTTATCAGAGGTGGAAACGGTTTGGAATTAAAGTGTCATTAAAGGCACATCTGGGAAGGGGTTTTGGAGAGAAAAATGGAACAGATATCACTGCTGGTGTACATCCTGCACTTCCCAGCTGTGAGCAACTAGGAAAGAACAATTGCACATGGACAGCATTCCAGCAGGAAGCCTGTTTTATCTCACCAAAGCAGCTCAGCCAGAACACTTCTGCGCAGGTCTGTGCCCCTCTGACCAATGCTCCAATTTGAGCCCATGCCTGGCTCCCTCCACAAGGACAAAACTTGGTGATAAACAACCCCCTCTGACACCAGTCAGTCCGTGAAAGCACAGAAATGCTGCTCCACTCATCAAACAGCAAATAAATGAACAGTTCCCAAGGCTGTCCCTTGGACAAGGCAGTTGGGGACACTCCACGACCTTTGCCCATCTTGATGCCTTAGGTTTTAACTTTCATATTTTTCAAATCCTGCACTGCTCAGTGTGTAACTCTGAAGTTTCCTGTAGCCTGTTCACTTCTGCTCTCTCATGCCAGGCAGACATAACAAAGCCTCTCCAGGCCTGCTCTCCAAGGACACCCAGACTGTCCTAGGCCCAAAATGTGTAAACCAAAAGCCTCTAAAGGGGATGGGGGAGGGAGGGCAAGCTTGGGGAAACTACATCATTAAACTGAAGCTTTAATTGGAGAATTAACCCTGCTATGCAAATGAACCAAACCTATAAAAGTGTGAAGAACTCGTGCCCTGCCGTCCATCTTGGGGTCCATCTGGGCAGCAGCCTCTGGCTCCCCAGGGGTACCTTTGAAGGCCTTTCCAATAAATACCGACCTAATTCCCTTACTCGTGTCTAGTCTCTGTTTTAGGTGGCCTCTTCAGGCATCAACCTCACCACCTCTCTCAGCTGGACTCCTCCTCACCCCATGCTCCTGATGCTTCTCTTAAAACTGCAACCCACCACTGCCCTCCATCCCACTGGCAACCAGCCCTCAGAGGAAAGTTTGAGCTACTCAAACCTTCCAGTTGACAGGAATTATCCTGTCCTAGTTACAGAAACAGGTGGGGTGAGCACGGCAGTCCTGAAACCTCCACACTTCATATTCAGCTGAATAAATTGGAATGGTTAACAATGAGTTAACCAAAAACTCTCCCAATGCAAATGAAACCAAATAGCCCAAACTCCTGCCTACATCCCACACTTCCTTGTCTGATCCCATGTCAGGGAAGCACAGGATCAGCACAGGAGCAACACAGACAAAAGCATCCATGACAGAGAGTCCAGCCACTGCTGGATCAGCTCCTCATTTTCATTTCATTCTGGGAAACTGAGAGCTCTGATCACAACATCAACACGTGTCAAAAATTCATTTCCACGTCCCCCAAACTGTCTCTCAAATAACACATCATGCTTCAAAAGAAGTTCCAGGAGAATTTAATGCTCAGAACATTCCCATCAATTTATTAATGCAAAAGCTGAAATCAATTCTCAACATCATGATTTTAGTTTTGCTATGAAAATGAATTAAAAATATGGACCACGTTTGTGCATTTTTTTTCTCTGCATGGTGAATACATCAGCTCAATGGCAGCCTCCTTTGAACTGGGGGACTGTGATGCAGTGGTTTCCACAGAGACTTTAGGGCACAGACTGCAGTTTGCTGGGCCTCTACAGATGGTCTGGAGTGCAAATACAAGTGAAAAACCTGAGAGAAAGCAAGAATACCACAGTGTTCCTTAAATGTAGTTGCCCCTTAATGTGTTGTTACAACACAGAATCTACTGCTCATAGAATTATAGAGTTCCACACAGGATTGGGTTGGAAGGCAATCCCTTGATTTTTTAACTTTTTTTTCTTGTTCATGAAGAAAGACTGATCATTTGAATTTTTTATTCCATCAAAACCTGGTCTTATTTTATTTTAATTTTAAAACATTTTGGGTACCATTGAGGAACTCACTTTACTGAGAAGGCATAGCCAGATCCCTTCAGGGTCTGGCTGACTTTGGGGTGTCAGCACAGCACTTTGCAGCACCCCCAGTGCATTTGGGACACAGACAAGCAGAGTATCCATGTCCACCTCCTGCTGTGTCAGGAGAAGATAAAGCCTCCCAGGACACCCAAGAGATAGGAATGTTAATAATTCTCATGCTGAGGGTATTCAGAGCATTGCTTGAAAATATCATTTGACATCAAACAGATAACCAGAAAGAAATCAGACACCTCAATGATATCATCTTCATCCATGCCACTGCCACCACACCCACACAAGGGTTAAACAATTTTTGAGGTCATTCCAGCCCCAAATGAGCTCAAGCTTGGCACGTACAAGATTAGAGGGGAGAAAAAAGGCCGCTCTAAATTATGCTCACTAATGACACATTGCAGTTTCAGAAACTCAGGAACATAAATCAATATTAAGTTTCTGAGCTCTCTTGACAAGAAAAACCATCATATAATTACAGAATCAAATGAGAGACGGGTCCACGTTGTAAGTATTTGTAAGCAGGTTGATATCAGTCGTACTTTAGAAACAAATATCTCATTTACAAGCCAATTTGAGGAATATAAGCTGCCAAATTGAGCCTGAAGCCTGAAACCCAAAGTCTGCAGGAAGAAACCAGTCCTCTAATTTCCTGCATGACTGGAGATACAGAAGTAAGACAAAGTGTCATTTTATTAAGGCTCCGAAAACATACTTTTAAAAATCAGGTGGGGTTTAGTTCCTTGGCTTCCAGAGTTTTAGAAACAAACTCTTGCTTAAAACAGCTCAGTGCTGAGGCTTAATGGGCTGAAGGCAATCTGTGTTAATGGAGTCCACTCTGGAGTGGAGTGGATTTGCTTCTCTCAGTGCCTTTAGCTTGGAAATAGCCGATATTTCTTTCTTCACGTTATTATTAGTAACTGTGGGGATGCGAAATTATCGATCCATCTTAGCTGTCATCTTGTTTAAATTTCAGGCTCCTCGTGTGCTTGAGGGACTTTTGCTGTTTGTCCTAAATTAAATAATTGTTAGAACCTCAGAGGGATGAAACTGCTCCTCCCCTAATTATGCATTTCATGCCTTGCTAAACTCCTAAGCAAAATTGAGCCAGTGTTTTGTTTTCGACAGGGCATTATTTGTGGGGAAAATCATGTGCATTTGAGTGGCTAAATTGAGAAACAACTAAGCTAAAACCTCCTGATTTAAACAGCAACTGATTCTCTTGAACTGATCTTTGAAAGTGGATACTATACAGAATTCCCATGCTCCTTCCCCTTGGAAGGGAACAACTGAGTATCACATCACATTTTATTTATTTGGCTACTTCCCCGAATAAAAATAATATGAGGAAACAAGACCACTCTGCTCATTATTTCCAAACATCTTCCCTGGGAAACAACCCAACATCAAAATATTTTATCATCACACTCCCAGCATCTAAAAATTTCTGCTTGTCTGGCTGTTTGTGGCTCCGTGCTGCCCTTCTCCTCAGACTTCTGCTGCCTCTAGACGCAGCCATCGGCATAAAACTGTCCTTTCTTGTCTCTAATAACACCCTCACGCCGAGGTGCTGAGGCCCTGGACCTGTGACACAATGACTCTCCTTTTTTCAAGGTATTTACAATTACATAGATTGCTTGAACACTTTTTTTAGCATTCATTTTAAAGCTCGAAGTGTTTCATCTGCCCTCCCTTCCTGTGCATCAGGACCTCTTGTTGTTTCTCATGCTTTTAGCAATTAATTTTAACAGTTCTTCTTTTTTTTCACCTCTGAATATGGTATAATACAGAATATGAATTCACAGCAGGCTGTGTTTACCTGGTTATTCCCCAGCTTTAAAGAGAAATACAAGAAAATACACGAACCAAAAAAGAAAAACCTTCATGTTCCCGGAAGGTTGTGACAGCAGCAGATCAATGTTTGCTGTGCCGCCTTGACTTGAGTGTCTCTTCTATGATCATTTCTCCAATTTATATTCATTACAGAACACCTGCCAGATCTGTTACCCAAATTATTTGGTGTCCCTGTTGTATCCCCCAACATGTGAAACCACTCCTTGTGCAATCAAAGCTCAAGTCTGCTTTGAGAATCACCACATAAAAAAAGATTGATTTTCATCTTGGAAATGTCAGACTTCTGCCTGTAATGCTCAGCTACATTTTTCAGGAGCAGTAAAGTTCAAAAAAGAGCCCCAGCCCTGACACATCTCTGACACATCATGATGGATGTGACAGTTCTGCTGCTTTACTGCCAGAAATGTCCTGCAACAGAATGAGGCAATCAATGAAGAATAATAAATCTATCCCAGACCACAGAACTATTTTTCGTACATGCAGAACAGCAGAAATGACACATTAGTTATACCTCTGGAGGTAATAAACCATCGCACTTTCTTTGCTATTACACAATTCCAGTTGAACAGTTTAATCTTCACCTGTTTCCTCTGCTCAATACTCCACCATCAAAACTCCCCATATGCATTTTCAGATTATTAATGTAGTGGATTAAAAAATAAAGAGAAAAAAAGAGCGAGGGGGAGAGAATTGAAGACATGCTTTCCAGTTAAAAGAAGAAGTTTTCTTACCATTTTTTCTGGTCCCTCTGTCAGCCAGGAGAACAACTGCTGCTCCGAAGGAATCTGCTGAATTACCTTCCCTTCATCCTGGAACACATTGTTCCTGATTAATACCAACTCAAAAATTTTACCTTGAGTGCACAGCACAAATACATTTCATTTCCCTTTTTTTGAGAAGTCCCGTGTTTGAGATAAATTGCAGCAAGTTTGGAAAAGTTAATTTGACGTGCATAAATCAAGGCTTTGCAGAGAAAGGATTGGTTTGATTTACAACCAACACCTTTGAGTGTATTCTCCCACCTATCCTTCAAGTAACAGCCTTGATTTCAGCAAGAGGGAATATACTTCAAAATATGTATTTTCTGAGGTCATTTGACCATGCCACCAACAAAACAAGCCCAGCTGTGCCAGCTCAAACACGATGATTTAAAATACATGAGTTCATTGCACATTTTCAGTACACAGGCTCAATAAATTTAAAAACTGTTGCTGGACTAGATTGATGGTTCCTTGTGCTTGTGTATGATTTCTGAAATGCATCCATGGATCACTGTCATAATTCAATTTCTCCCATTATTTTATACATTCATAAGCACACAGACGATACTTAATGCTGCAGTAACTGAGTTTGGATGAGGCAAAGCACACGAAACAAGCAGGTATGTGACTAAAGCTCACTAAAACTGGGAATTAGGAGGAATTCCAGGGCAAAGAACTTCTCTTTATTCACCTGGCTTTTCCTAGGCTGCAGTTTTAAAGGCAGGAACATCCTGGCACACTCCCTCTCTTGCCCCTTGAAGGGCATTGGCTGCATTTATAACCAGGCTAAGGAAGGAACACGAAGCAAAGTTTCTTTTCCTTTTGTACAAACCTTTAATAAGTTCCTAAACCTGTAAGTCAGGCTCTGCCCCGGAGCAGTGGGGACCTGGCTGTGAGGAAACACTCAAGGCAGGAAATGAGTTTTGATGGCACCAGAATTACTCCTGCCACCACCTGGTGGTAGCCCTTTGCTAAAAGGCTGCCCCTGAGGAGTCCCCGTGAAATGTCAGATGCAGAAAATGCGAACAAAAAGCAGATTTCGGCGTATTTGTATCACTTATTTTTGTGTGTGGCCTTGTTATCCTTGAAACCCCCTGGTCAGACACAGCTGCACTCTCCTGGTTCTGGGAAAGAACAAATTCTCCCAGTCCACCCAAGGAAGCTCCAGCAGGATCATGAGCCACTTCCCATGGATGGTAAAACGTTCCCATGACAATCCCTCACATCTCTGCATCTCATTGCTATTTCCGGCAAGCACAGCTTGGCTTTTTCCAAGTGAAAACAACAATGCACTTTCTGAGGAAATCAAAATTAGCAGGAGCAGTGCAGCACTGCTTTGTAGTTGTTTCTGACAATTAATAAATTAATTTAATTTAAGTGCCGAGGGGAGAGACAGTAAATAACTCAAATGGCTATTTCCCTTCAAGCTGGGTGAGCTTTTTTTAGAGTGTTTTCTCTGAGACCAGAAAATAGCTCTGAAAATAGTTTGCAGGTAACAGTTCATTTAAAAACAAAGCAATGATTCTAAAAAAATTAAGATTTTGAGGGTTTTTTTCCCCTAGGAGCTAAAATAACATTTGGAACATTCTTTAATTTTTTAATGCTAGGAAAATATTTTGCATTCATATAATGAAGTTGCTTATTATACCAGAAGCTATTTTTAAATTTCCCATAACTGGCACAACAGTTCACCCAATCATCTCTACTTTTAATGTAATCCTTTTAATTCCTGATACAAACCTAATTTTTAAACAAATGTTAAATAAATAGCAAATCTAGAATTGGTACAGCTCTTGCAGCATTGTGCCATTCCCTTCCCCATGGAAACACTCTGTAATAGAAAATCATTCAGTTTCAGTTGCCATTCCAGCTCAAAAACCTATAAAGGCTCACCAGATTAACTTTCAATAATAACAGACTTAAACACATCATTTTGATTAACCAAGATTCTTTAACACCTTCCATGTATTATTAGCTCAACTCAGATTTTCCAATTTGTTCCTTGATGTCCTTAACAGAGGAAAAAGGAAGGATTTTCTGGACAAACAAAGGAGCAGGGTGGTTTCAGGTGAGATCAGAGAAATTCCAATTCAATCTCCCAGCCCCCTCGTGATCTGCTGACCTTCTTCCTGTACATAAACGAGCGGTAGGAATTTAATTCCAAGCCAAAGAACCCAAGTAGATTCTTCAAAATCTGATTTCCTGCATTTCTGCTGCAGAACAGCATTCCCCAAGTTCCAGCTGAGGGATTCGTCTTTGATGTCTCCCTTTAAACATCAGAGGGCCAAGGACTCCCCTGGCCAGCAGCAGGAAGGGAAGGTTGATGCCCACATCCAGTGAAAGCCCTGGGTTGGTACAGCAGAGAGCAGCTCTTCCCTCTATCATCCAAAATTCCAGATGCCTCTGGCATAACCAGGGAACCAGGCACAGGGAATGCTCAAACCTCACCGATTCCCTGGCTCTGAAATGCTGCATTCTCAGCCTGCCCAACAGATTTTATTCCCTATGTACTCTGATTTAAAGTTAAAAAAGAACCCTCAAGTGAATCTGAAGCAAATGAAAGGGTCGTTTGGTTGTTTATTTTGGCAAGTTAGAGAATTTCTGTCTGAACTCACAGAATCCTGGGTTGCCAGGGACCCATGAGGATCCATCCCACTCCTGACCCTGCAATATTGCCCTTTTTAGGGTGACTTTATCTTTTAAATCAGCACAAGAGCAACAGGACAAGCAGAAGTTTAACCAGCATCCTCCCTCAGCTCCTCTAAGTGAATTTTACTGATTGTGATTCTAAATGCTGCTGAGATTCAGCTCCTAAACACGTGTCATAACAACTCCAGCAGCACTGACACACTGACCTTCAACTCTCATTAATTTTAACAGGCATGGCTGTGTTTTGAAAAACTAAAACGAAAATAAAGATCTGCCCAGCTCTTTTCTAAAACAAATTAAAAGGTAGAAGTCGGCCTACTGAATACACATAATGAGATTCACAACAAAAATAAACTTACTAAAATGGCTTCTCCTTATCATTTTAAGAACGGGATTTTGTCCATGGGGACAAAACCCAAACCACAAAAACCCAACTAAAACTAAACCAAAACTCACCAAAGCAGTGCTACACTAAGGCTGCCTTTAAAAAAAAAAAAAACCAGTTTCAAACTAAAAGCAAAGAAGATCTAAATAAGTTGGGTGTAGTTTTCACAGTTGTAGTGACTTTTAACTGTATAATAAAATTAACATTTTTTGCTAAACCTTTCTGAGACGTCACACTGCAGGCAGTGAGGGGACCTCAGGATCACCTTTCCTGTGTAAAGTCACCATAGAGTCACCTAAGTTATGTTTAAAACTAAACTAATCACCCAATTAATCCAAGACCATAAATATAGAAACTTTTTTTCCTAATGAGATTAAAAATGTAGTCTATTCTAGGTCAGCCGTGTCTTTATACCTACAAAGAATAACATTAAGGCCTTGTAGGAAATGAAACAGATTCAGGATTAAAACCCATGCTTTATCCAGAGCAATGTGACTTTACAGAGTTCAACGCAGAGGTTCTTTTCACTTTTTTGTGGTGTCTACTTAAACTAATGTGACTGTGAGAGACTTCAAATCAGTGAAAGACTAAAATCCCACAGACTCCTCTCATTGTTCTCGGACTTGTGAAGAACCTGTTGTTCAGAATGGCCCAGCAGAGGTGGAATTGTGAGAGGGGATAAGGCAGTGTGGCATCTTATAATAAAAATGTTTCCACTCCCCAGGTGATTAGACAATAAAAGAGCCCAACCCTTTTTGCGTCCTTTAAACACAGTTTACATGGCTCTCCCTTCCTCAAGAAAGAGAATCTGTTCCTTGGATAGGAGAAACAAATCAGAGGAGTGCAAGGGCAGTGAGTGAAGGGGTCTCTCCATGAGTATCCACCTACTCACACATGGAATAACCAGCTCCTGAGGCAGTAAATAAACTTCATCCCTTCAGCAGCTGTGAAACACACAACACTAAATAATTCAGCTCCCAAACAGTAATTACAGGATGCTGACAGCAGGAACTGCGAGCCCTGAGGATGCAGAGATGACCCCAGGATGTGCTGATGTTCCCTCTGACCCCCCTGCACACTGGAAAATGAGCCCCTGCCTTGCACAGAGGTGCTGTGATGCCGAGGGGCCTCTATAAAGAATTCCCAGTGTCCTCAGCCTGAAGTGCTTGGGAGCCAAGACAATTTGCAAGAGCATACTGAAACCACCTGAGGAAATAGTTCCAGTCCCTGCTCAGGCAAGGATTAATGCTGTTGCTCCTAGCAGGTCAAAATCCCCTGGAATTCCCACCCTGCACGAGGCAGGGCAGTATCAGACCAAACCACCAGCTCTGTGCCACACACAGCCCATTGCTGGCCACAGGCTGGCACAGTAAATATTCCCAGAATCCCAGAATAGCTGGGGCTGGAAGGGGCCTCTGGAGATCATCCAGTCCAATCCTCCTGCCCACGCAGGGACACCTGGAGCAGGCGGCACAGGAACACATCCAGTTGGGTTTGGGATGTCTTCGAGAGGGAGACTCTCCCTGGGCAGCTGTTCCAGGGCTCTGCCACCCTCCATGGGAAGGTCTTCCTCGTGTTGGGGTGGAACTTGTTGTGTTGTGTGGCCATTGCTCCTCATCCTGTCACTGGGCACCACTGAACAGAGCCTGGCACCCTCCTCTGACACCCCCTGGAGAGATCTGTGTGGATTGATGGGATCCCCTCTTAGCCTTCCCTTCTCCAGCCTGACCAGGCCCAGCTCCCGCAGTCTCTCCTCATCAGGGAGATGCCCCAGGCCCCAAATCATCCCTGTGGCCTCCACTGGACCCTCTCCTTGTCCAGCAGCTCCTTGTTCTTCTTGAACTGCAGAGCCCAGAGCTGGCCACAGGACTCTGGATGTGCCTCACCTGGGCAGGACAGAGGGGCAGGATCCCTCTCTGACTGCTGGCCACACTCTCCCTGATGTCCCCAGGATCCCACTGTCCCTCCTGGCCTCAAGGACACTCTGTCAGCTCATGGTCACCTTGTTTCCCACCAGCACCCCCAGGTCCTTCCCCTCAGAGCTGCTCCAGGTGCCCCCAGCCTGTGCTGGCACCGGGGGTTGTTCCTGCCCAAGTGCAGGACCTGCATTTCCCTTGTTGAAACTTATCAGGTTTCTCTCCACCCAACTCTCCAGCCTCTCAAGGTCCCACTGAAGGCCAGCTCGGCCCCCAGGTGGATCCACCAGTGCCCCCAGTAGCAGCTCCCGTCACCGGCACTGACCACACCAGGGCCTAATCCCATACCAAGCAAGATTCCCTGGCCTGAAATTCCATTTTTATTCTGATATTTCCATCACTTTTGCGCCTCACTACGGTACTAACACAGCCAGATCACAGTGAGGTGCCAGGGATTGATTTTCTGCTCTCTTTCCTACTGTTACCTGTCCATATAATAAGGGAATTTCATCACCAGGACAAGGCCTGGTCACAGAGAGTGATGCCCACCTGGAAAGTTCAAGAATCACCTTAGGATGAGGTGAACAGAGGGATCTGTACCCAAAATATTCTGCAAGGCAGACCCCAGGTGTGCTGGTGTTGTATTCCAGGAAAGGAATGTCCCAAAGCTCCCATATTTCCAGTAACTCCCTTTCAGTGCTGGATCCAGCAATGCCATAAAACTTCCACCACCACCTTCATCCATCGCTCGTCTGAACAGCTTCCATTTGTCTCCCTGTGCTCAGACATGACACAAGCAAAACATAAACCATGATGTACACAATGGCCATAAAAAATAAGTACAGCTGTCACTCTGGTGGACAAAAAAACGTAGCACAGATAAGAAAAGGGTCCAGCTGCAAGTCTGCTTCATAACCATCTTAAAAATGCTAAAGATCAGTGTTTGTTGTGATTTTAAAAAGCACATCCTACTGCAAGCCCAGGTATCCCATCAAACCTTTCCAGAAGCATCTGCTTTCCTTCAGGGCTTTTCATGTCCAGCCCATAGGAAGGATAAATATTCCTTTAAGTGGCAATGATTTCTGAAAGATGAATTTCTAAGTGATTTATGCTTTAGGCAGTGTGTATAAAACCTGACAGGAAGCTCTAAACTGATGAGAGTTCCTGCGTTCCTCTTGCACTGATTTAAAAGAAAAATTCACCCTAAAAAGGGCAGTATTTGCTTCAGCTCTGAAAACTGAGTCCCAGTCTTAAAGGATGGCAAGAGCTGAGGAATATCCCTGATGGGGTGATAAAGATTTTTTTTAGGAAGCCAACAAAATTCCTGGGAAATGTATCCTGAAATCAAAACTTTATCAGACAATCTGCTCTCCATGGCCAACAGTGCCTCTGGAATCAGTGTGTTCCATTGTTAGCAATCAAATAATGGGAATAACCGGAACAATTATTTTGAGGATGAATGAAGGAAGTCACTTTAGCCATCACTGCTAAGAGAGACAACTGTAATGTTCAAAGATAAATCAAGGTATTTATATATTAATACTACAGGAGAAAATACTAAAAAAAGGGAATTGAGGAAATAATTTAGTCTTTCTCTAATGTCTCTTCCCCAAAACCTGAAAATTTTCTACATGTGTTTTCAGCATTAGTGGCACCTGCAGCCAAAGACAAGTAGGCAAATTAAGCACCTTGCAAAGCCTCAGCCACAGCAGCTTCTCTTCTCCCAGCTAATTAAGGGGTTTTCCTCGGAGCCTGAAGCTGTCTAATCACGGCAGAGGCATTCCCCCATCATTAGGGATGACTCCTGAATCAATCCTGCAGCAGGATGCAGACTCAATTTAATATCTGATTTTTAATTATAAGCGCTAGATACCAATTTCCCTAAGTTTTCAGCATAAACATTGAAGAAAACTAAACACCACGGCTGAGATTTCACAGTCTTTTGGTATTCATAACTGGACTAAAACGGAGCAATTTTGCTTTCACAAAAGCCAGTCATAATCCAAACGATTCCAGAGCTGAAATCCCTCCATGCCCAATACTGCTGATCAAAATCAATGGAACGGTCAGGCCTGAGAGAAGATCTCTGTATCACTTTGGCAGCTTTATTGTTTTTGTTTTTTTAGCTCTTGGTAGAAGCAGGGCCAAAAATCTTTCAAGAGATCTTTCATTTCCTTTCTATCCCTTGCAAGAATCAGAATAAGTATATTGCGGTTTAATATGCTAAATTAGACATGTTTTAAACCACAGTGTTGGCTGATAGCAGCACAAAGAGTAAGAGAGTTTCTTCATCAGCTTCTAAGTTCTTTACACTTTTTTCTGGACATTGATTTCTGGAATTATTGGCTACTCCAGAAAAAAAAAGGCAAAAAATCCAAATGGTTACAGGGCAGATTCCACTTAAAAAATTTCTAGATTGTTCTTTGTTGTTTTGAATAAGGGCTAAGAGAGGCTGCTCTGTTCTCTGTGCCTTTAATAGACAGAAACAAGGCTGGAGGAGATGAAACAGGAATTTTCTCTGGAATTCCACAATTCAGCTGTGAAGAATTTCATCTTTTCGTTTTACCTTGGGAGTGCAGCTGAAGAAATGCAAAATGCCCTGTGCACAGGAGGTATTTTAGTGCAGCTGCATTGTCTCAGCAAACAATAGAGGGCTTGGAGGAGAGCACTGCTAAAAATAATTCCCCAGCTGAGGTCGGGAGGAGAGGACTCATCACGACCCATCCCTGTTGCCCTGATCAGGGCACTCATGCACCTCTGGCAGCAGCTGGTGCCAGCACAACAGCAAACCCAGAGAATTTCTGGAAGTAATGAGTTACTGAATGGTATTGAAATACCAGCTGGAAGAAAAGTGAATTGGGCACTTGGGCAGGAATTGCAGAGGTAGGAGCAGGTGGTGCTTTGTCATCTGCGGCACAGTTCAATAGAAAAGTAGAAAACACATAACAGAGCTCAATCCAGCCAAGGAGACAGCAACAATAAAAGTAAGTTCTCAAAACAAGTGTGGGCACCTTCAGTTTTGGTGGAATAAACTCTTTATCAGGTGGGTAAAACCTGGGAGGCCTAAACAGACTTTAACATCAGAAAACTCTTGGGGTAATTCAGTTTAAGCCGTTCACATACACGAGAATTGAAACATGCTTCTGAAACTACATCAGAAAGTATGGAAAATACAGCAGCCTTTTTGTTTCTATTTATAGTCCACTGTAGGTCTGACAGCCTGAAAAACTTGTCCCAAATCTGCTCTCTCCACACATAAAAGTCAAAATACACATCCTTCCTCCAGGACAGGTCTGGTACTCATTCACAGGAGGGGAAGGGTTGGTGTTAAGAACAGCTGCAGTTATTCAGATCAAGGCAACTCGGGAGCCGAAGAGCAAGAAAATGAAAAACAAAACCCAGAAAAACCCAGGCCAGAAAAACCCCACCTGAAAAAACAACAGCTGAGAACACTTTAAGACATTTGCTTGAGGGAAACACATCTGTTCAAAAAATCTTCGCTTGGGACGGGAATTAGCACAATATGAAAATTACTGAAGTGTATTTCAGCAAAAGTCGTTAATGTAGTGATTTTAGTGATAATTAGCAACAGATGTGAAAAGTTTTTACAGAACAGGTTAAAAACAATAAGCCATATAAGATACTGAACTTTTGCTGTGGATTAGGTTGCAACCCAGATGAAAATCCAAGGTTTAACCCGCATTAAAATCGAAGCCACACATTTAAAAATAAATGTATTGAAGCAAATTAATCATCTCTACCAGATTAGAATAAGAAATAAGGCCATGTAGGAGTTCTGCAAAACAGGGCCCAGATCCTACAGAAGTTCCATATTCAGACAGATTCTTTTAGGATGCTTTAAAAGTCACCCAGCCCAGCCCTGTGACTACACTTTAGTTCCTACCCAGGGCTGAGAGAGCACAAAACAGCACCACCTCTAAAGCCTGGCTCAATAAAACCTGCTTGAGCAACCATGGTTCAGCATTAAAGTCAGATGGGGTTTAGATGAGATGTTAGGAAGGAATTGTTCCCTGGGAGGGTGGGCAGGCCCTGGCACAGGGTGCCC
The DNA here is from genome assembly GCA_013398055.1 of Ifrita kowaldi. Taxonomy (NCBI): domain Eukaryota; kingdom Metazoa; phylum Chordata; class Aves; order Passeriformes; family Cinclosomatidae; genus Ifrita; species Ifrita kowaldi. The sequence goes on from VZRS01014204.1 coordinate 37,037, forward strand.
AGAGCAGCTGTGGCTGCCCCTGGATCCCTGGCAGTGCCCAAGGCCAGGTTGGACATTGGGGCTTGGAGCAGCCTGGGACAGTGGAAGGTGTCCCTGCCCATGGTGGGGGGTGAAAAGAGACGATCTTTTGGTCCCTTCCAACCCAAACCATGCCATGATTCCATGATAATTTACACCAAGACAGAAGTGCCCCAGTTCAAAGCACACCTCGACTGAGCCTGGCAGTAATTCCAGCCCAGGACATGCACATGGAGCACGGAGGTTCCCCACAAGGTTGCAGCCAGATCCACGGAGCAGCAGGAGCAGCTCTTCTAGCACAGCCAAGAAAAAGCTGCTGTGCTGAGCTGGGCGCTCCCGCTGTCTGAACTGCTCCCCGTGACGGACGAGTCCCCACAGAGTGGACAACATCAGCAGCAGAAGCAGCCAAAAACGCCAGATGTGAATGTTCCTGTCGTGTGTCAGAGGTGAACATCCCTGTAGGATGTCAGGTGTGACCATCCCTGTCGTGTGTCAGATGTGGCCATCCCTGTAGGATGTCAGATGTGACCATCCCTGTCGTGTGTCAGATGCGGCCATCCCTGTAGGATGTCAGAGGTGAACATTCCCTGTCATGTGTCAGATGTGACCATCCCTGTTGTGTGTCAGAGGTGACCATCCCTGTAGGATGTCACATGTGAACATTCCCTGTCGTGTGTCAGAGGTGACCATCCCTGTCGTGTGTCAGATGTGGCCATCCCTCTAGGATGTCACATGTGAACATCCCTGTCGTGTGTCAGGTGTGACCATCCCTGTAGGATGTCAGAGGTGAACATTCCTGTAGGATGCCAGGTGTGAACATTGCCATAATGTGTTTGAATGCCCATTGTGCCAGAGGAAAGTGGAAAAACTTCACAACATCAGGAGATTATGGAAGCGTGTCATCTTGCCACATCTCAAATACCTGATGGAACCTGGAGAGATGATTACTGACTAGTGAAAACCTGAACCTGGAGGGCTTTGTGCTGATCCTGAGTTTCACAAGCAGGTGACTCAGTAGCTTGGAAAGGTCTCCATAGGGCTCTGGAGTGCTCTGTTCCCAGCTGGCACCGGACAAACACACCAGTAACTCCAGAACAAAGCCCTCCACCTTCCCAGTCATGTCAGCAGAGGCTCAGTCTCACAGATTGTGCAGCAACTTCAAACATCAAATAATGAAGTGCATCTCAGACCAGTTGATCACATTCTGGATTCCTTAAATTCATTATTTATCCGTGGAAAAGCACAAGGTCGGCCCAGGGGAGAACAGGAAAATACTTCTGAATGACCACAATGGCCTTAACACCTGAGATTAACCAAAAGTCACCAAATCTACCACTGCTTAAAAAAAAAAATCACACAACCCCAAACCTAAAATAATCCATTTATGTGATCAAACTATGTGGCTGATAAACAGCTTCAGCTGTTTCTGGATCTTGCACAACTATTAAATGTGGTGCTTTACTTTTTATAATAAAAACTATTTAATCAAACCTCCAATGTCATAAATACTTACAGGTGACTCCACACATAGAGCAGGACATGCCAAGTGTGTGATTTTACAGTTTCATGCTTCACTTCCCCAAGCTGCTCACATTTCAAAATGCTTTTTTTAATCCTCAATTCTGCTACTGCTTTTTGCCAAGTCCATTTGCCTGGTTTCAGGTAGAGCCAGAGGCCTGCTGCGATCCCAGGGAGCAACGTGAGGTCTTATCTCCAACACCACCTCTTGTCTGGGCTGTGTACTTGAAATTAATCTTTTTGGACTGCACAGGAGGTGAAGAGAAGGAATTAGTGGGGGGAGAAATGCCTCGAGAGAGTTTAACAAAACAAGGCAGGATGGGCTTAACTTCTTAAATCTGACAACACGAAGGCCAAGAGACGAAATTGTTGCTCTCTTCACACACCAACTGTGCAAGGGCAAACACAAACTAAGCTCAGCAAAGTGAAGGCTGTGGGCACAGGATAAATATGTATAAAAGAGCCACGGGCAGTTTGAGGCAGGATGTTGAGAGCAGCCTCGCTGCGGGGGACACAGGAGCAAAATGAGCTGCTCCATCTCAGAGCATCCTGATTAATGTGCAGCAGGATTATCCAGTACAGATTGCTGGGAGGGCAGGTGCCTGGTGGCCTCTCCAGCCTCAATGCCTCGTGTTAGAGGAGAATCTACAGTGAAAATCCATTAAAGGCTTGGCACAGCACGTCTGGGCTGGCCAGATGTGCAGCGATACCAACACACACAAACAGCAGGATGGAAAATGACCTGAATGGCCTTAGGATGAAGAAGGGCAGGGTTAGATGGAATATTGGGAATTGGGAGGATGGGCAGGCCCTGGCACGGTGCCCAGAGCAGCTGTGGCTGCCCCTGGATCCCTGGCAGTGCCCAAGGCCAGGTTGGACATTGGGGCTTGGAGCAGCCTGGGACAGTGGGAGGTGTCCCTGCCCATGGCAGGGGTGGCACTGGATGGGCTTTAAGGTGCCTCCAACCCAAACCATTCTGGGATTCTGTGATATTAAAGACTTTTAATCAGTCAGAGAAGAGTTTAGTTTGGATTCGCACTCAATCCCTTGGAGCTGATGATTACCTGCACTCTCAGCAAGGCAACCTGTTTGGATTTCCCCTCTTCCTGCAGCCGTGCTGGGTTATTCCCAGCAGGCAAGTTATACATCCATGGTCAGACCCTCAAACCTCGATATTCCTACAAAAGAGAGGCATCAAGTGGCAGAAAAAGGAGGCCTTGTTCCCTGCACTCCTTCACTAAGGAATGCAGCTGAAGGAATTTCTGAGCTGCCCTTCCACAGGTGAGGAAATGCATTTCAGGATGGAGAAAACACAGGGAGCTGGGCTCGAGAGCTTCCTGTGCACCACAGCTCAAGTCAGAGAACAAGGCACAAACACAGAGAAGAGTTAGTGCTGTAATCCACAGAAAACACACACACAACCTGGCAGGGAAGCATAGAGAAGGAAAAAGAAGAGCTTTTTTGCTAAATGGAATATTCAGCTATTTATTGGCTCCAAGGAAACCTCTGTGTCGAAAGGAAGAGATCACAAAGAGCTCATGTTGTACAAAGTGTCAGTTTAAAACCACATCAGTGATAGAAAAGGACTGCACGGTGTGGAATTGCCACGGAGTGATCCACAAGTCACACCACCCAGCCAAGCTAAACCCAACACAGAACCTGGCCCAGTCAACTGAGAATTGTAAAGGTTGAGTAAAGATGAATCCTGGAGACACTGGTTGGGGGCAGAGAGGAAAGCAGAAAATCCCAACCAAACGCTGCAGTGCAAAAATAAGGATGGAAACAGAAAGATGTCTGATCTATTAATATTTAAAAAAAACTAAACAAAAACCACCCACACTTTTAGGACAAACACTTTTAAAAAGGATTTGTGCAGGTATCGCTGCAATTTCAGGACTTTCCTTTTGCAGCATCGCTGTCCCCCTCTCACCCACTCATTTTCAGTCCTTTATTCTTTCCATACCACTGATTATTTTTATTTGATTAGATTGGATAGGATTTCAGTTCCTCTCCCACTGATTTGGTGCTTGGGCTCTTCTAAAGCTCATGTAGCCCTTCAGGAACTGCTGAGGGTATTTACTAATGACTCATTTAGGCTGCAAAACCCAGCCATGTCTAAACGAGGCTTTGGTGGAGATAAAGCTTAGTCAGGATTAGTAAAACACAGAGCCAGAAAACCTTCCACACCTCCTAATTTCCAGCAAGGCAGCAGTGCCAACGTGTTTGTTTGGCTTTTAATTGACAAGATGCTGAGCAATCCCACCTTTTCCTTTTGTTTAGGGCATGGGAGCAAGGTTATGGAAATTTTCCTACTTTATTGGGTGATTTATTCAAAGCAAAGAGCTCCATGAGGGTACAGTTCAAGGAAAAAAGGAAGTAAGTATTGACTCAGCTCCTGACTTACAGTTATTCCACCCAATTTTCGGAGGCAGTATTTGTTCCCAGCCCTCTGAGAAAGTTGTGGAAGCAGTTAATTAACGTAACACCTCTTTCCGTGGTGCCAAAGCTTCCAAACGTGCACTGACAGACCCTCAGCAGCAGAAAACGCCAGCAGTGTGGAGTAAAAAATTCGGGGTACAGACCCTGACACCTCATGTGAATATTCAGCAGAGCAAAAGCAGGGAATGAAGTTCACTCAAGGCTGCTGCAGCCCTGAAATCCAGGTGCCATTCCAAGGGCCAGGAATATGATGTCCCCAGGGAATGTTGTAGCAGAGAAAACAGAGCAGAGCCAAATAAAAGCATAAACCTTCTGAGCGTCTTCTTGGGTTTAGGATTTTTTGTTTGTTTCTAGGCTTTTTGGTTTACATTTTGCTTCTAAGGAATGAATTTAACTTCGATTTAGGGAAAAATGCCATAACAAATACAAATACTCTGGGAGCAGAATTCATTAACAAAAGTAAAGGATGTTTTGTTGGGTTTTTTTTAACCTAATAAGGTCTAATTTATGAATTTTACCGTATTCAACTAATTACCACAAAGATCGATTGATGTGATATATTGTTGCTGGAAGCTGTTTTAATTTCCTTGTTAACAAGTGCAGTCCTTAAATTTCACAACTTTTATTTTTAACTCTGTACTGAACAAATTCCTATTGTGACATAGGATGTGAGGCAGAAAAAGCTGGGAGAAATAACCAACTAATAATATAATATATAGATTTAAATAATAAATAATAAATAAAAGTTGGTGGAAGAAGTGTCTGCACTAAGAAAAGAAACAGTACCAGGAATTACTGCGGGAGGAAGGGTTGGAGATTTTGTGATAATCATAACAGGAGATAAATCCTTTCTCGTGTATTTTACCTGAAATCAAAGTGACAGGTGGGACCAGACAGCTCTGGAGGGCCCAGACCTCCACACACCTGGATGAAAAGGGGTTTGTTGCGTGCAGGGGCAGCTGTAGAGCACCACAGAGAAGCTCCAGCTTGCTAAAGGATGTGTCATTAGCCATGGGTAGCAATGGGGGACTAAAGAAAAGATTCAGGATAGGGAAAAAAAGAGTGATTTTTTTTATTATCTTTCCTGGAGAGTGTGAGAAATTCAACGTAAAGCCTTAAAATTTCTGCTTCAGGAAACAACCTCTGCGTGCAGAACTTGCTTATTCCTTTCTAACCTCCCCAAAATCATGTTTAATGCCTGCATGGAGGTTCTGAGGGATATTAAATCTAGAAGTACTTCAGCTTCAACTTCAATCCAGCTCTGGCACTTGATTCCTCTTTCCTCTGCATCATTCCAAAAGTATCTTAATATGCCCAGAACTGGAGAAACTATTCCCCAAAATGGCATGAGAATTTAAATATAAACTGTACTGTGAACCGATATAATTTAAGGATTAGCTCAACATTGATTCTATATGTAATGGTGCAATTTCTTTTCTGAAAAAAAAAAAGAAATAAAAGAGTTCAACTTTTTAAATAAAAACTTTAAACCAGTTCAGCTCCTAAAGCCAATTTCTAGCCTTCCCATGGCACAGCTTGGCAAGGGCAGTAGGCAGCTGCAGGAATCTGGAATTCATTTTCCTGCCAGCTGTTTCTGACACTTTCCTGGTCTCACCAGTGACCTTGTGGGGCTACTTTACTGCAACTGTCCTGGCAGTGTGGGGGGTCAGTGTGGGAGCATGATGGAAAATCAGTTTTATCCTCTGGAATTCTTGAAATGCTTTTCTGTATAACAGAAATTCACTGCTATTTTTGTACATTTTCTCCAGCACACTGAGACATATAATAATGATAATGATATAAATGTAGATTAAAACTCCAACAGTTTCTACTTTATATATACCTACAACTTCTAAGGCAAACACATGTCGTATTACTAAACAATCAATGTAAAATAGCTTGGGAAATGAAATGCCCAGACTTCTGGTGGTTGTTTTGAGGATTTAAATCCATTCTCCCATTATCACCATGTCTCATTCGTTAGCAGCTCCACATGATATTTACAGCCTCCTGCAGCAGGAAATGATTCAAATTAAACCCCGTTTCTGAAGTGTGAATTGTATGTTCTAGAATTTCAGTACTGTAATTGACTCCCTGAGATTTCTCACCTTGGAATTGGGAATATACTCCAAGCAGATCATTGCTTGCACCTTTACTTTCACAGATGTTCTTTTTACTCCAGAGGGTTGTAAAATATACAGTCTTAAAGAAGTTGATTTAAATAACCTCTGAAAATTTGGATCATTTTTAGTTTAGAACAAAAGAAGTTTTCTCCAGCTTGGGCACAATCGTGCTCAACAGCGGAGACAACATTGAATTTTACTGCCTCAAGGATAGAAAGGAAGAAACTGTTTTGTTTCTTACACCCCCAGCAGCAGTGTTGTTCTGAGACACCAGAGGACCTCCAGGCTCCACTTAAAGAGGCTCAGGGTTGAAACCTCCCACACAGGTTTAGCCCAGACCCTTTCCTGCCAAACACACCCTCCTTGTCTTTGGCCCCTCTCCTGTCTTCTCAGTCCCACAGCACTGCCCTGTTCAAGGCTGCTCAAAGCAAGGCCTCAACCCCCATTTTGCAGTAAATCCCCAATTCCTGAACACAACAGACTGGTGTTCCCCACTGCTCTCTCCAGATGTGTCCTTGGCAGGCGATGGAAAACTAGACCAAGGTGAAGAAAGCTCATTTGGAGAGTCATGGAATGGTTTGGGCTGGAAGGGACCTCAAAGCCCATCCAGTGCCACCCCTGCCATGGGCAGGGACACCTTCCACTGTCCCAGGCTGCTCCAAGCCCCAATGTCCAGCCTGGCCTTGGACACTGCCAGGGATCCAGGGGCAGCCACAGCTGCTCTGGGCACCCTGTGCCAGGGCCTGCCCACCCTCTCAAGGAAGAGTTTCTTCCACTGAATTTGCAGCAATGACTTCAGAATGAAGTCATTTGTTTTCCCACAGCTTGGAAATCAAGGGAAATAAGTGAATTGCTTGCAAAAGCTCACCTGAGCTCTTGTCACCTGAAACAAACGGTGAAGAAATGTCAGCTTCTGACAGCAGCTCCCAAAAATGAGAGACTCCAGGATTTGGCTCAGGCAGTGAGGCAGAAAGTCCCTCCATTCCAATGGAACTTATGGAGCAACAGTGAGGACAACGGCCATCAGCACTCTGCACGTGGCTCTGGGACTCCAGAAAATGTGGAATGTTTCTGCTCTTTAGGAAAAGCGGTGGCAAAAATCCCCTCTCTTCTCGTAGTGCTAAAGTGCAAATTTCCTCTCCAGTTTCCCGGTTTTTCTGTGCTCAGGTTGCTCAGGGTGCAGCTCCATCTGGGTCACCTGACATTTACTGAGGGGAGCAAAAGATGTTTGATGTACAATTAACGCATCGAAATCCTCAGTTTCCGGCATTCTCGGGAGATTAATTATGTGTAATATTTAGAGAGCTCCAATTTTAATTCTGAGCAGCTTCTGATTCTCGTACTTGAGAGCACTAATGAATCATCCTTTCATCCCATTTGGCTTCTAAGCAGACACAAGCACAAAAATTGTGTAAGAATTCAAATGACCCACGGTATTAATTCACAAACAGCAAAAGGCGGGGAAGAGATTGAAGCTCTCACAATGTGGTTCATTCTGGAAAACAGCAGCAGCTCCAGCAATAAAGTTTGTTTTAAAGTTCAGCTCTGTGAAACTTGTTCCTCACTCATTACAGGAGGGTGTTTTATGGAAGTGCTGTCACGGAGCATAAAACCCAGGTATTTTTTCATTGTGTATTTATGACACTAAGGCCAGTGTTTTACACCTCTTGCACATTCAAAGGTAATACTCTATATTTTAACTTTCCAGTTAAAATAACCTTGCAAACACTTCAGAGAAATGTACTTCTGCAGTACTTTTACGAGTTAGCAAAAAGACGAAATAAGCAGAGAGCAGACTGCCATGAACTGCCCATTCTGGAATACACTAAGTTTTGCTTCCACAGCACCTGTAGCTGCCCCAGGAATCAGGTTTAGGAAGTGGAATCACACTGACATTATCCCACCATCTAACTGGATGGCCCCGCTGCAGAGTGTGTACCAGTACCCCAGGTCAGCAGCCGTTGCTTTTCTTTGTGGCACTTGCATTCGAAAGATTTATTTTTGAAGAGAGGAATAGATTGGATCTCTCTTCAATCTCTACTCTGCCTCAGTGTTTGAGCAAACAGATGCAGAGCAAACAGCAAAATAAACACTGATATAAAATTAGTGATGTCACGTGAAAATTGCGAAAGGAAACAGGTTCACAAGAAAAAAAGAAAATTATCCCTTTTTATCCAAATCAGCAGCTTATAAATTTCAGTCTCAGTGGTACCAGGAGAAAAGGAGGCTCAGGGGGGGCCTTGTGGCTCTGCACAACTCCCTGACAGGAGGGGGCAGCCGGAGGGGGTCGGGCTCTGCTCCCAGGGAACAGGGACAGGACAAGGGGAAACGGCCTCAGGCTGGGCCAGGGGAGGCTCAGGTCGGACACCAGGGAAGAGCTCTCCACTCAAAGGGTTGTAAAGCACTGGGAGGGGCTGTCCAGGGCAGGGGTGGAGTGCCCACCCCTGGAAGTGTTCAAAAAAACGTGGATGTGGCACTTGAGGACATGGTTAGTGGGGAACAGAGTGGTGCCAGTTGATGGTTGGACTTGGTCCTGAAGGTCTTTTCCAACCTCAGCGATTCTGTGATTCCACAACTGCCCATTCCGAGCATGTTTCCTCCAGGATATTTCTGTTACTTAACAGCCCACCTAATCCAAAAGCTATGGAAATTCCAGCCCTCTTCTGCCATGGATGATTTGAAAACGAAATCTAGAACCCAAAGGTTTGGGTCCTCACCCAGCACTTCCCAGCACTGAGCCACTTCTGAGTTAGAAAAGCCCAGCCCACCTTAGCCCTGCCCCTCCCTGTCCCCATTAACATCACAAAGAACCTCGAGGACAGAGTTTCAGGCACTTGAACTGAGAGTTCTCTGGTTCATTTTATTCCAGTATTTTAAAACCAGATCCTTTTACTATCACTCCAAAAACCAAGTGGAGAGTATGTATTTATACTGATATTAATGCAAATATGTCTCATTAATTCATAACCAAAGGTGAACCCTGCCAGAGTGAGGAATGGAGAGTTTGCTAGGAAGTAATTTTAGAAGAAAACATATAAAATGCTGGCTTTATATCCATAGACAAACCCTTTTACTATCACCACAGCTCCTTATAAAAAAAGTACTTCCTGCAATGGCTGAATCCCTCCCACAAAGCACTTTTGAATCAAAGAAAAATGAAAACAGAATTATCTGTGGTGTAACAATTCTGAGCCTCGGAAGCAGCAACTTTTTTGAGGTCCTCAGACAGTTCTCTTGCCATGCACACTTCATATTTTCATATTCCAGTAAATCAATGAGAAGTACTGTCCTTCAGATAGAGAAAGGAAGACTTCCCAGCTTCTTTACCCCAGGAATTTTCAGTTAGTGAGGATGTCTGAAGGTTGATGCCTTTTCCTGGTCTTAAAATCAAGAGGCAAACATGGTTAGAAGGGAAAAAGGGATTTTACCTTGGTATTTATTTTAAGGATCCTTATGTGCAGCATGTCCAGGTCGAACGCACCTCCATGCACACCGCAATCCCCACCCAAAAGATCTGGTATCACATTATAGGTGTTACTAATTAGCATTTCTATCAAAGATTCCCCAATGAGAGGCTCCAGTGAGCCCCCTCCCCAAGGAACCTTCCCTGGATGGTTCTATCTCAGTTTACAAAATATATTCTGGAGAGGACCTTGGGGTCTGGGCACACTGATCCATAGCTATGAAACCCCTAAAATGTTGAGTCTCCCAGCTTAACAAACAAGTCCAGGAATGCTGGCAAAAAGCACTAAGGATATAGAAGTTGTAAAAAGGTATAAAAGGGGTAAATCAGGTAACCATGCTCGTAAAAACCTAAAAGAAATACAGGCAAGAAAAAGACTCCGAACCACAACAGGTGAACTTGGTACACGGCCCTTTTGCCTTAAGAATCCCTTAAAAAGTGCCCTACTCTGGTCTGGGCACGTTCCTTTCCCCCTGGAAGGTTTTAGGGAAGTAGAGGGAAGAGTTGAGTAGGGAAGAAAAGCAATGTGCAGCAGAACTAATGCAAACTAATGAGTAACTGTGCCCATCTTATTTGTATTTGTCCCTACAGTCATCCTTCAATTTAATTACCAAAAAAGTGCAAAATATGAGGAGTATGTGGAACATGGTTAAAAAGAAAAGGGTTATTCACAGAATTCTAATTTATAAATTTCATGGGCAGTTAATCCAAGTTGGAAACCTCTTTCAGAGTGAAAGATTTTCTATTTACAGATGAGTGAAATGCCAACATAAACATAAAAGAAAATAGAAAAATAAATTGAAAGATCTCCACTTAAACTTCGTCAACGTTTGTCCAGCCTGCCTATCTGTATTCTGTTTTATGGGAATAAATCTATGCCAAGTGGCAAAATTTACCTTAACTATAAAATGCACACTAAAAATGCATTTGCACCTTTTCAGCAAAATTTACCCCCCCAAATCTGATATCCAGCAGTTGACCCAACACTATTCACACACCAGGAGAAAGGAATTCATTTCCTCTTGAAACAGTTCTTCCATTCCAATTATCTTTCTATTAGAAACACTTGGAAGCAGATCACCCTACAAAAATGGATTCCGAGTTTGAATGGAAAATTCACTGCATAGATAAAACCCCCCCCATTTTTGTTTCTCTGCAGCTCCAGCACAAACACCTCCTGTAAACCTTCGAGGTTGCAAGGGACAGGACAAGGGGAAACGGCCTCAGGCTGGGCCAGGGGAGGCTCAGCTTGGACAGCAGCAGGAATTTCTCCATGGAAAGGCTGCTCAGGCCTTGGCAGGGGCTGCCCAGGGAGCTTTGGAGTCCCCATCCCTGGAGGTGTCCAAGGAAGGGCTGGAGGTGGCACTCAGTGCTCTGGGCTGGGGACAAGGTGGGCATCGGGCACAGCTTGGACTCCATGGGCTGGGAGGGCTTTTCCAGCCTCAGGGATTCCATGATTACCAGCAACCTGGAGTAAACACCAGCAAGAGCACCTCTTTAATTGTTACACCACCCACAATATTTAAGTTCAACGCTTGGCTGTACAGCAAATAATTTTATTTATGTTACTGGACCCAGCAGTGGGGAGGCTTTTTCAGCTCTGCAGAAAAGGGAAGCACATAAAACTCATTTTATTCCTCAGTAATCTCAGAAGCTCCAGAAGTTTTTGTGCTGGTTGAAAGCATTCTTTCGGTTTTCTCTTATACATAAACCTTATCTCACTCCCACTAAAGGGTAAGCAAGGGCTGTGTTTCTATCTATCACAAATGTTTTCCCTCCAGAAAGGAATGTGTAAAAAGCTTGTGTGGTTCTCTAACGCTCTGTAATGTGCTCTCAAGAGAAACTTGGGCATTTAAGATCCGTGTTGACCACGTGCTCGTTCTCCATCGCTGGCTGAGAACGACACCATGGCTTTAATTTCCTGCTCCAACGCCTGCTGCTCCTGTCAGGCCGTGGGGGGCCATCCAGGGCCAGGTCCTCAGCTGTGACAGACACGTTATGGCACTCCAGCCCAGATGAGGGCTTGGATGCAGCTTCTCGTGCTATCCTCAAAGTGGAAGTTTAAAATATTGATGAAGGGTATAGAATTTTTTACTGTTACTTGACCTTAGAACGTTGAACTGTTATAAATGATTTCTTCAGTGGTCCTTCAGGTGATAGGGGGTTATCTCCAGGCCTTGCTATCAGTGTAAGGCACACAACAAATAGTCTGCAATCCCTCACTTCCTGCAATCCTCCACATTGAGGGAAGCCTTTTCAACCTGGCACCAATATTTAGAAGGAAACACTCAGCAGGCACACAGCGTGTGCCTGGGCATCTGTGCACAGAGTGCCAACGTTCTTCTCAGGCACCTCAAACTGAGCTAATCCTTTTCTTCATGTCTTAGCCATCACCTAAAACCCACCCTGCTGCTCCACACAGTTCAACCTCAAGAGGTTGCGCAGAGCCTTGCCCATTTTGGCTTGAAGATCTCCAAGGATGGAGTTGCTTCTGCTTGTCTTGGTCCTTTTTCCGCTGTTCCATCACTCTTCTTATGGAAAAAAAAAAAAA